>JABFEB020000079.1:19608577-19624407 GCA_019775895.2 Stomatorhinus ivindoensis
AAAGACGCTGCAGGGGAAGTACCCTTTCAAAGTCGGCTGAGTCAAACCCAGGGATCTGTCCCTGTAACCTGACCGGGCTTCCCTCGCAGCGAGAAAAGGAAACCCTAATGTCTCTCAGTTCTATTATATGTGGGGACAGGTGGTGGGGATAGGCTGGAATCAGCAAGAGGGTTTTTGCAAAATAGGAGAAACCCAGCAACCAACAAGATAACAAGGCCTATTTAGAATACACAAACACTATTTATTATTTCCTGCAAGCAGGTGGGATATGCTGACCTCCACCGGCCCTACAATATATTATATATACACATTTATTATACTAAAATATCAAAGTAAAAAGAGCTTTTGTTTTGGAATCAGTATCTGGATCAGCAATTGTGAATTGGAATTGAACTGTAACTGAAATCGACCCATCCCTAATAAAAGGCATGGATTAATTTCTAAACTAACACACAACAGACATTGCACTTAACATAAAAGAAACACAAAATCATACAAGAAAATCCATGAACAGGATGGAATATGGGAAGGTAGTAACTAAATTTAAATGGATACCTTTAAAGGGAAATACTGTTCTGCCTAATATGTCCTCGATCTTGGAAGTGCGACCCAAATTAGAAATCAGATGAACAGGGCAGGTTAGATGATCAAATGAATGAAAGGGAGTTTATGTGGTTGTGGATGGAGTCTCTGATAGTTTGTTGCAGGGGAGATGATCGAGAGTTTGGGAGGTGCGAGGTCTGGAGTAGTACTTTGTGTGAAGCTTTAAGGTGGTACGGCTTCTTGTTGGTGATGGAGCTGGCTTTCAGTTTTGTGGCTTTTGTCCCCCATTTGCAGCAGCTGGTCTACATGTGGGTATCTTCAGTCTTTCAGTTCAGTCCTCCCCCATGTGGATCAAAGGTGTAATCCAAGGACCATGAATATTGATCATCGGGAATTTGACAGTTGGACCAATGGCCTGGGCCATCTGACTGGCCGGCTGGTCAAGGGTTCTCTGTAGCAGTCCTATTGGATTTATGACCACACTGGTGCCACGGTAAAGTTGACTTTCATTAAACGCGTTTCACATTTTTGTGACGAGCAATGATTTGGATTTAGGAGAATTTCTGTCATTTTGATGCCAAATATGAAATCGCAACCTAAAGGTTTGATCTGCATGATCTGATTCATTATTTAAATTACACCATGCATGTTGGTTATTTGCATTGGTACTTAGTACGTGCAATTATATTGCACATCATCAGATATTGACACTTCCATATACGTTTTGCAGAAGTGCTGTTCCAAATTACAAACAGTACATCTTAAACCTAAATTGGTTTATGAGTGGTTTTTAACTTCCTAAAGTAACTGTCTCAGTAAAACATTTGTAAGTTACAAATGCAGCTAACTTGGGATTATTACAGTAACTTGGTATCCGTGTTTAACGTCACACATTTCGGGGCTGGGAGATAATTTGGTAATTTAATCAACCTCAATCAGTCTCATAACACACCAAATCCCATCTAAACTAAAGTAACTGATCTGAACAGCTACCAAAACTCAATATTAAGGCATTGAGAGTTAATAAAGTCCTTCATAACACAGGTCTGGCCTGGGTAAGTGAATTGGCAGTTCTACGACAACACAGGTAAAGAAGATAGATAGATAGATAGATAGATAGATAGATAGATAGATAGATAGATAGAAACTTTATTTGTTTAGCAGCTCTGGAAGGCAGCCGCCTGTAGCAGCGCCGGAAGTTGGAAAGGATTCAAGGGCCGAGGCCAGTTGAGCAGTGTAAGAAAACAAGAGCAAATGAGACAAAAGAGCAAAGACCAAAGAAAGAGCACCTAGGAAAGATTTCACAAAAGACATGATGCCAATTCATATGCTAGTAAGCTTTCATAAGTTTTTTGCATGTCTTTCAGGTGGTTAGCTTGCTAGTTTTCCAACAAAATGTTCTTCCATGTGATGTCCATTTTCGCGTCCTTTTTTTTCTTTAATCCTAGTCAGGGAAAAGGGAGGTGTAGAGGGGGCAGTAAAAGTAAAAACCGGACTCTAAAGAGAATTGACAATTGTGAATCACATTGTTTTTCCGCTTTAGGAGCAAACATTGCATGAGTGTTCAATTAACCTTTTGTAGTTCAATTAACAATTCAATTGTCCCATGGTTTGCCTTGTGGCAAGATGTAAGGGGGCAAATATGTGCTTTTCCTCTCCACACAGAAAATTTCCCAGTTTTTAGAAAAATGCAGTCATCTCGTGCCTTACAAAACACGGAATAAGATACAATTCATTAAGGTTTAAGGAGTGTGCCCCCCTGTCACAATTATGAATAATTCTAGTTTAATACAGTTAAAGAACAGAAACGCATAAAAACACAAAGTATTCATATCCAGTGTTGGTAGTGACACATCACTATAATTTCACTACTTTTGGCAGTAATGAGTAATGTAACTAATTATCTTTTCAAATTAAACACAATTGAAAGTACTGAAACTTAAACAGGCTCATTACTCTACTTTTGTCTGGCGTGAAAAAATTAATGAGCAGATGCAGCCCATTCCCCTAATTCCCTGTTTATGATCTAAGATCATCTGACCTTACAGTGATGCAATGAATGGGTAATATGAGGGACGGTAGTAGATATAATTTGACACCTGTATTGTCGCATACTATGACAGTAGCAACACTAAAATAATATAACTACCCAGACAGCACACACATATGCACAATATCTCCGCGGCACTTTAAAATCCATAAGCAAAGAATGTTTATGAAGTACTTTGCACACTGGGACAACATTGTAGAAACACTGTTACAAAATATTGATATGACATATCCCCCAATGTCTGTGCGATGTATTTCAACTGCAACACAATGTTAATGAGATCTCTATGTGACATTTAGTCTAGTGTTATTTTTCCTGACTAGGCTAAATATCCATAATAGAGGTACAGGTATGCCCTGTTTAATGCCCATTTGATCAATGTCATTTCGTGCTAACAGCTGAGGTCTGAAAATCACAATAAAAAATAAAATCTTTGTTTTAATGCCAGATGTAGCAGCTGCTGTTTTTTAAAACTCGAGGTGGCTGTGGGCAGCACCTTCAGCCAACAAAGACACTGTACTTTACAGCGCTGTCTGACATATAATGTTACAGTACTGTAGTGAACTCCAGTTAACATTTTATTCATTCATTGTTATGGATTTTTATGCTAATGACTTACGTATGTATACATTACTGTATGTTGTATAATTATTGTGAATTTCCATAAATTAAGAAAAGGCTTATCATGTGTGTAACAGATTCGGCTTTGGACTTGGTGGCATCAGGGATGCTGCAGAGATGTTAGCGGTCTACTCTGTCTCGCAGCTTATCTGGCACAGCTATGTACATTGTTTTCATTTGATTTTCTCAGATAAAGACCATTTGTAATTTACATCATGGCTCCGAAATGCACCCAAACTAATGTCAGTGATACTAGCAGCAAGAAATGAAGAAAATGCATCAATCTTGTTGTAAATGTGAACGCCATTGCATGTGATCTCAGCATGTGTCATGCAACGATCACGACGACACTGCAAGGAAAATTCAGAATCAAAAGGGGCTGTTTCCAGATTACACTAGAAACTAGAGGGGCCTATATGGGAAATGGAGAAATTGCATTCCACATGGAAAGAGGAACAAAATATCCCTCTAAGCACCTTAAGGATCACAGGCAAAGCTCTCAGTCTGTTCGAGACTTTAATGTAAAAGGCAGGATCGCATTATAACAGAGTTCAGGGCCAGCGCCAGGTGTTTTTTGCATCTTAAAAAATTGTATTCTTTGCATAATATGAATGTGAGTGGTGAGGGTGCTAATGCTGATGAAACGGCAGCCATAGAAATTGTTCAAACTTTTTATAAATTTGTGGGTGAAGGAGGTTATTTGCCTGAACAGATTTTCAACATTCCTTGTTCTGGAAGTGAAAGACGTTTTGTCCATCAGGAGTTCAAGTTAATGCCAGGTTTTAAAGCATATGCTTTTAGGAGGTAAGATATTGCAGAAATTGAAGCCTTATATTATCTGGCATGTTGAAAACCTCAAGGCTTTTAGAAATATCAACAAATACACACTGCCTGTTTGTTATAGTTCTAACAAGAAATCTTGGATGACACAAGCATTGTTTCATGATGCCCTCGTGAATGATGTTTTTGAGATAGAGAAATATTGCTTGAAAGAAGACATTCCAATTAACGTTTTTCTTATTGTTTATAATGCTTCAGGGCATCCTTCTTTCATTGGTGACCTTCATCCAAGTGCCACAATTGTTTCTTCCTACAAACACAATGTCATTGATCCAGCCAATGGATAAATGGGTCAGCTTTTAAAGATTACTACCTGAGTCTGATACTAATTTTCCCCAAGCAAACTGAAAACACTGGCAAGACATTGATTGAAATCTGGAAAGAATACAACATTAATCATAATATAAAATCCTTGCATGGTTCACAGAAGAATGCATGAATGGAATCTGGAGGAGGTTGATGAAGAGATATGTAAATGACTTCAAAGGGTTCATGGAGGATGATGCAATTCCACGTATAAACAGAAGTCTTGTTGAGATGGCAAGCAACCTGTAGCTCGACATTGATGGGGAAGACGTTGAATAACTCCTGGAGGTGAATCCCGAGTAACTCAAAAATGAAGATTTGATAAAGGCGGAGGAATAAATAATGGCCGGAGAATAGGTGAGTGAAAAGGAAACAGAGGAACCTTCACAGTTTACCGGAAGTTCATAGTTAGCAAAATTCTTTGCACACCAATGAAGACTGAAGGATGCTGAGGATATGGACCCAAACAGTGAATGGTTTTCACTGACTGAGAGGAATGCATGAAGTGCTTACTCCCTATTGTAAGACATATGAACAAAAAAGACAGACAAAACAAACCGCTTTGGATATTTTTCTAAAACAGCCAAGACCTCCCAAAGAAGGCCCTCAACCAGGTCCATCAGGATTCACAGAAGAAGCTGTGCTTGTTGGGGAGAGTTCCGATATGCAGGTGAAACTGTATGAGGAGGCTACAGGTGGTACTCATTCAGGTGCCATTACCCTTGACAGTGAGGGCATGGATGTGGATGATCTTCCTTGATTTAGGTAAGTGAAATTTTAAAGTAAAAAAATAATGTAATGTTCTCTGTAGGTCAGTGAAATCACACTGAATGAAAGACGTATTCTCTGTAGGTTAGTGTTATACAGTAGTAAATTACTCAAGAATGAACTTTGAATACAGTATGTATGCAGCTTCTTAAAACTGACATGCTGTTATGCACGATGGGTTTCATGTGTGATTTTTTTTCATGTTTGAATAATGGCTTAATAACTGTTCAATGGCCAATCCCGCAGCTGAATCTGGAAATGGGACTTTGGATTTTAAGTTCATTTTCATGGCAAAGAGGGAGTTTTCAGTTAATTGCAATGCATCTTAATCACTCTTCATAACTTTCTGGAGTATATGCAAATTGCATCCATAAAGACTGACGCTTTGTGAAAACCAATACATGTGTCATTTGGCCACGACTGTAGGGATCATGGTGGGAGTTTCCTACCAGAGGTAGCTGGTCCATAGAGGCAGGGAGGTATTCATGAGTAACAAGTAACGTTTTGAAATAATTATTGTTTGATAAAAAATACTCTTAAGATATTGTAAAATGTATTGCCTTCTTAGCTTACCTTATTTTTTTTTAGCCTCCTGTCACTGTTTTCTGTATGAAAGTTAAGCACGATCGGCTGGAAGGAGCTTAGTGAAGGTAGGAGTTTGGTCATGTCTCTTTTTGAGATGCCATACCATGTTGCTAAGCTACTGAAATATAATTTACATTTGTTTGCTCCATCAGCACGCACAGCCAAACGTTCAACATAACCCTTGTGGAGTCTGCCCTGTTTACGCCTTCTATAAAAGTTTCCTTGCGATGGGTTCTTCGATCTCATCTGTAGTCCGCGCTTGTAGAGGATCGTTCACGGTGGACTCCGGAATGTGATTGCAGTAAATATAATGTTAGTGTTCTGACTTGAAGTGGATAATAAGGCAGTGTTTTGGTAACATTAGCCAAACAAGTAGCCACAGCATGATCTACCTCTATTTTTTGTGTGATATCTACCTTAAACCACTTGGTGGGGATGATGTTGGGGGCATCCCATCGATCTTAGCAGCAACAGGTAAGCATACAGAGCCAATATCCTCCAGGAAATCCCTGGCAAAAATGATAAAATGAGCAAATTAGTCACAGACTTATTTTAATTGATCGTTTCCATTAGATATGAATGGCATAAAAAATTAGAGGTACACAATGAATAAAATCTCAATTCAATTCTATTTTGATTCTTTGGCTCAGGATTTGATTCAAAATAGATTCTTGATTCAAAATTTTTCTTGATTCAATACATGCATACATTTGATTCTAGATTACTGTTTTGAGGTTTTTTCCCATTTTACTTTAATAGGTGTCAAAGAAAAAATATATCTCAATGAATCAAATGCAGTTTACAACTATTCAATGTGAACATGGGCAAGATTTATTTTCTTTCAGTCTCTCCCATAGGAAAGGCAGCCCGGAGATAAATGGTAAAATCTATAGAAAAATAAAAACTTTTGCAAATGTAAACTGCAAAGTGCAAAACTTCAAGTAACTTAAATTGAAACTTTAATTAAAAGTACACTGAATAAAATCAAATGAGCTGCAAGATTTAGCTGTAATTAGGTCAAACAAGAATTGCTGCTACATTTGGCTATGGAGTGCTTTAAATAGTGTGTTGAATTTTGATATGTGAACTGAGTTGTTGCATTGTACTTCCTAAAATCAGAAGTATTTATCTTACCTAAGTTTTTATAGTTTCAGAAAAAAACAGCTTTTGAAAGTTGACTAAAATACCTAAGAACTCAAGGGTAGGCATCAGTAAAACAAAAGGGGCTTTATTGAATAAAACATGAGCATTGAAACAAACGAGACCATGACGGATCTATACGGGAAGACTGGTATGGTTAAGGGCACAGGCAACTGAGAACTAACATCAATGGCCAGACTGGGGAACATATGGCTGGGAAACACAGAACTAGAAAGCACTGTAATGTAGAACTAATGAGAGGTTGTCACAATGCTGATGGGGATGGTTAACTCAAGTTTGAGCCCAGGCACTTGAAACACACCGGCATTTGTGATTCTTTGAAGACATAATCCTGTTAGGTTCATGACTGAAGTATTCCTTACAGGTAAGGCACTTAATAGTCTACCATCATCTGCTCAGATCACAGAACACAGGTTTTCTTGTCGTTCCACATATAAATAAAGTGACAGTTGGTGGTAAAGCATTCTGCTACAGGGTCCCTATATTGTAAAATGATTTGCCAGCATATGTTTGGGATGCCAAATCAGTTTCAGTCTTTAAATCTTGACTGAAGACCTATTATTTAACTTAGCCTCAACTTGACACATAACAGACTGTAGCTATGGCTGCTGGTGCTGCTGTACATACGTTTTTATCTACTATGCTTGTACATTAATGTGTCAGTGCAAGTTCAGACCATCCATAACCATTGCCTTTCTTCTCACATGTTTGGAACTGTCATTATGCAGATCAGCCAATCGTTCCTCCCCCTTTTGGGGAATTCAGACGACAGTGATTGAGGAACAGAGCTTATCTGACAGGAGCCCCAAGATTTGAACCCAGTGTGCTGATGCGATCATTAAGCTGGAGAACACCAGTGGCTGTGTTAGAAAGACAGGCAATGCTTCTGTTCATCTCCTGCCAGTGTAATAGATTTGGGCGATGGGATCTTTGGTTCAATATTTCAGCCTTGCAGAATGCATCTGGCGCATGTCCCTGCAATCATTTGGCGTGAACAGATGGCATACAACGTACGTGCTCCAGGCACCCTGCATCATCAGTGGAGAGCGGGATTATTATTGAGATTCAAGGAATCGGCAGGGCCATCATTTTGAGTGGTACGCGCTCTAACAGGCTTCAAGCTGCACTCCTGGCTTGTAACTTGCGTCTTTAAATGCCTATGCGGCCACTGGGGTAGCATATCCAACAGCTTAAAGTCGCCAGTTGCACTCTCAGCCAGTAGCTTATGTTTATAAACGTCTGGGGCAGCAGCACAGACAGCTCAAAGCCGCAAGCTGCACCCCCACCTCCCAGCTTATGTCTTAAAACACTCAAGTGCCTGCCAGGGTAGTACTTATTTACTATTAGTCCATCCGCACGCCCCTTGGTGTGCCGTATCTGGTAATTGATCAGGCTTCCGGCCACCTTCACTCAAAGTACACTTACCCACTCTTCCCGCTGTATCAATTAATATGCTGAGCCCTCTGTTCGGTTGTTCCAGTACAGTACAGCAGGAGATTGAACTGAGGAGCAGACAGTGCGTTAAACCTCTCCAAACTGATCTAGGACAAGACAGACATGTGGCAATCATTTGTTAAGACACTATCAAGGGAAGCCAAGAACAAATCAAGCTCTGACATGATGAAATATAATTCCAACACAAAGTGAATGTTAATGCACTAAAAACAGACCTGATATGTCTTCTTCAAAACCAATAGTTTCAGCCTTTGTGGCTAAATAATGTTTTACTACAAGGTATAAAATACTGAAAACCAATCAGTTACATTTATTTTAAGTATTTCTAATATTTTCTGGTGGTAAAACTTTGACAATTTTTTTAATCTGAGGGTGGGCCCAAACTTCTGGCCTATAGTGTACACTTACCCACTTAATCCTTAAATAATGTAGGTTCTTCCTGCTGTATCAAATAATATGCTGAGAGGAAGCTGGGAGTAGTTTTATATGAAATTAAATGATATGTGACCCAGCTCTTGCTATATTGACTGTTAAAAAATAGAATCTACTGTGTATATTCTGTAAACATCAGAGCTGCAATCATGCCTCTCATCTGACATTTACAGAAAAAGGTTATCCTTGTAGTAGCTAAGACTAACACTTTATTTGGACATCTTAGATGGCATTAAAACTAGTAATGCAGAGTGTGCAAAGGTCAAAGTTCAATGTGACAAAATGGCAGCTGGTTTGTCTACAGGACTTGGCTCTTAACTTTATTGTATTAAAATCTTTAACTTTATAAAGTCCCCATGAGCTAAATTGAACATATGTGGCTATGTCCCAATGTTTGGCTAAAATGACTGAGATGTTAGAAGTTCATATAAACATTCCACAGTGTGATATATCCTTGCTTAAAGGTGCTGCTTAGGCAGCTGAGTGATATAATGAATAATGTTTAAAAACTGCTTATGCCCCTGAGAGAACAAGCTTTGTTTCAAGGTGAAAAGAGCCCGTGTGAATATGAATGAGGCCTCATTTGTATGGCCTGTCACTCATGATCCCATGCTAATTTCATTTGGGATTGGGTAGGGAAGAGCAAGAGGTTTAATAATAACAGCTATGAAGACGGAACTGGGGTTTCCCCTGGGGAGGATTACAATTCACTTCCATCATCATGTCAGGGGTTAAAGACTTGCGATTGGTTCCTGACAGCATACAGAAAAATTAGCATGATCTGTCTATGAGTCATATATGACCTTAAGGCAGAATTACCTTCCATACATTTTAGGGCTCTTGTGAAGTCAGATTAGGATCCTATGGAGAGTTACAATAAGATTAGCAGTTCAGGGCTATGATTGGCCACCAGAGTGCCCTCACCCCTGTCTCTCACCAGTTCAAAAGATATCATTGGCTAATGATAATGGTTGCCCCACCTTAAAAAATCCTAGAATTGTTCCTGTCTAAGTTATATAATTTCATATCTTGTAGGATCACACATGCACATATTCCAGAGCTTAGATTCAACGTGGCCCAAGACAAGGCCGAGCCTGATAAGAGAGGTAGACATTGGCCTAGGCACCAAAGGGGGGTTTGTGACCCCACACACATAAACACACACACACACAGATAACGAGGGAGGCCAGCACTCCAACTTTTATGGCCCACATACAGCAGAGTGGACCTCAAGGATATCGGTCCCTCGACTTGGCACACAACCCCCTCCCCAGACGTCCTGCCTTACATACCACTCACCCAACAGGCCAACGCCCTAAAGAAAGTTTAAGTTCAGTTTTTGCATACCCTGTATATTTTTTTGCTTATGATTGCTAGTCTCAATATACAGTTTATGTTTGTGTGTGTCCTTAGACATTATCAGTGTTTTGTGTGCCACCCTTATAACCATGTTCACGGAGTGTCACCTATTTTACCCCTTACACTTAAACACTTATATAATGGAATGTGGCACACAGGATGATCAGACGAGCAGGGCATGACATAGGTTTTTATACAGGTTTGCCTGAGAAAGGGTTTTTGAGATCCTAGAATGTAGCAGGATATGTGTGTGTGTGTGTATATATGTGTGTATATATGTGTGTGTGTGTGTGTGTGTGTGTGTGTGTGTGTATATATATATATATATATATGTGCTCTAAAAATATGTTATTGTCCAATCTGTCTTAACTTGCTGACAAAATCCTTTGCTTTTTCACCAGGAGAATAAAAGGTAAAGGCAGGCTTATCTTAAGGGATAGAATCAGGTTATCACCGTGAATGCACTTGGAAAAAGGTGAGATGTATGTGTCTCCTGACTCATGCCAGTCCTGCCTCATTCCTCCACACCTTTGATGGAGGAAATGATATTGATTCCATAAGCGCTGTACATCTTTCCCATATTGACAGACATTTGGAGATTTGTACAATCTCCCAGCGGTGTAATGTTTGCAGCAGTGATCTTTCTTTTTTGGCATTCCGGATCATTCTATACCTTTCACCCTCACTGTAATTACATAACCTGGACCACGACTTTGTACTGCTGTTAAACACCACCTTTAAATTAATCTCCAGCGTGAACAAAAACTGCAATATCACGTCTTGTTACATCTCTTACTTCAAAGGAACAAAAAGGTTAATAATAATGGAGATTACTGTAATTCCGTGGTGATAGAATATACTCTGTGAGTCCGCATGTAGGTCAAGACCACAGAAATTAAGAAATTAAGCAAAAATCTCCAGGAAAACCTCCTAAGAGAGTTCCTTTCACATGATGCTAACAGATGCATGTTTTGTTTGTGTGTGGCATTCTCATTTCTCAAAAAAAAACATAAATATGCTTTTGTTTCTGTTTCTCATGAGAAGCCGCTCAGAAACCGCCACAACTGGAGCGACAGCATTGGGGGTCTTTAAAGACAGATGCATTGTAATCATTATCGCTTCAGCCACCAAAAGGCACATCGAGACGGAAGACCCATTTCCAGGAAGACAGTTTGGGAAGCATCCTTTTGGAAATGAGCACCCATATCCTGGAACCTTCTAGCACAGCTGCAGAAGGGCATCTTCCCTTCCCCGCAAATGTCTGTTATGAAAAAAAGGTGCATCTCATTTGCCAATTTTGGAACAATCTTGGGCATAACGATCCCACAGTTTCTGAGGCTGACCTTCGATTGCTTCTGATGTCCATCGATGATCCTCCAAGACTCTGATCATCAGTTGTCTCCGGCTGAAACATTGATGACCATCTCATAGATTTTATTTAAACCATATTGGAAATGAATTCTGGTGCTCATTAAAAACATTTGCTAAAATCTTACTCAAATAAAATTATAACTCCATAAGGACCCTCGTAGGCTCCCTGTTAATCCACCAGTGGTATTCCTCCCAAAGAGAACGTGACTCCTCTCCTTTGGAGATTGCGCTTTATGATGTGGGGGCCCACACCAGTCAAGGTCGCTGTCTGAAGAATGAGTCCCTGTCATGTCTGCAGATGCCGGGGGTCCCTCCATACTGCACAGGGGGGTTGGGGTCATCAGGAGCACTAGGTAAGGGAAGGGGGGCATTTTTCGCTCTTTTTAGAATATTTCTGGGAGGGGTAGGGGGGCAATTAAGCTACCTGTTAATATTTCCTCTACGGTCATCAATCTCAGTGACATGTGCCCTGCCTTCATTTTTTATTAAATGAACAGCTCCCCATGACTGTGTGCCAAGGGAAGGGGGGGGGGGGGGTTCACCTTCCCATGGCACAGTGGTGTATGCAAAACAATTGTTTTTAAATTGAAACCCAGAATGCTTAGTTGCAGGTGCTTCACGTAGTTTATCCAAAAGCAGGGTTCGAATTACACAGTGAACAATGGGGTGGGGGGGTCCTGTGTGTACCATGGCTACCCAAATCACACACACACAGACATGCATATAAGTGCGTGGCAGTGAGGTCAGTCACAGGGTTAATGTGAAAAACATTTTACTATTGCTACTGCGGGTGGTTAATTACGTCAGTATCCTTTCATATAGGCACGATAACATACAAGTCACGCAAGAAGTTTAATAGTCTAATCAGAACAAACAAGCAAAAAAAATCACAAAGCAGTGGGACACAGGTAACATCTTTCTGCTTTTCATACACATTATTCAAGAATAACACATCACTTGAACAAAAAAGCATTTTTTATTGAACTTTTTAACCATAGCTGTCTGACTCACAGCCGCCTCACTCTCTCCCTCCGTCCCTCTATTACGCTCTGTTGTTGTGACTCACTGCCCCATTACTTTCCTGAAGTTTCATTTTTGTCTGTGGATTGCAACAAAAGAAACTGAAAGTCAAAATAGGGCCGAGAGTTCAGTTTACAATGGCGCAAAAAAGCTAACTGAGAGGCCTCCATACAACAAACACGGAACAAATACAAATACTCAAAATACTCAGCAAATACCGAAACACTGAATAAAAACACTGTTTGTTTGCTTAATTAATGACTTCCATTCAAATATCACGCCCACTCAATGACTTCAGCTACGTAAACCTCATAAAATTCGAGTGCAGCACCAGCACTTATGGACGGCCACAGCAGGAAGATTTAGCACACGTGGCATGTCTGACAATCGTAAGGAGGTGATTGACAAGTGGCGGCTCCTGTCTAATGCATCACGTTTGGTGTTCCGCACCCGGGTCTGATCTGCCTGTGTCTTGTCACATTTATCATCCGGACCCGCATGAGGCGTCTCTCTTATGCCTGTCCACAGTTAAGAACAAGGTTGTATGAATCATTCATATGGATCACCGGCCCTTTCCTGTGGAATACTGAGTATTTGAAGATAAATACACAATGGAAAATAATTCAATATTGGTGCCATTTGACCTAAAAAAAATGTGCAATATTTATAACACAATCTGTTTTTATTAAAGCACACTGCTCTTGTTTAATCTGACATCTCAATACTTAGGTGACTAAGTTATATTGTTTAGCTACAATAATAAGATCAGCACCACTCAAACTATGCATTTGCGTGAAGCCCCCTGTTGGCCACTAGCAGTCACTGCACTTAGGGCTGAGGTGAAGTGGCCTTTTGAGTGGGGCTCTAGAAACAAACAATCCTGCCAGCTGACTACTATAGAAAATTCCAGGTTTCCTATAAACAGGTAACATCCTTTATCAGTTTTTTGTCAAGCTATTGGCTCTGCTCTCTGTTCTCATCTTCTTATCATCAATGTATTGGATGGCAACATTTGGTTGAGAAATTCAATCTGAGATCGCCATCCCCAGAAGTCATCTGTTTGCTTGCCTTTGAGGGCACCACACCCATTATTCTTCCCCCCCCCCCCCACTTGATGTGAAATTTTAAGGGATAAACCTATAGTGATCAGGGCACTGAGAATGCCGTTATGTCCAGTGCCGACTGACAGGAGGTGTTGCCGCGCTCCTTCTGATGTGGTATCTGAGAAAACACATAAACAGATGAATAAGTAAACAGAATTAAACAAAGCGGCTCGTCACAACTGATGCAACACGAGGGCAACAGCGGGCAGGATCGCATTGCATGCGCTGTTCTGTAATTAGGACACGTGGAACATTGCTAGCCCTTGCCGTCATCTCGATCCTGCCTTTTATCTCTATCTTCAAGGTGTTTTAATCAACGGTTTCATTCCCAAGTCGGCAAGGAGGTATATTGCACCTTAAAACAGGGGATCTGCAGAGATCCTCACTCAAATGTAATACATTGAAATTCAACCTGTAGAAACTAACTTGATGGTTATTGTTTCAAATGATTTCAGAGTGATTTCACTGTTGGGCTCTTGAGTAAGAGATTTAAATTTCCCAACATTTTTTGATTTGTCCAGAAATATTCATTGAACGGGTCCTGGTGGGGCTGTACCTCTGAGAAATTAACATCTCAAAAGACAGAACAAGTACTGCTTAAAAGCAACTGGGAACAAGATATTTGCCTCTGCTGAAATGGCGCTCATTTCTGTCGGATGTCTCCATGTTTTGTACCTATTTACTTCCCGTGTGATCCTTTGGCAGTGACTCTCAGAGCCGTGTCCTGACAGCCTGCACTTTTATACGAGCATTTTTTCATACATGTATCATTTTCGGCTGGCAGAGCAGAGTGCAAGAGCTGCGTTAACAGGCATATCTGGCTGCAGGCACCACCCTGCTGTAGATGATATTAAGCTCATTGTGCTCGCTGCATGAATTCATAGACGGCTTCATTCTCCTCAAAATGAGGAATCTCTCCTTGTGATGTCGTAAAGGAGCCACGTAAACGGCAGAGAATCTCCTGGTTTTCGGATCTCCTTTGTTCTCCATTGTTTAAACTAACACATCTATGTTTCAAAGCAATTGTTATTGTTCCAACATATTTGTGTCATCAGAGGTTGCATTAAAGAATAGTAATTTTACAGATGGTAAAACAGACATAATTTGGCATAGGAATGTGTTCATTTGTTTTCTTAATAACCTTCTTTATAAAAAGAGCTGAACGTACAATCAGGAACAGTAATGTTTTCCCACTAAGGTTTCTATTCTGCCAGTTGAGCTATGACTGCCCCCTCTCACTTCATGCACAAAGTCATTTGTGTCCCCTTGTGTCACACATGTATCACAATCAAAACCCTCTTACTGGATCTAAAATAATGTCCTGAGTCCCAAGTGTCGTGTAGTACAGAGCGCAGAAGAAAGAACAGGATCCCAGGAATCAGGAAAATACGGGGTTTAGTGAACAGGAAGGCAAGCAAACGCAGACGGACAATACAATAACCGGACTGGGGAACAAACTGAAACACAGACAAAATACAGTACATTGGACTAATGACAACAAAGAGGAACAGGTGATGAACACGGGGAATCCACTCGAGGTTAATGAGGGGACGTGGCACACGAGATGATTGGACAAACGGTGCATGACACCAAGAGGTTCCCCGGATTAAAAAGCCCCCCACATCCCATCATTTCTCTCCCCCTTCCTCTTGTTTCCTTTGCATTTGTAGGGAAAACACATCGGAATCCACCCCCTGGCCACACAACCTCTCCCAACTCTGTGATTAAAAGGTTTCCACTGTAATTAAGAAGTCACTACACCGATTGATTATCATTTAAATAGATTTTACAATCACAAGTTCCTATAGTTTGATAGATGGCCCCTTGGTCTAGTTTATTACTGTAAGGATGAAACAGCGGAAGCTGACAATACACAGTGTATGGAGGTTTTTTTTATAACTTATAATGTGATTTTCAGACTAATAATGATAAGCAATTAATATGTGACATCCAGTCCATGCAAGCTTGCTCTGTATTGAATTTATGCCCATCTGGAGAGATCGCACATTATAACAGTGAATAGATTATACTATTATTTTAAGTTAAACTAATTTTATAAAGTAATTTTGTGCCTTGGCCCAGCATCAAGATGCCTAAAATATTCAGAAATTAAATTGAAGTTCTATGTCCGTAAATCATATTGACACCCCTCCGGTGGCCTGGAAGAACCAAATCGATAACTGACTCCTATACATCAGTCATCACGTGGGATACTC
>JABFEB020000079.1:19628405-19639276 GCA_019775895.2 Stomatorhinus ivindoensis
GAAGTTGGAGCTGCCCTGATCTTATGTAAAGGCCTACTGAAGTGAAGCTTGGAGGGATTCCCAACCACCTCCGGAGAAACTTGTTGATCTTTCTCTCAACTCTTTCGACACTTGTCATAGGAACTTCATACACCGTTAACAGCCACATGTATAATGTACTTTGACCAAGTGTTATGCATGCAATTTTATCTTCTTATTTTAATTTGACTCAATTAAAACTAATCTTAGCTGGATCCAAAACTGAAATCCAAGGTTTTTTTTCTTCTTTTTTTAAAGTAATAATAATAATAATAATCATTGAACTTTAGGAAAAGGTTTGCAGGCTTTTAATGTAGCCCCTGTCACTTTCACTTTTGTATATAAATAAAATTATGGGCATTTAGACACAATAGTTTACTAAGTACTGAATGATTAACAAGCACACTGGTCTATTTAACAGCCAGATTTATTTCATGATAAATACGTTAGCATGCTCCTTTTCCCCCCACGTGCTCAGCTGATAAATGTTACAATACAAATGTATATAATTACTGAGGCCTAATTTAAAAAAAAAAACAATCTTCTCTGTCCAAATGATATATGTGCCATCGCTTTGAATGAATGTTTGTTTGTGTGGCACCATTAGTAAATAAAAACCCATTTTGGAGTAACTGATATTTGTGGCAGAGCCATCCTGCTGTCTGTTTTTGCAGCCAAACGCTGTGCCAGCAAAGGCGGCCTTGCAGGAAGTGAATACTGGCAAACGGAGCTCCCTTTGTTTGTTTGTTTGTTTTGCCACAGCTGAAATCTATTGTCGTTTTGTCAGGCTAGTGCACATGGCGGTTAGTGAGAAGCTGCCAGATGTAACAGTCAGTTGACAGAGAAGAAATTGCCGTACAGCATAATTTTCAGCACTGATCTTTTATATATCCATCCATCCATCCATCCATCCATCATTGCATATCCAATATGGGCTTCATGGGCATGGCTAAGGGTGGGCAGTGCCTTATGCCCAACAATAGATAAAACAATTTTAATGATTTAAGAGAGTTATCCTGGGACCCTACTCTACCATCCTCCACACCCCACCCCCCCCCCCCCCCACCTGGGTACCACCTGGGGGCCTTTGGCACACTTCAGAGACTGGTAGCCTCCCAACATCCTCAAATTTCCCCCCAGAAATAGCATCCCACAAACTTTATCCTACATCAGGAGCACCATGAACACAAAAGCCTCATAAATAAATGAAGCTGTAGTGGGTTCTTAGTGATTAGAATTTTCAGGGCAGATATGCTCTTATTCTGAAGGCTTGTTTGAGTTTGTTGAGTCTCTTGGTATCTCAGCGGTAACTGGATCTCGTCACACTGCATAAGAAATGGAGATAATTAGCCTTCATAGTCCTCTAATTGGAAGGCAGAGGCAGCGGATGGGGGCCAGCTCTGTCCTGACTGAAGTGAGGCCTCGCACACGCAGCTTGATAGCGCCCGCCGAGCCTTTCAGATGTGCAAATCACAGGATTTTTCCTCTCAATATTAATATTCACAGCTCAAAACTAGCTTTAAACACTTATTGGGCAAAGCCAACTAATTTGCTACAGTGACCTTTTTCTGTGCCGGAATGAAAGGGATTTGTGGGCAGTAGAAAGTTCTGATCCAATCAAAGCGAGCAGATCTGATAAATGTTATTCTTAATTGCAGGAATCCTCTGAAACAAAAGGAAAGTGCGGATCAGAATTATCGTGCCTTTTGATACACGGTACAAACACAGTCGCAGCGCCACCCTTCTGCTTGAAAGTTGGATCTACATTTATTCCGTGCAAAAACACCCACTAGGGGTACAGGCCACACTCCTCTGTTTTATTTTGTCTCTCTCTCCATCGAATGGGCTGCTGTGCTGTGCCATGCAGTGGTGGCATATGACATCAAGACAACGGTCCCCCACTGACATCTTAATTATGTGCTGTATGCTGCTGTGAGCACCCAAGGGCCATCAATTTAAAGATAAGAGCCTCTCGACATCCACAGTAAAAAGGCTTCACTTTTTTTGACTAAATGGATTGGTCTGAATCCATTTGAACTGGACCTGTTTTTTTATTCTGTCTTGTTTGCTTTTTTTGTTCCTGATGTGAAACAATGCTGAATTATTTACTCATCAGTGTCCTTCCTCAGCCCAGTAAGTTTTCCATACCTTCTGCCTGTCAAGAAAAAGTTCAGATTATTGACTCACAGGGTCTGCCCCAAAGACCCCATCCTGTCCTCTACATTCCTAACTGGGGATCCACATGATGGTTTCTGGGATTCCTGGAATTAGGCACGTTTGTTTGGATAATAAATAATGCACAAAACCAGCTACCGACTGCTGATGCCCACAATTCCCAGCTGCCAGATGGGGGCGAAACCTCCAGGCTGCAGGCAAAGGACTGCTGACTCTCAGCCTCTGGACAGGGGGAACATTCTGGGCACAAGACATGAAGCGGTGTAAATGTCAGGCTATGTGTCATGATCCGTCTGCCCGAGCCTCGTGTGTGCCACGCCCCCCTCGCTACCCCGTGTTCAATCCTGCTGAAATCCACCTGTTGTCAATCCATGATTGATTCTGTCCACCTGTCCCTTATCCGTCCATGCTTGTTGTGTCTCCCTAGATCTGTCATTGTGATGTTTTGTGGCGTTACCCCATCTTGTTGCCTGAATATACCCCGTCTTTTGGATTACCTGCCTTGCTATTGTCTTGCCTGCCTATCACCGCAGACATCCAGGCACTGCTTTACACAGCACGTGACACTATGCATACGCTCACAGAATATTCTGGAGTCTTGGTCTGATGGCCAATGATGCAACAGCCTCGGCAGGACATGGAAATTAATTTATAAAGATTCCACGGACCTTTATTCTTCCATAACGATGTCAGATTCCCATCCTGCTCGTTGTTGCCAAACTTATTCTCATTCTGCATTTCCTTACGTTTTTAATGACTGAGGTGCTTCTACCTTCCATCTTGCTCCTTCTTTTGCAGCACATGCAACACCTTTTAACAATTATAATAATGGGAATAAATAATACTACTAGCAATGAGAAACAAAAATGTGCAAACATTTTTAATTGAAGTTGAGCAGGACCAGTAGTGGCTGTGTGGAAGCATGGAGAAGGGGTAGCACAGTTTGGAGAAGCTGCAGAAGCAGCTGGGCGACTGGGAGCATAGGTCTGACTGTCATGGGCAGGAGGCCAAGGCCTTGGAGGTTGCGCTCTGCTGCCAAAAGGAAGCATCCTTTGTTTTGGGGGTCCAGCTCACCAGGGATTGTCGCGAGATGGACGTACAAATAGGGTAGTACCAGTGGGGCAGTAGCTGGAGCGGCTCCACATCTGTGGAGCAAGAGTTCCAGCAGGAGAAACAGCCTGGGGGCTAGCAGAGGATCCTCACCAAGGTGTGCAAGGGCACGGTCCAGCACCCTGGGGCACTGGCACTGTCAGAGCCTGCTAGCAGCCCACTAGCAGCTTGGCTATACCAGCAATTCTCAGCTGCTCAGTGCTCACAGGAAGATGCCTCCTGCCATCACCAGAGAGGGAGCACTGACGGCTGCCACTGGATCTCTGCAACTTATTTCAAAGCTGAGGTGGTCACTGGGTATAGTGGTGGCTAGGACAGTTGACCTTTGAGGGTGGGGCAGTGTAGTATCAGTAGGATGGCCTCCGCATAGTGAGCCCAGCACTAGTTCTGTATCTCATTCAGAAAACCCAACTGGCCCTGATTGGATGTTTTTTATGATAAGCATGGTCATATGGAAGGATTCTGGAGGCAGGATTAAAAATTTTTTTTTGTGTATGTGTTTGGGATGCTTTCAACCAAGTACATTACAGTGTCTTGCTATTAACCTAAAGTAACATCTGTCAATATGGTGCTTCACTGAATGCACTTTTAAAGAAAAAAGACTTTACTTCATTGGACAAAAAATATGACTCCAAAGGATGAAGTGTGTGATGGGAAATGAGCATTGTGAAAAGCTGCACGAACTCCATATGCAAGAAAGCGATTAGATCTAATCACAATATGCCTCAGGCCACACATTTCTGTTAATGTAGTATAACTGTTTAAATAAGATGCTAAAATACATACCTCTGCCAACATCCCATGGAGAATTCTAACCCTTCCAGTGAATATCCAATATATAATTCATTTTACACACATAAATTAAATATGGCACTGGATAAATAATACATATAGAGTATGTCCTTATTATACCATGTTAAATATCCAGGTGATTTCTGAAAGCTATGAGAGCTGTGAAGCTAAAGATGTTTTGTAGGAAATGCATGTCACGGTATGTGGGTCAAATGAGTAGATGGCAAGCATTAGGCAAAAAGGGGTTTTATTAACTGAACTGGAGCAGAGAAACAAACGAGACTGTGAGGGATCGAAACAAGAAAGCTAGTATGGCGAAAGACACTGGCAGACAGAAGGAGCAGCATCAATTACTGGACTGGGACTGACATGACAAACAGGAACACAGGGCCACATAGACAAAACAGACCAATCAAGGGACAGAACCAACCACCAGGGACAACAGACCAGGGACCAGAGGGGCAAATGGCAGATATTATTGGGGACTAGGGAGTAGGAGAGATAGAGATTGAGAAAAATGGAACACAACGCACCAGGGACCTCCAGATGGACAAAATCCAGGATGTGGGATAAAACACATGACACAACTAGGGGCATGGAACAGAGCAAGGAAAACCAGGGACAGCAGGTACACCCAACAAGACACACACAGGGACAGGAACCATGGTGATAGGAACAGAAACACAGGAGGGGGGCACATATGACACAGGCCAGGACAAATCTAACATAGGACAGGGAATCGAGACAGGAACTAAGGTGTGACTAAAGAGAACGGGGACCCTGGGGACGCAGATCCTCCTGGGCCTGTTCATCGGTGAGGAGTGGTCTGTCCAGACCACAGGACCTAATGGCCTTGAAGGACCAGTGGGCCAGAGGGTGCTGATGGGGTTAGCGGGGGTGGAGCAGGAGGGTACTGAGGGAACTTCTGGTCAGGAGCAGGAGGATTGCCATGGGATTGCAGTGCTGTAAGGGGAAAGCACTGCAGGTCCTCTCTTGGCCTCGGCAGGAGAGTTGTCCAGGAAGTATGGATAATGTGTCCCCCTCTGGGAGACTCGTCTGCTCTCCTTCCTCAGCCCCAGCTAACACTGCTGACCGCACTTGGACTTAGGACTGGGTCGGTGTGAACTTCAGCCTGTGGTGGGGGCCCATGAAGTGGTACTTAGGGAAAGGCCCAGAGGGTCCCATTCTAAGTAATCTGGCAGGGCATCTTCCAGGTTGACCCAACCCGGCCTGGTGGCAACCTGCAGGAAACAAGGACGCCACTGGAAGAACACCAGGAGATGAAGAGGGAAGTGGCAGAAGACAAGGCAGGAGCTAATGGGATGGCAGGAGATGAGGCAGGAGCTGACAGGATGGTAGCAGACAAGGCAGGAGTCGATGGGACACCTGTAGGTGAGGAGCAAGTTGGGATATCTGGTGTGTAGGCGATGTGGTCTCTCTTGACCTGGGAGCCAGGGACTCAGGCAGAGTAGCACTCTCTGGGCCATGCACAGCAGAAGCAAGGACGGGCTTTGGAGGCGCAGCAGAGGCGACGACAGGATGAGCGGGTCCCTGTGGGCTGGTCTCCGGAGGCTCAGGATGAGTGATGGCCCCTCCCAACAAGCAGTAGCAGCTTCTGGACTGGGTTTTGAAAGCACCGGCTCAGGTGAGAAGGCAGCCGTAGACTTAGCCAGCTTCCTCCACTTCTCGTTAATTGAAAAGGATCACAGTGCACAGTTGTATGGGAAAACTAAGGACTTTACATATTTTGCAATTGCGTATGATCTTCATATTCATTTGATGATTTAATGAGACCAATGAATTCCTGAAAGGTACAACAACCAGACAGGAACTATTCACCACTGTTTCAGTCTGCTTTGAATGACTACGTTTATCATGGGATAAATTGATCGGTGTTACTACCAAATTTTAAAGGTTAAAACGTAGGACTTTTGAAAAGACTTAATGATAATGTAAAAGATGTCTCTGCAAATGCTGATGGGATTTTCTTGGGTTGCATTTTACATCAAGAGGTTCTTTGTAAATGACCAATATTCTGGGGCAACTAATATTATTATAATATTTTGTTTAATAATTCACACCTCATTGGGACTGTGCAACGCTTAAAAGTGGTAAAATATATGTGAATCCACCATACAATATAAACATGGATCTTACTGTGATGACCGGATGTTGGAGAGCGGGAAAGCGGGCGAGACAGCTGTGAATACTATCAAAGGAGGTTTATTTAGAGCGGACAGGACAAAGAGGAGCACACGGAAAACTCACGATAATGTCGGACCTGGGGATACAAACTTGAACGTAGACTAAATATACAAGACAAGCAGAAAATAATAGGCAACAGGTGATTACAATCAGGGTAGCACGCATAGGTAATGAGGGGGCGTGGCACACATGAGGATCATACGAGCAAGTCATGAAACTTACTAATTGCCGTTGTCTCTGGAGTATTGCAGCATGGCAGAAATTGTTAATATTAACACAGAAATGTCTCTCTAGAGAGTAACATATGTGTGCTTTTAGTACATTTGAGAAAATATATCAGAAACAAAGGGATCTGTGTTTGAGGAAGAGAAAATAAAACAAATTAAACTTCCTGAGCGTGTTCAAAGCTGAGCTTTCAAGTATGTCTGTGTGATCAGAATGAAAGGAAAAAAATCTGACATCAGTATTAATGCACAGAGCTATGAGAGATGTAATTCCATTCTTCTCTCATCTACTGGGTGGGTGCATTCTTACTTATGTGTGTGGGGGGTGTCTTTCACAGTCCAAAAACAGATGCCAATGCCATTTTACAGAGTGACCAGGAAATAAATAAATATAAACATTCAAAAGCCCGATCTTATTTGAATTCAGCCTTCAAAGACATCCTGACTTCAACGAATCTGACAGGCTTGCGGAGGTAAACTGACACAGCTGTGAGCCTTGGGAGCAAAGAGTGGATCCAGCATAACAAAGATGAAACAAGTTATGGCCAACAAGTGGACTGTTTGCCTCTATTGTTTTTCCTGTTTAATTAGAAAGCTTCCCCAGTCCTTGAGGAATGACAAGGAAGTCTTCTGTAATCATCGCTGACATTTCGACTGCGACTCGGAGCGATCGGGCGGACTGTTGTATGTTTGCTCAGAGAAAACAAAGAGCGGACACAAAACACAGGCGGCTTCATCGCCGGGACTCGACTGTGGCCTTCATGCTGTTTATTTACATCTTGAATGGCGTAGTTCTGCCAGAGGAGGTGCAAACAAACTGAGGGGAAAGCGACATTTAATCATTTCTTGATTAATTGCTTTTTTGATCTTCACTGAATCTGGTATTGGTTTAAGCACAGTCAGGTGACATCGAGAGAACATAAGTATTACTGTGCATTTGTCCTTCAATGATTATTATGAAGTGTTCGATGAAAATGGAACAGATTAGCTTGCGTGAAACACTACATTATTGTACAACAACTTCAATTAATTGTCCATCATGATTAAAATCATTATATGGATAATCAAAAAAGATAAAGTTGAGTCCTGCTGATTATGTGTCTCAGAAGAAAGGAGCAGATAATTGGAGGTAAATTCTGTTTTCTATATCCCTGCATAATTAACAGGAGGGCAGAGGAAATTCATGCGCTGTATCCATTTAAAGCTGCATTCAATAACCAAATGCATTACAGAGACATGACAAGGCTGTCTCATTTTGAAAACTCTTCGAACGTGGTCTACAAATTTGTCCTTCTGCCAAGTTGTGAAGGATCCAGCCCAACATGTTTCAAGATTCTTTGTGCAGACCTTCGAAGGACCCAACTACAAAGACTACATTGAGCATGTCCTTTGAAGGATGCAGTCCTTGAATTCAGACAAAGCCTCAGTAGAGCATTAGGTTGCCTGATGTGATGCTCCCTTCCGCTGGCTAATGGTAAAGCTAACAGCTTGTTGTATCGTCAGTGGAGGGATAATGGTTTATGAACTCTTGGCTTAGGAAATGTGATTTTCAACAATGCCGTCGGTTATTGCCCATGTCTCCCTTCTCCCAGAAAAGGGAGACGCGGGCAGTAACTAAAAAATAAAGTTAAGCAAAGTTGGTAAAACACCAGCTTTAGATTTGTGATGGGGGAATGTGAGCAATAAATGGATAGTGAGTTACTTAAGAACATTCTACCCATGTTGTTTAGTGTTACTATGATGTTTGAGTAAAACTTACACAGATTTTATTGCAACAACGCCGGAGAACACTAGGTCAAACCGAGCTGGCTAATTGGAGCTTCAAGGGATTGTGAGGAGTAGCCTACTCGTAGCCTACTCGGCCTTCCTGCCCTACACCCAGGACCACAAACTCTGATCCCCTGTGACATCCCTGCTTGGGGTGACAATGTCCATTCTCATCCCCTCTGCTACCACAGCGCTGCTTGTGTAAGGATGCCGACAACCTGCCATAATGGTGCGAGTTTATTTTTCTTGACACTTTGTCGTGAAGCGGTCATATATTTTGGGGCCACTCAGCTCACAAGTCTCACCTCAGGACCATATCACTGACTTGATTGGGTACCCATTCCAGCTCAGGTTTTGGTTTTATGTTTATGTCAGTTTAATATAAAACTGTCGGCTTTAGAATTGTATGTATAACAATTTGGGGTATTGTCTTGATTGAGGTGAGAAATGCTGTTTAGCTACACTGTGTGAAAGAATGGCTAACTTTTAAATGAGCTTACTGAAACTGCACTTTTTTGGTTTTGCAAACCTATTTGATTTTATTTTATATACATATTTTCAGTAAACAGTTAAACTTTATTACATTTGTGATTTTTTTTCCCTGTTGATAATTCACGGGTAAAGGTATTACTACTAACTTCCTGATTGTCCATATTAAATAATTATTTCCATTAATGCCTCGACTAACATTAGAGAGAGATCTCTTACATCAAAGAATAGGATTCAGGGGGCGCACTTCAACACATCGGCAGACAAGCCAGGGGGCGCTATACACCTCTTGACTCTCCAGCCAGCCATTTGCGTGGCGTGATCGCAAACTGACGGCTGGAATATAAAGCTCTGAATATAAAGCTCTGCTTGTAACAAACTAATTACATTTATGAAAAATTAAATATGCTTGAGAAACCAAAACTAGCAATGTTAGCAATGAGGATAATTGATGTTCATAATCATGTACTGTGGAACAAAAATATCTAATACAAAGTAAATGGAAAGATAGAGCTCATGAATCAAGTAGCATTTGTGTAAAATTGCTTTGAGGTGATATGTGATCAAGCTTATAACTAATTTTTTAATTACCTATTCCACAGTTCGGAATCAACTAGCCTACAACTAAAGATTTACACCGATAACAAATTTTGATAATTAACCTGTGCAACCTTGATGCAAGTTATGGCCAACAAGTGGACTGTTTTTTTCTGTTTAATTAGAAAGCTTCCACGGGACTTTGGGAATAGCCAAGAATCTTCTGTAATCATCATTGACATTTCACAGCGACTCTGAGGGATTAAGGCAGACTGTTGTGTGTTTGCTCAGAGAAAACAGAGCAGACAAAACTCAGGCGTCTTCATTGTCGGGACTGGATCGTGGCATTCAAGCCGCTTATTTACACCTGGAACGGGGTAGTTCTGCTAAAGGAGGTGCAAACAAACCACCCCCCCCCAGTAGAATCAGTGTGAGGACGTCTTAATTCCAGATAAGTACCTCGTTGCCAAAACACAAGGTAAAAGTGTGTACCTACCGGAATATAAAATGACTGACGTTTTCAGGGTGGATAAAAGGATTCAGTGAAGCTATTTGTAATAATTACTATCCTCCTTCCTATATTGCTCTTTGTAATATCGCTCTAGTGTAATTCCAGAAAAAATACAATAAAAGACACAGATTCATATCATATGACAGCAAACTGTCTACTCAGCAGAAAGTAGCTTTAAAGTCTGCGTAACAAAATAATACGGAACCAGATAAAAGATTTTTCCCCCACAGTCGGGACAAAGTGCTGTTCCATTTTAAAACGACGCATCAAGCTGCCGGTACAGCACCCGAAATGGACCCTCTGGGGCTCATTACCATACACTGGAATCTGCTTTACGCCACGCGCATACACACAGACACACACACTCGGGTACTTTTCGTAAACTCTGAGCATGTTTAATTTATCGCATAATCAGGGAGGATGAAACAGCATTCATTTTCATTTCCAATGAGTCCCATTTTCTACTCCTCCAATTCATGGCAGAGACACAAGGTTTTTCCACACATAAGGTCCCGGAAATCCTTGTCCTTTCATTACTGAAATAAGACACCAGAGATTTCTTTGCCGGTTAATGCCTGCTGGTCCCGCAGAATCATTGTCAATATGATTTACACAGTCGGTCTGTGCCTGATTCTCTCCCTGTGGGTTTGTATGAATTATCTACACTGTCAGTCCTCACCATGCAAACTCTGGAGGTTCTGCTGTCACGCTTCACACGGGAAGTGGTGCCTGGGTGCTTGCGGTACGACGAAGGCATGACGCAGAGCCAGTAAATTCCAGGGAATACGGGGTTTATTCCAAAACACGGCTTGAACGCCACAAAACACCACAATGACGGATCTGACAGGCAGTACAGAGACGCGGACTGAATACTGAAAACTGACAAGACTGAAACCAAAAACAGATGATCAAAATTGACGACAGTTGGAATCCATTAGGGCATAGACACGAGGTATCGAGGGGGCGTGGCAGAGGAGGCTTTGACGGGTGGATCATGACACCTGCCATGTATATTTATTTACTTTTAAGGTTATGCCCCTGTT
>JABFEB020000079.1:19667322-19677702 GCA_019775895.2 Stomatorhinus ivindoensis
CTTTTTGTCGCCTGTGTGTGGTCACATGCGCTGTGATGATTAGGATATCGTCACTTTCCATTTCAGCTCTCCAGCTGATTCATATCTAATCACCAGTGTTGGGAAGATTACTTTGGAAATGTTACAATTACAAGTTACTCAATTTAAAACGTAGTCGTAGTGTAACTATTTCAATTACTATATGAATGTAATGTAACTTTGTAGAGCCGTGCTCTATTTACACTTTTTGCTTCTGTCTGGTCTGAGCAGACAGGAGGCAATCATAGGTTGGAGCGATAAACACTCAGACCCAAATACATGGGACACCACTCATCAGACAGAGAAAGGAGAAGAGAGACTTCCATATTTGGTACGGCTGCTCACCTTGTTAAATGAATTATTAAAAACATAAATGCCAGCCAGCACCGTGATCCGAGTTATTTTCAAGTTTTATCACAATCAGCAGGTATGTTTGGAATCTTAGAACCATTCTTGCATCTCTGATATGTTTATTAAATTTATTCAATTAAGGGCCAACATAGACCCTCAATGTGGGCACAGGGACGATTCTAGGGTTGTTTAACGATAGGAGGCATAAGAAGGGCCAACTTTACCATAAAAAAATTATATGTTTTTAATTGGCGAGTGAGTGGCGAGGGGGCTGTCTGAGGACCAATCCGCTTTCAGCTGGGGCCAGTGCTCCCGCCCCTGTGTATATGCCCCAAATACTGTCAGGAGTGTTTCTCATTCCATACTGAACTCCTCCCACTACCACTCTGCCCCATGATGTAGAATAATTTTGCATCCACCTGTTCTGATGATAATTGATTTTTTTTCCTCTCTCTTCAAAAAAAGGACAAGAAATCTGCAGCCTCTGAAACACCCGCTGAATTTCATGGTCAACTTCCTGGTCACCTGTCTGTGCTGGAAGAACCATTTCGACTGAAAATCTGTAATGCCTCAGAATGAGGGATGTCTTGCAGATCCCATTTCTGTGACTGATAAAATCCAGACAGTTAATGCATCTGCCCTTTCACTGCGTGATGCTTACCAGTACACGTATGTTATTTTCAGGATAAGATCAGCAATTCTGCCATTCTACTATCTGGGGGCCTGATCAGCTAGTTTGAGCTCTGGCTAAGACTGGAAGCAAATTTAGCAGGGGTGTTGCTGAATGGGCCATCGATCTCAAAAAAATTAATTTCTGCGTTGGGGAAACAAAATACCAAATAATTACTCTAGAGCAATTCCTAGGGTGATACAAATTGTACCTTAAATTGCTGGCATGTATGACATGCATGATGACGAGCCTTGTGTTCTGCAAAAAGTGTGGGATTGTTAGACAAGCTAGGTTAGTGTTAACTAGCCAAGATAAATTTGGTTTTCCTTATAAGGTGCTAATCTATTAATCAAGTTTAAACAGTTTATCAGATAATTAAAAGATTCTACAATATATGTTGTCAGGAAACTGTTAGGTCAAACCTGGACAGAGAATTTATTGTTCAATACGGAACAAGTTGCATCTCTAAGTCTGGTCTGCTCCTGAAGAAGCAGCTAGACCGAATGCCGGGATAAGTCAGAAGTACAGAACCGGCTGGCACAGATCACAGGAAATGCAGAATCCAAAATGGTCTATTCGACACCAGTAAATAGGAACAGGCTGCTTACCCATAAACAAGTCATAAAATACAACTAGTAGAGTTAGAGAGAGAAGTGAGAGAGAAAAGACGTTCAGGAACAGGAATGTTAATTCATCAAGACCCATGACCATCTGTAGTCAGCAGAATGATTGTCCTGCTCGTATTCAGTCAATTAGATGGTCAATTGTGTTACTTTATTACCCCCAAAATTAAAAAACAAATGAATCATGCATGTGAGTAATAAATTCTGTCAAAAACGTGTCAAATGTCATCATAGGAGATGTTTTATATACAGTGTACATATAAGCAGAAGCGTTTACTCCTGATCGACTCATAGTGGATTTCAGAGGTAGACAGTGAAAGTCGACCAGATCTGTGGACGTCCTCGTTATCGCTGTTTCGCACGGCTGTCTCCTTATTTTTCAGGGACTCGCATCCTCTTAGAAGGGCTGCATGTCTGCCTTTCTGTCCAGAATGAGACAGAGCAGGTCAGGCTGACAGAGACCCAGTTAAACAAAACCAAAGCATGCGGCTTGGGATGTAAGCGACATGTTCCCCCCTGGATTGACACTGTAGCTGGTGAACATTGGTTCCTTTAAGCATCATACCACCTGTTGGCCAGCCAATGTTTGGAGTGTGGTGTGAATACAGGCAGCTCTCAACTCATGTAAAGCTGTCTTCAGTAATCCCGTATTTATGCAAGAAAATTATCTGAGAAACATAGTTTAATGATGTGCAAATCAAAAAGACAACAATGCCTGCAAGTCTATTAACACATTATCATCTCATTAATTTAATATCCATTATTCGGTATCTATTACTACTATATTTCTGGCGTATGTGTATTTTGACATGGTGTCCTGAATGGTATGGGGGGAGGCTCAATCCAATTTATGTAAAATCTGACTCGCATAAGGCTTTGTGGGACAGATTGCTTTCATCGGTTGATAGCTGCCTGATGCCTTTAGACAGCACCGTACAGCGTCATTGGCTATATTCTGTCCTCCCCAGTGATGTAACTTCCTGTTCTACCATGCTTCAGCTTCCTTGTCCGAGCCCAGCTTTAACATAGGCAATAATTGGTGTGACCCTCCCCCATAGTCACTGAAACCGCAGGGCCACTGAGGTCTCCTGACTGCCAGATCCCATTCCCCTGCCCCTCCCACTTTCCTTGCAGCTACAGTATGAGACCCCATCCAGTGATAGACCTGGGGGGTGGGGGGCGTAGGTGCTACAAAACTACTCACAAGTTGTCAAGATGGTGAAGAGGGTGAGAAGGGGGAAAAATGCTGAAATCCAAAGCAGCCACTGCTTGCTATATCGATAATGCTTCATGTCCACTAATCATTTAATACCCTGTCAGGACTAAAGTATTGTGACACGCTTCTTAATCAATGAATTCAGGTGTTTCTCTCAGACCCATTGCCACAGGTGTATAAAATAAAGCACCCAGCCATGCAGGCAGATTTAGAAACATTTGTGAAAAAATGGGTTGTTCTAAAGTGCTCAGGGAATTCAGGCATGGTTCTGTCAATGGATGCCACCTTTGCAATAAGTCAGTTCATGAAATTTCTTCCCTTCTAGATATTCCATGATCAAATGTAAGTTGTCTTCTTACAAAGTAGAAACATTTGGGAATAACAGGTAAAGTAACCGAGTGGGGTTGCTGAGTGCTAAGGTGTGTAAAAAGTCACCAACACTCTGTTGACTCGGTAACTGCAGAGTTCCAAACATCCTCTGGCATTAACCCCAGCAAGAAAACTGTGCACTGGGAGCTTCAAGGAATGGGCTTCCATGGCTGAGCAGCTGCATGCAAGCCTCACATCACCAAACATAATGCCAAGCATGATATGTAGTGGTGTAAAGCACGCTGCCACTGGAGCAGTGGAAATGTGTTCTGTGGAGTGAAGAACCAGCCTTGTCTGTCTGGCAGTCTGATGGACTAGACTGGGTTTGGCAGATACCTGAAGAACATTACCTTCCTGACTGCATTGTGACAACTGTAAAGTTTAGTGGAAGAGGGATTCTGTATTTCCAGTGAAGGGAACACTTAATGCTTCAGCATACGAAGACATTTTGGACAACTCTATGCTTCCAACTTTGTGGAAACAGTATGGGGAAGGCCATTTTATGTCCCACCATGACTGTGACCCAGTGTGCAAAGCCAGGTCCATAAAAACATGGTTGAGTGAATGTGGTGTGGAAGAACTTGACTGGCCCAGACAGAGCCCTGACCCCAACCCCATCAAACACCTTTGGGATGAACTAGAACAGAGATTGCGAGGCAGGCCTTCTCATCCAACATCAATGCCTGATCTCGCAAATATCCTTGTGGATAAATGGGAAAAATTCCCACAGACACACTCCAAAATCTTGTGAAAATCCTTCCCAGAAGAGTGGCAGCTGTTATAGCTGCAATGGGGGACCAGCTCTATAAGCATATGGCTGTAGAATAGGATGTTGTAAAAGTTCCTGTAGGTGTAATGGCCAGGTGTCCCAATATTTTTGTCCATATAGTGTACGTATTTCACAGCAAATATTATGAAAATAAATGAATCACCACATGAACAAATGTCAAGTTACTCTCCTTAACTAAAAAGACACATGACAACATTTATTTTGGGAATTCATTAAATATAACCTGATGGCAGCAGATTTATAAAATCAGAATAATGTCTTTAAAAATATACTAAAGCATCTAATAATGCGATTTTTATTCTTAGAGGAAAATAGAGTTCAAGTACATAGAAGATTTATTGTGACGTGAAGCAGTTACAGTGATTTGTTAGGGCAATTATAGAAAATTATTTGTTAAAGGTCTGCATTTGGTCTTTTATCAGAGATACAGAAAGATGTGTAAGATACTGTATGATATTGGGTCAGATAAACATTACATCCTTTTGGATCGACAGAAGGGGCTTCAGAGTGGGAACTCCTGTGATATTAATGGAAGGAGTAAAGATGATCGAGGAAATTGGGATGTCTGGGCTCAGGGTACAGGGAATCTGGTGACAGGTTGTGTTTGGTGAGGGATGTCTCTTCAGCTAAAATGCTCCATTTTCCCAAACTGTAAATCTAGTTTTGCTGAGAAACTGGTACGGAAGGGCGTGTTATTAGATGTACGGAGAGAGTCAAGGCACGGTCTGGACTGTCAAGTATATTAATAACTTATTTCCTTACTCTTCACCGGCGAAGAGTCATTTTTCCACTTCATTTTTTTGCCTGGGAGTTCTTCACTAGCTGTCCACTAGCAGTCAAGGGCACCACTTTGCCAGCACTGACGTTTGTCTCTTTTTACTTTTCAAGTAACTATTTGTCAAACCTTAAAAGCTGGGCCAAAATTTTTACTCTGGCTGTAGCTAGTATTTACCTCAATATTTAGTGGAACCTTTTATTGAACAGACATATATTGAGATACAATGAGTCAGTGAATTTTAATTTGTGGAGGTTATATTGTGGTTTTTCCTTCTCCGCCAAATCAGAAGTCAGAAGCCGCTGATGTAGATACAAATTCAGTCTTCATTGCAACAATGAAGTTACAATCAAGGCCAGACACTTAAATTGTAACCAATACTGTTTTTCACCAATTATTATACATTTTCTCATTCTGTAGCCTCTCACCACTTAAGCATCATCATTCCCTCAATCATTCACCTTTGTTGTTTTTTCCCTTAATCCACACTCCTATATGATAAGTTTGTTAATCATCTTTTTTACTGTATGGTGTCTTGGCTGAACATAAGGGTGACGTGACCATCTCTACTGCCCAGCTGTGATTGGTGAACTCAAGCAAAATCCTTCCTATAGCAGATTTTCTGTCTAGAGGGTTAATAAGATATATGTCCTTCAACATAGTGATAAGCTGCAGCACTAATAAAGTACATATTCATACACTAAAGGCTAACAAAATAGCTAACAGAGACTTCTAAGCCAACACAAGGTGCTCATTTATACTCATTTTTTATCACATTGTGCAGAGCAGTAATTGGTCTGCATTCTCTAAAGATTATAAGGTCAGTCTCTTCACAGTGCACATCAGCTTTTTAATAGAGTCCTAATGATTAAATTCTCTATGCATTATGAAATGCTAAATAATATTCCATAGTTACTCGTTTGCATGTTTGAGATTTATTAAAATTCTGACATGTATATGAAGTGTGGCAAGAAAAAGAGGTCACTAGGAAGGAAGATGAATGACCAGCTCACATTTCTACAATGAAATAAGAAGAAAAAGAGCTGATTTATTAAAAGAAAAATGTAATATTTCTCCAGATTGCTTTAGCCTCATTTGAGGCATTGGCCATTCCTCACTTGAGGGGATGTGGTGTGACCAGAGACCAGGAAAACTCCCAAGAGCCGCTAGTGCTGTTAGCGGACCCTAAGGAATACATCCCAGAATCCTACATCTGCACGATCCGTTTGTTACTTGGACTGGAACGGAAGAAGGATAAATCTGTATGCCATAAAATGATTAAATCAAGACGCATAGTCGTACATCAGCTGAGGTAGAGAGTGACACAAGAAAGCGTCAAAACGTCTTCCACAGACATAGTTACCACATCACAATGGATTATTATACAAATTAAGGTGTGGTTTGTGGCTAAGTGGGTTACAATGTTGTGTCTGTGTTTGGAAGGCTGCTGAAAGGTTCATATTCCAGGAATGGCAGAGAGATGTCACTTTTCGGCTCTTGAGCGACATCCTTAACCTCCAGTTGAACCAGAGAGTGTCTGAACCAGTTAATTTGCTTTGGGACTCTCACCTGATAAACTGTCTGAAAGATTCGCACCCAACCCACCACTCCCCCGCACTGAGCTCCTTGGCAATTCTGCTTCTTTACGCACACTCCAAGAATCTCTCCCCACCCCGACCCCACACACACACCTGAGCTCTTAGGGTATTCTGATTTTTCCCCCACACTGCAAGAATCCCCACCCCCCTCCCCAACACACACACACACACACACACCTGAGTTCTTAGGGGATTCTGCTTTTTTCACAACAGCCCAAGAATCCCCCCACCCGGGAACTATCCTTAAATTTAACCTTAACTTCCATGCTGGATGCCCGACTCTGAGAAATGATGTTAGAAATATCTATCACTGGCGAGTCTGTTTAAGGGACACTATTTACCTGGGTGTACATTTAGTGTCGGGTGAAACGCCATTGTAACATGTTCAGAATAACACGCTCAGACTCAGGCCAAACAGTTTCCCTCCGTATAGTAAATGTGTATTTTATTTTATTTATTTATTTATTTACGTATAAATAAATGACATAAGTCTCATATGTCTACAGATTTCTTGCAATAACACACTGAGTACTCCTCATTCTGTTTTATGTACAGGAGACATTTAGCATTTTGAGGTAAACATTAAGGTAACTATCATCATCCTTTATGTACTTAAAGGCAGCTGCACTCAGTTTGTTTCAAGCCACTATGATTCTGCACCTCATGTCACACCACAGTCTCTCCATGTGGGCAGTCAGTGCAGAGACCATTACACTGAACTCCAGACTCCCAGTCTTACTTACTGGAACACTACCCACTGGGAGGGCTTATGGGGACTGGTCTGGGTGTCAGATACTGGAACACAGCAATTGAGGTTTATTGGAATTAAGTCATTGTTTGTCACTGAGCATATTTCATTTCTGTTTACATTATAGTCCTGCAAGTGGAAAGACAGGGTGGTACATATTCAAATTATTATGCAGTCATTAAAACACTTACGTTCTGTTATTTTATGTGATTGAAAGACATGATTTTACACTTTCACTGTTTATTGAGCCATTAAGACATTTGAAATTTCCCTGCTCCTTGCTGATATTTCACCATTGATTTAACTGTTATCATAAATCCATTTTTGACCCTAAATTGAGGTGAAAAGCTGACATGTTTGGTGGCTCCCAGGTTGCTAATGACATTAACGATTATGTCCGCCTCTCTCCCCCTGTAAGTAGGTACGGTTAGATCATTACCATGCATCTTTCTGCAAAGTTCCTTTTGCCTGGATCCTCAGGTTACTTGTCTCGTAAGACCGGATCACCCCCCAGGTATGATGTTTTCCATCATCCTGTTGTTTTCTCAGTCTCCATCGTGTTTCACAGGGCAGGGGGATGGCGGCAGGTTTCGAACACCAATGGGTGATTTTTCAGATTAATTAAGAAAAGCAGAGATACACATAAGAGAGATGAAGACAAGAAGATAGCCTAGACAGGAAGGAGGGCAAGCCTGAAGGACGGCTGACCCAGACTGTGCAAGTCGTCATGCCTGAAGGACAGCTGACCCAGACTGTACAGCTCATCATGCCTGCAGGACAGCAGACCCAGGCTGTACAGCTCATCATGCCTGCAGGACGGCTGACCCAGACTGTACAGCTCATCATGCCTGCAGGACGGCTGACCCAGACTGTGCAGCTCATCATGCCTGCAGGACGGCTGACCCAGACTGTACAGCTCATCATGCCTGAAGGACGGCTGACCCAGACTGAGCAGCTCATCATGTCTACAGGACGGCTGACCCAGACTGTGCAGCTCATCATGCCTGCAGGACAGCTGATCCAGACTGTACAGCTCATCATGCCCGAAGGACAGCTGATCCAGACTGTGCAGCTCATCATGCCTGCAGGACGGCTGACCCAGACTGTACAGCTCATCATGCCTGCAGGACGGCTGACCCAGACTGTACAGCTCATCATGCCTGCAGGACGGCTGACCCAGACTGAGCAGCTCATCATGCCTGCAGGACGGCTGACCCAGACTGTACAGCTCATCATGCCTGAGGGAAAGCTGGCCCAGACTGTACAGCTCATCATGCCTGCAGGATGGCTGACCCAGACTGTGCAGCTCGTCATGCCTGAAGGACAGCTGACCCAGACTGTACAGCTCGTCATGCCTGCAGAATGGCTGACGCAGACTGAGAAGCTCATCATGCCTGCAGGACGGCTGACCCAGATTCTGCAGCTTGTCATGCCTGCGGGATAGCTGACCAAGGCTGAGCAGTTTGTCATCCCTGCAGGATGACTGAGCAACTCGTCATGCCTGTGGGACGCTTGACCCAGACTGAGCAGTTTGTCTCACCTGTGGAATAAACTAGAATGTGGTGGCAGGGAACGGGCTTGATGGAAGTGACAGCAGGGCCATTGCTGAAAAGGCAAGATGCAGGAACTGACAAAGGAAAGAAGAAACAAAAACAGAATGTGAAATGCGAGTCCTATTTGGGCAATGGTTAAGTCGATGAGTCTGTCTGTAGCAGAGCCTGTGGCTTCTGCTCTCTTCCTCCCCATGGGGGAGAAGGCCTGTCCATGCTCGGCTACCCATCAGGGCAACAGGAGGTTTAGCAGTTAGTGACGAGGTTGACGAAATGAAAAGGGGTGCCTGCAGGCCTGCGGTGAGAGAGACAGCTGTATGTGTAAGAGAAGATGAAGGAAACACTTATACTAAACACAATTAAAAACAGCTACTGCTAGCATCGACAAGACCTATTCAGCTGTATTTATTTTATATAGTGCCTTTCACAGCACAGTCACCCCAACACACTTGACAAGAGTGTGTGGTGATCAATTACTGTCTCATTTTCTAGAAAGGGATGCATGAAACAGAGAAAAGGGGACAGAAATAATTCCAAAAGGCAACAAACAACAATAATAATAATAATTTCTGATTACATCATTTATTATATCTAATTGGAGGAAAGGCAAAAAGAAGCCAGAAGGCAGCCACCAATAGGGAACAACACCAAGGGAGACTGGACTGGAACAGAACTTGGAACATGGCAGGTCCTTACACGGATCTGGTGAGAAATGGGGGCGACAACAGGGAACAATAACAGAACTGAGGAATACAGGACTGGAAAGCACATACAAGACTAACAAGGGACTGACACGATTCAGGTGTTGATAGATACCACATTAGGGTTGGAGATAATGAGGAGAACACAGCTGGGATCAATGAAGAGGGTTCCAGAGGTCCAGTAGAGACCCCTGCTGGCCATAGGGCAGGATATACTGGACCAATCATGACATCGGCATCAGGAAGGTATTTTTAACATATGCTAAGCAGTACATCGCTGGGATGTGGGGGTGACATTTCACGAGGAGACAAGCCGTACACTGAGGGGGGTGTTCAGGACTGCAACAGTAATGCTAAACCATCAGCGCCAAGCATCCAGCACCCCAGTGTTATTTTAATCTATCTTGATCACACACTGATCTTTTGCTTAATTCACATTAAAAAATAAATTAAAAGAAAAAAAAACATGCATTATTTATCCTTTTCAAACCCAATTCCGTGCTTCTTGTTAAGTATATGCTCTTAACTGTTTTATTTTATATATACTTTGGTAACTCAACTTGATGTGGTACAAATAATATAGTATTATACTATTACTTACGTATTATTCAACTACAAACTAAGTCTGATCTCATGTTAATTCATCATTAATGAATTGTATTGCATCTTTAATCTCATGTCACAACTATATTTGTTCTTGATTTATTTATAATTCGTTTTTCAGTACTAACTGAGTTGTTACTTAGTATTGATGCCCCATCAATTAAAGTAATATTTATGCCACCATCGCATTCTCTGTGGTCCTCTGGCCCCAGGGTTTCAGGCCGCTAATTGGCGTCGACCAATCACTAAGCATCGTTTATCAAATTCTACCTGCTGCCAAACCCCACTACACCCCCACCCCCACCCCCACCCCAAGGAATACCAAACACCTGTTTATGATAGTACTGCTCAAAACCAGTTAATTATCG
>JABFEB020000079.1:19681878-19691891 GCA_019775895.2 Stomatorhinus ivindoensis
AGAGCAGGAGGATTTTAGAACAGCTTCAGAAGCTGGGCCCCTTTTTCAGACGGAGAGTGAGGAAGGAACGGCATCTGTAAGAGCAGGAGGATTTTAGAACAGCTTCAGAAGCTGGGCCCCTTTTTCAGACGGAGAGTGAGGAAGGAACGGCATCTGTAAGAGCAGGAGGATTTTAGAACAGCTTCAGAAGCTGGTGCCCATTCTCAGATGGAGATTTTGGAAAAAGAGGTCTCTGTAAGAGCATCAGGATTTGTCTATGGCGATCTCTAGGTGTGACATGTCATAAACCAAGTGCTTATATTCTAGCTCCTGTAAAATGCAGGCCAGCATATCTCCTGTCAGAAAAGCAGAGACTCGCATTGCAAGGCTAACAGTCAATTTATTTCATCCCTTTGAAAATACAGGCTGTCCCTGACATACAACCTATGTAACTTGTGATGACTTGACCATATGACCCTAGTTGAAAAAAATGTGTTATTTGAATTAAATTATGGGTGGTTGTACATCTGGCAGAGCTACACTACCTAGACTGTGCTGTGAGCCGTACAATCGTCGCCACAGGAAAGTACTGTACTGCATGTCAGGGTTTCCATCCCTGCCTCACACACATCTCCCACAATCTCATTCCAACACGTAAGAGTGGAGTACAATTATCCGCCTCCAGCATCCGTCCATTTCAACATCAGAATACAACACATTTTAAGTCAGGGACAGTCTGTAACTATTTCATTTGCTTGAGTCATTGCAAAAAAGAAATTGATGCATTAAGGTTTTGCACAGGCACTCAAGACGGATGGCCCAGCCAAGAGAATATGGCGGCATAGTGGTGTACTGTTACCTCACACCTCTGGGAGCACAGTTTGAGTCTCCGCCATGACTGCTTGTGTGTGGAGTTTGCATGAGTTCCACATGTTGTCATGGGGTTTTCTTCAGGTACTCTGGCTTCCCTCCATAGTCTGAAGACATGTGTGATGCGAGTTATTGGTGTGAGTCTGCCCTGCAGGGGGTTGCTGCCATATCCTGGGTTGTTCTCTGCCTTGTGCCCATAGCCTCCAGGACAGGCTCTGGACCCCCCTGCGACCCTAAATAGGATAAGTGGTTACAGAAGATGTATGGATAGATGGTAAATGGACTGCATTTATATAGCACTTTTCTACTCCTATGAGCACTCAAAGCGCTTTACAGTACATGCCTCGCATTCACCCAACCATACTTACATTCATACACTAAGCGAAGGCTGGGTTGTAAGGCGCCAACCTGCACACCAGGAGCAATTTGGGGTTCAGTGTCTTGCTCCAGGACACTTTGGGGTCAGGAGGAACCAGAGCTCAAACCTGCAACCCTCTGGTTGCCGAACGATAGCGCTAACTCCGGCGCCATCATCATCCCCTAAACTAGATGAATTATGTGGTGGCACTTTAAACAATCCTCTGCATACGTCCATGTGCAAATATCCATGTATTGCCAGCACTACGTTTTACAGATTGTTGAAATAGTTAATCTAGATAAAACAGCTGGTGCCTCTTATTCCCAGGCTCCTCCCCCTTCCCAACCTTCACCCCACGGACTGGATGTGCGGCTTGTTGGCAGACGCTGGAACCTTCCATGAACCCACATCCTAAAAGAAAAACATTGAATGAGGAAGGCCAACAGAGATTTTTTTAGCCCTCTGGATCTGTAGTAGAGATTTTTGTTTCACAGATATGCTTATCCCATGACATTGAGCTTGTGAGTGTCACCAACTCAAATGACTCCATATGTGTCACTTTGTTAATTACATTGGGTTAATTACCCTGCTTATCTTCTATAATTACCACACACTTACAGTTCTGTAGTAACCGCAGTTTTATGAAAATGAGAACATGTGCGTTACAGTCACAGCAGACTAACAGCCTGCATTGTTCTTACTGGCAATACACACTCCTTGTCCTATTTATTTATTTATTTATTTATTTATCATCTGATTCCAACCTGGGATTTAATTTTTGCAGTAATTGATTCTTCCACCTGAGGGCACTGCTTTCTAATCTAATCCTACATACTTCTTCTATCTTTACTGCATCTCCCAATTAATATATTACAAGGAGGAGTGAGAAGGTAAGAATGACTGGATCCATCTCCATGCATCCTCACTCCCATAGCCACATCCGCCGGGGCCTGATTAAATTGTCCGGCTTGGTATGGGTGTCTGTCAGGATAGGCCGACGAGTGTTTACTCATTTCAGCCAAACCTATCAAGCCACCACGAGCAGATGGTTCAGGAAAAGCTGCGGGTTACGAGCCAAAAACAAAGGTTCATATCTCAAGGGATGGTACTTAATCCAGCTCACTACAGAGAGGTATCCAGCTGTGTCTAAAGGAGGTAGGCTGAGCCAGACAAGTTTTAGAGGTTAAACTCTACTAGGCAGACAAATATCCACATTGGGGGGCTGTCAGACGCTGAGACTGGATAATCCTTACAAAAGTTATCAGTATGTTACCAAGAAATCAGCATGCTGTAATAAGAGAGGCGATTGGGCTGCTGATCATTAGCCCAACAACCGATACGGCAGGAAGCCTCCAACAGCGACCCCCCCCTTACCGGAGGGCTCCCAGACTTCCTCCACCCAATCACATCCATCCTGCTTATTTTCACATTATCAGACCCACTGCTTGTCCCAACTCCATTGCACGAGTGCCCCCCACCACCACTACACTAATCCACTATCATTAACTTCCAATTCGATTTGGCTGTCAAGTTAAAGGACCAGCATGTAACTTCAAACTCACTCCAGCCTCCACCTCTGCGCAGGGTTTGCATGTTCCTGTCTTTGCTCACATGTAGAAGAAGCTATTTTCTTCCTGCCTGAGTTCAAGACCCCCATTTAGCAAATGTTGACTTATTTGATTTCTTTAACCTTATGATTACCATAATATTTCTAAGAGCTGATTGCAAAGATCCATAGATGTGATTACAGTATAACCTATAAAAGCTACGTGCATATTTTTATAAATCCGTTTTGTTTAATTTTTTAGCACTCGTACATCTATGATCTTGTTGACAATCATTTTTTATCCATATTCCAAGGTCTGCCTCCTTCTTTGACTATATACTGCAAATAGATGTAGATAGATATGTAGATGGATGTACAGTATTGATGAAGAAAATATACAGAGGTCTCTACACTGCAAATGCAAAATAATCATTTGTCCACCAGCTAAAACTAAGCAGACACCATTAATTTTTATTTTTCTGTTGATTTAATGTTAATTTTAAATTGTATTAAAATTAATCATTTAACTGAAAGTGTGTATCATAAGGACCATGAAGCTATAAGTGTCTGTGTGTCCCTGCAGCTGTATCAGAATCTAATCATCCAACAGGACTTGAACTATCATTATTAGGCACAATTTCTTTTTTAAATCAATAAAAAAACAGACCTCTATTTAAGTTTAATTGCTTGTTGATTTGGTTTTTGCCGTTACATTTCAGAGACGCAAAAGGTTAATGTCTGCTTTGCTGCAGAAAAAAAACATTAAACTATAATTTCTTTGTGTTACACTGAAGTTATTTGCCTTACAGAACAATTAAGAAATGCTGCACAGACGATCTTATGTAATGTATCTCTGCCCCCATTATGTTGATGTAATACTTACATAGTGGTTGTTACGGTTACCACAATGAAGACCGTGTTTAATACAGGACCTATGTGATTTACAGCTTTATTGCTGACTGTTATTTCATTCTCCTCAAATGTCTGAAAGTCACATGGACTCTCAGGCAAAATGGAGCATCCTCCCAAATCTGAATAGAAAAACAAACGAAAAGCCCTTTGTAATGCCAAGACACCATGCACCATAAAAACAATCCAAACATTTGCCAGTTAGCTTGTGGTCTCCTCAACACAGCACTGTAAATTCTTGAATTATTATTTTTTACAGGGCTACCATCTGTGGGTGGGTCCCAAGGACATTGATCAAGCTCATTCTTTGAACATTAATAACATCGAGGTACTAGCAAACGCTGTTTGATCAAGCATCCGCTAACAGGATTAAAATATAACTGAGCAAATCTTTAGTAGTATTATTAATAAAAGGACTTCAAAACCAAGTCTGCATTAACCTTCATATCAGAAGATATTTCTGCAATCACAATACTGTAGTTAATTAGGCACCGGTGTGTCTGCCTGAGTTTTGACTTATGAGAAGGGCAAAATAATTTAGGTTCAGTGTGGATAAGTAGCTAATAAATTTACCAGGTTGAGCCAGTTGAATCAGATGTTCTCCGACGTGTTACATACATTGGCCCCGAATACAGTAAAGGGTAAGAGTTACTTTGATTGAAATCTTTAGGCCATCTTGAGGCTTTAAAATTCCCAGAGTGCATTGTGGGGACACATGACATGAACCCAACTCTAGAACATCCATTTTAATCTGCTCACCACAGGTGGTACAGACACAATGGCTTCAGAGTGGTTAAAGAAAACTCAAAAGGCAGTACAAAAACCCAATTACCCATTCAAGGTTGCGTAAGCTTGCACTCACTTTTGGCACAAGGTAGAGGTTCTGGAGCATAGCGACTCAGGCTGAATGTAATTAGTCCATGATCAAAAGCTGCCACTTTTTCCAGATCATAATGTCCTTCTGGCTTGGAGATTTCCAGAAATTAGCCTCTTCTCTGTCCTCACAGTAAATCAACTGCTAGTAGTTGCAGATTTGGTGTTTTTCAAGCAGAGGGAGTAGAAACCAAATGAGTTTGGAAAAGAGGAAGAACAAAAATATATCACATGAAAAGCCATTTCGTGGCAAGGAAGATGTTTCCATAAAATCAAATCAGCATTGTCAGGTGGCGTGCAGAGGTCAATTTGAGATTGGTGCGTTCAGAGCAGAGGCATGGATCAGCACACGAGGAAAGTGACATATTGCTGCACTCATCTTATCATAAAATTCTTATGAGGGGGGAAATTGCCATCCCGCCTGCCTAATTGATACCAGGGATCTTTGTCATGGACTCTGGAGAGTAGAAAATGGGCTGAAGGAAGAAAAGATAGATTAAACACACACACACACACACACACACACACAGCCCTTAGAGAAATTATATCTAATTACATTGTCTCTCGGATATTAATGACTTGAAAGGCTATAGTAATTTTTTTATGAATTGTCCCATAGACAGAGAAATATTACTGCAGATAGAAATGAAAAGACATCACGGGATATTCTGACAGGGTGAGTGTTTTTTGTTTTCCTTGGAAAGACCCGAGCATGTGGAGTCCAGGATACTGCCTGTCTCCTGGGAGTAAGCGGCACGCCAGGAGGAGCTGACATCATTTTAATTGACTTGCCGGATGTTTCTACATCCTGGTTTTTCAAAGGGCTGGACTGCCGTACAAGGTTGCAGGATTTGATTGCTAGAGTATCTCCATGGCTTCAAAAAAAAGTCCCATTTTCTGTTGATACAACTGAAATTTATGTACACCCAGTAATGTGGATATCATGAGATTTTGAATTAAATGATGAATTTGATGTACAATTACATTAGTCATTCTTGGTTATTATTATTATTATTATTGTCATGATCCACCTCTGTGATGTCTCCATTTGGTTGTGAGTCATCCCATAATCACCTAACTGTTCTGAGCCTGATGTGATAATCCCCCACACCTGCCTGTGCTTGCCTTCACTGTACTATCTAGCTCAGTCATTGTAGCTGTTTCTTCAGGTGGGTCCCGACTTGCTAATTATTATTATTATTTTGACAATGTTCACCAAGAGCAATACAGAAACACTTAACAGAATATTTGCTCAACTCCACCAAGCTATGCCCTGGAAAATTACCACAGAGCTGAATCATAACAAAGATTGTAGTTTGTGAGATTTACAACTTATAGCGTTTCTGGCTGAACTGTCATGCAGAAACTGCTAGAATTCATAGTCTTTGCACCAAGACGCATAACTCAGTGCAGGAAAGACAAAACAAGGAATCATGAGAAGTCTTTCACCCTTTCGGTGACATCTCGATGGGTTCATGTGCAGAGAAAACCAAAGGATGCTTTCAATCCATCTATGATGCCTGTTGGTATGGAGAGTCTTTGCCTGGGAATAATTAGGGTAATGGATGCTCTGAATGCTTGTATAATGCATTGTGCATTCTGTGTGAAAAAGTGTAAACTAACAAAGTACCAATATTAGCTCTGTGAAATGCCCCTCCCCTATAATCAACACGAATATATATTTTTTTAAATGTTGCATTTAGTTATAGCTTCATTTCTGCTTTTTTGCTGCAAAAAAATAGGATTTGTGTTCCTTTTATTTTTAAAATAATAGCGGTTTCTCTTTTCCAGACGGTGACATAATCTAGCATCCCTATGACAGTACATGGTCAGGACACTGGGCTGTTTCGTTTGTCCCCATTTGCACTGCACCATTCTATCTCTTTTAGTTTTTGAGATATTAACTAATTTTTTGAAGTTAGTGTTGAAGGTCACCCAGTCCCCCTACAAGAGTACATGGAGGTGAAACCAGGCTGGTTTGTAAGGGCTGCATTTGCATCCAGTTACATTCAATCTAGGACACTCACGGAAGTTTACCAAACTCCATTTATTAGTGCAAGCCAAATTGTGGTCTAAGGAACAGGCGGGGACAAAGCCAGAGATCAGTCCGTGCTGAGCGTCAAAACAATAGTCGGGACCCAAGAGGGTAGTCGGTGAGCTGGGAGCAGGTAGGTCGGGAAGCCGGGAACTCGGTCCACGAGGACTGATCCACGAAAGAACCATGATGGCGGATCGGGATTAGGTTGGACGGGAGTGGGACGGTTCTGCATGCATGGGAGGAGGAGGCAGGGAGAGTCAATCGGTACGGAGCTGAATCAGAAACAGAGGGTTAGAAGGCTAAGCAGCTGCATATTCACAAATACCTTGCATTGAGCGATCCCTGTGCAAGGTTTACGTAGCGGAGTGGGTGTTCTCTTAATTGCCCACAGCTGTGTTGATTGTTTTGCCTGCAGGTGTGACCTTTCCATTTGTGCCACAAAAATGTGCTTTCATATTGAAGATAATATCATTTATTTTCCTAGACAATGATGTCACCCAGCCTCTCTACAATGGTTCACGGATGCTCAACAGGAACTGGATTATTTAGCATTTTTGCAATTAATTGGATGTAGTAATTGTATAACCAAGGTGTGTATGTAATCTCACAAACATACACACATATGTGAATGTGGGGTATCCTTGTATATTAATGTTTTAATAGAGTAATGAAACTAGAACAAAACTGGTAAATCCAGCACCTACTGACTTAACTGTGCTTGAGCCTGTATTTGTCCTGAAGGGTGCTAATAAGTCAAACAGATCAGTCTGATCACTTAGTCTGTGAGTCACATGCTCAGCTCACTGAGCCATGTGGCAGTCTGGGGAGCAAGGGAAACACACAAGGGTTGAAGGGTTATGAGACAGGGAGGAAGAGTGGGATGATCAGTGACACCTACTGGCCAAACAAGAAAAGGCAGTCAGATGGTGCCAACCCTGACACTATACTGCATTGATAGAAAAATATGGGCTTTTGGTTATTGTATGGACAATGCACTTTGAAGTTAAACAATTTTTTTAAGCAACTAGTGAGGGCCATGGACAGTTTCAGAAATGTGATTTCTACAAAACATCAGATGATGACAGCATACTACATGCATAAAGTTGTGGGAAATTGGACTTGTCTGTTACAAAAACATCACTAGTGCATTTAAACAGGCTACATTCAGACATAAAGGAAGCTTTAAGAGAAATGTAACCACTTCTGTCTAGTGTGCATTTAGCCAACGCTGTCACCTACCTTGGAATAAGATATGATGGTCGGATGAGCTTGTGTTATGGCTCTACTGGCAGACTGCCTGACTTTGCTGAGAATGTTCAGTTAGCCATTTTCTGTGTACATTTCATTGTAAAGTCACTCACTGCCTGGTATGAAGAGGATTTACGGTCTTTTCAACTGGAAGGAACCAGCAAAATTACGTTTTTGGACCGACAGATAATATTCTAATCTTCTTAACTGCAGCAGTACATGGTTATTTTAATAATCCTTGAAAGTGCATTTGATGAAGTAAGAATATTGAAGATGATAGGCAAAAACATGCTGCACTATCAAATAATTTAACCCAGAATGTAAACAATGCGCAAACACAGAGGTAATAAAATGCTATAACAAATGAAATATCAAATTGCAGAATATGATTTCATCATGCTTTTAAAATCATGTAAGAACAATATGTATATTTGCACCCTTGAAGTGTTAACCTTGAAAAAAAGTTTATGTACAAGCTGGAAAAATACACTCCCAGGCTTCTAGCAATCTTCCATTCCAAGGGTGCAACCTTGGGGGCTTAGGATGCTTCCTGTGTCCTGCACTCAGTGGCAGTGCAGTGTGGCACAGCTTTGATTCCAAAGCCTTAGATCTTTATTTTTACATACGGTGTATAGGGAACGTGCAGCGTGGGGGCAACGGATCCACCATTTAATTATTTAAATTAGCCTAGCTGTTAGCATTAGCATTATATGCCTGTTTAGGGATCTTGGAATTTTAGTGTGTGGGACTGCATTGTTAGGGCCTGAACCAGCAGGATCCAAGACATTTTGTCATCAGAATCAGGGTTAAAGATCTGTAGTATAATGTGAACCAGGCTTAAGCTGGGCTAGGTGCTAACAAGCTGCAGCCAATGGGAGCACCAGACAATCAGACCTCAGGTCAACAAACCCATTCACACTGTTGTCCTTGTCCAATTTGTCATACTCATACTCATTATAGTCATTTATTCTAACTTGCCGTCTCAGATACCATGCGCTTGGCAATCCATGGGTTCTCACGGGAAGCGAAGGTTGCCTTTTGCCCATAAGTCTTTGGGTCATTAGGCAAACTCCCAGTCCGAAAACACAGTGCAAATATATTCTGCAATAACATTTTCTGTGATTTTTTTTAAACATGCACATGCTCATTCATATGAGTCCGAAAGGCACCAGTGTTAATCATCCATCACCCTCCGCAGCGCAAAGGCAAACGGACTCGCACACGTTCAGACGCACACGACCATCAATAGTCTGTCTTGGGATGGACGTCCACTAAGCTCAATATTACAAATGCTGTTTCGTTTCCATGTATGACTGCATATATTGAATGAAATTTGACTCGATAATCAGATCTTAGGCTGCAGTTGCAGAGAAACCACGAGCGCATTCTGTGATTTTCAGCAACATCCAGGTTGCAGATATTCACTGTTCCTTAAGACCCCCTACTTTACCTCCCATTCCAGGAATACATGCAGACTGAGCCAGGCAACACTGACCCAGAAATAAGGAAATGATGAAATAGCCCTTTAGAGGAAATTCACAGCCGGACACGGTATTCCGGACTTCTCCCCCATGCCATTTCTCATAATGAATTATTTAATGTTTAAACAAATCAAATTACGTCAGACGGGATTGGCATACATCATTTATGTTGATAGGAGCAATTAACGGTGATGTGCAAGTCATGGGGGGCTATTTGCAGAATCAAAGCCCTTTGAAAATTTTACCATACCCTGTACTTGTCCAGGAAAGTGCTTGGCGGCATGAAAGAATGAGCACAGGATGTGATCCTGCTAAAGACGGAGGAGGGTGCATTCGTGACTGGAAACTCACAAGCTACTCAAAGATAACCTCCTGTGGAGGCAGACACTCATGGAATCTCTCACCCTCACAGTGCCAAGGTTTGGGGGGGGGGGCTGATAACCATAAACACTCAATACATTAAATATTAAACAAACATGTTTCTCATTTAGGTGATGTTGAAGCAACAGGGGGGAGGGGGAACCTTTTGAGTAGGGGGGCCCAAAATCAACAAACCCGTACCTCCAGTGCAATTGCTACTCAACTCACATGTGAAGAGAGCATAATGATAATAATAATATTACTCGTTCAGTCCCTCGTCATCTCCCGCCTTGACTACTGCAATTCACTTCTAGCGGGTTTACCACTGAGCACCATCCATCCCCTCCAACT
>JABFEB020000079.1:19705909-19718358 GCA_019775895.2 Stomatorhinus ivindoensis
CGAGGGCGAGCCAGGGGGCAGGGCGGGCGGGACCCGGACCCTACGCCTGTGCCCTCTCCCCTTACGGGACACAGACAAGCAGGGGAGTCTGCGGCGTGGGCCGGGCCGATCTCGGGGCAGGCCCATCAGGGATATCCCCGAGGGGTCCCACTCGAGCTCCCCCTCCACTGAGGGGGAGGCAAGGGTGTCACCTGGGACCTCCTCGGGGCTTAAGGTCCGGGCTGGAGACACTGGGGCACGGGCACGGGGCATTGGGACTGGGGCAAGAATCACTGGGACACGGGCACGGGGCAGTGGGACCGGGGCAGGAGTCTCTGGGGCCACTGGGGCCGGGACAGGAGTCTCTGGGGCTACCGGGGCTGGGACAGGAGTCTCTGGGGCCACTGGGGCCGGGACAGGAGTCTTTGGGGCAGCCCTGCTAGCAGGCACCACCAAGCGGGGAGGCGTGGCCTCACCCTTCCGCCTGGAAGGCGCTGACTGGGTGGGCGTGGCTACCGATGAGGCAGGAGTCACTGGGGCCGGGGTAGGAGTCTCTGCGGCCACCAGGCCCGGGACAGCCGTAGTTGCGGGCGTTGGTACCACCGAGCGGGGAGGCGTGGCCTCACCCTTCCACCTGGAAGGCGTTGACTCAGCGGGCGTGGCTACAGGTGAGACGGGCGTCGGCTCTGGGGCAGGGGTCACTGGGGCAGGAGTCACCGGCACGGGGGCCGGGGCAGGAGTCACTGGGGCTGGGGCAGGAGGTGTGGGTGCCGGGGATGCTGTCGGGGCGGCAGAGGGCGATGGCACTGCCGAGCGGGGAGGCGTGGCCTCACCCTTACACCTGGGGTGTGTCGACTCTGCAGGCGTGGTGGCCGGGGCAGCAGGAGAACCTAACAAGAACGAAACCAAAAACAGGTGACCATAATTAACAACAGCTGGAATCCATCAGGGGAGGGACACGAGGTAGCAGGGGGTGTGGCACATGAGGCTTGAACGGACAGGGTATGACAGGATGCTTGAGGAGTCCAATTTATGAGCAGTGCTGCACAGGCTGTTGGACATACCCCTCTGAAACAAGGGATTTTGGGGAGTGGCAGTACAATAGCACCGCCCTGGTGGTGGCGATTGTGTCGCAGAAATCAGTAGGGTATGCAAATCTTTCCTGATACTCTTTCTTGATGATGCTAATAAATATTGCTGTAAGTTACTTCCTGGCAGAGAGAAAGTTGACTTTTATTAGCTCAGCCCGGTCAGACTGGGACCTAAAGAACCCCCCTATCTGACAGGCTTTGTAGATCCTCCTCATATCTCATGTCTGCTCAGTACTGCAGATCTCCGCCCCTGAGCTCTGCCCCAGCAGAAACTCTGGTGTTTTTTTGTTTTTTTTTCCGGCTGGCTTTGGACGGCTTTTTTGGACAGCAGAGAGCCTCTGCCATCTCGGATTAGACCGAGCCGCTGTACCCTACCTGCATCTGTCATCAGATCTCCTGATAAGTTAACACTGACCAGTTCACAGCAGTTGAAAGCAATTGATACGCTCTGCTGGTTTCTGCTGGAAAGCTGGATTAAAGTTACCTGACGACACAGGAAGTGTGAGGAATGTGATGAAGACGATGATGGGAGTGGTACTGTGCTGACCGGAAGCTTCCGGAAAAATACATTTTAACATGAAATGTCTTTTCAAAATGTAATACAGTTTAAATACTCATGTATCGTTGACAAACAGAAATAGTTACAACATAATAAAAAGGGTAAGTCACAGGGGCCCAGGTCCCAGGATGCCTGTAAATCCTCCACTGTGATTCGCATGCATTTCCTGTTTTGTCCATGTGTCTTGAGAGGAACATCACCCAAACAAATCAATGGCTCAATGGGAAAGAGTTTAATTCATGCGGGATGTTTCTCAGCAAATAGACTGCCTTCCGAGGAGTGGAATGGGTTTGTTTTTATACTCATCGGTTTAGTTCTATTTGTCAGGATAAATCGTAAGGAGGTAATGAAAATGGAGAGTAAATCCTAGCAAAGTATTGCAAAGTGCCTGGTAGACAAAGCCTTTTAATACAACTTCCTGTTCCCCGCTCTGCTGCATTAACACTAATTTTGAATCTGCTTTTATCTGTTGAATTTGAGCAAGTGGGAGGTTCCCCAAATGGCAGAATCACAGGATGACTCTTCCATCCATCTGTTCTGCTTTTTGTTAGAAATAAGAACTGAGGATCGGATGTTGCTAAATCTGTAGCTATGGTGCCTTTTAATACATTCTTAAAGAGGTCACTTTAAAGTAAGGTCAAGGGTCTCGTGATACTCAGGAAGGGCCTTACTTTTAAGAGGAGATGAATTAACTTTAAGGTGGAGGCTTGAAATAGCTGATGAACGCATTGAGTTCTTCAAAATGGTGACCAACGTTGTTTGAAAAACCAAATGAACATGCTCACTGCATACATACTGCACACTGTATTTTTTGATCAGTTCATCCTAGCTCATTTGCTTATGGGAGGTACTCAGGGATCATCTAGAGTCAGAAGGATCCAGATCGGGCCATTTGCTTGTCTATTCACCAACTTCAGATCTCTAGTATAAATTTCATTCCTTCTTCCTTGCATCCTCCACAAACTGTTATTAGCTAAAATTAATCATGCCTCCCACATGTGGATAACAATACTAGAGCCAAATTAATGATTGATTAAAAATAATAATTACAATTAAAATGAGTAAAGAAATAGCTTCAAAGGAAATAGTGTGTTCTCACAATCAGACAGAGATCCCTTCATCGTGATGTACTTGAACTTACACAGTATGCATTGCATAATTCTGGATGGATTGTGAAATGCTCTCTCTGTTTTGACCCATGTAGGATCACACATGCACATATAACAGAGTTTAAATTCCAGGTGGCCTGAGACAAGGCCTAGCCTGGTATGAGAGTTACTTGCTGGCTTAGGCACAAAAGTGGGGTTAGTGACCCCACACACAAAAACATACTTAAACACAAACACACACACACACACACACTAGAGCTGGATGTCTCGAGACCACTTTTACGTGGTCTAGGTCTTGTCACAGTCTTGATGGTCTCGGATCCCTCGGTCTTGTCTTGGTCTCGCTTGTCTTGGTCTTACTGTCTCAGATTGACATAGTTGTCAGGAGATTTGGAGCGAAAAGTATCCATGACATACAACGTAACATTCGATAATGCAACATTATTATTTTTTCACCTTTCACGCCATTCAAATGTAACCAGTCAATGATATACATGCATTTTGTTGTGTTTATTGTGCTCATCCAATCAATGTATGCGTTATACGCGCAAAATAAGTGTAGCGCTAGTTAAACATTAGATCCAGCATCACAGGCTATAAGACGTTGCAATCTTTAGATTTCCTGAAGTGCAATCAAGCACTATTTTGAAATGTGAGCTATTTTATCTCTCTGCCTTCTCTCTAAAAATATGCCCATTAACAGTGATACTCTCGTTCTCTCTCTCGCTCTCTCTCTCTCTCTCTCTCTCTCTCTCTCAGTTTTTAAGTATTTCCTCTAACTGTATTAGTTTATCAATCTGTTATTTTCCATGATGTCTGTGTTGTATTGTTCTTGCCCAACTGAACAACAGGGTTGATATCATTGGCAGTGTGTCATAATCATATGCCACTGCAGACATCAAGAGGTGAGTGTCACGTCCGGTGGTGAGTCGGCGGCGTAGGGCAGCCTGACAGAGCAGGCAAACAGGAATACGGGGCAGAAACGGGGTTTAATCGGGGAATACGCAGGACAGGACACCATCGGCACACAAACGTCAACTGACATTACATAAAATCAATGACTGATCTCGGGAAGGCAGACACAGGCGCTGACTAAATACACATAGAAATCAATCGACAGCAGGTGGCCACGATCAGACACGATGTAATGAGGGGGCGTGGCACACACGAGGCTCGGATGGGCGGATCATGACAGTGAGAATCTTTTAAGCACTTATCCTTATTTCTATTAATGCACAATTTGATGTGCAGTTTGTTTTGCTATATACTATTTGTAGTTTGCATTGGATTCATGTGAGGTGTGCATATATTTTTATATTGTTTGATTGCAGTATTTTACTCAAAATGGTGTTGACTAAATAAATGTGAGCATTGACTTTTAAATAACATCTGCATAATCACGCTGTGTTGACTTAACAGGCCTAATCCATTTCAGGGAAGTTGATATCGTACAGTGTCATTTGGCTACTACTACTACAATGGGACATGATGCAATTTCATGTTTATAATTGTATATCTTTAATTTGATGTTACAACTTCATCTACAAATTAAGTATAATTGAAATCAGTTACATATTTCAAATTCTATAGACAGATGTTGGAGATGTTAGCTGTTTTGTCAGATGACTTTGGGACCAGTCAGTGCCCGTCATGTCAGTCCTCAACAGCACATAAAAGTTAAGTCTTTTTTTCGGTCTCGGTCTTGGTCGTGTCTTGACTTTGTCTTGGTCTTGACTCGGTCTGTCTTGGTCTTAATCTTGGTCTCGATACCCTCTGGTCTTGGTAGTGTCACTCACACATACACACACAGAGATAAGGGAGGCCAGCATTCCTACTTTTATGGCCCAAAGATTTAGGGACCTGCGGTCAGTGGAGTGGACCTCAAGGATAGGGGTCTCTCGACTTGGCAAACAACCCCTTCCCCATACAACCTGCCTTACATACCACTCACCAATCAATCAAAAAACAAATTTCTTTTAAGTTTGGCTTTTGTATACCCTGTATATTGATTTACTCATGATTACTAGTCTCAATATACTGTACAGATAGGTTATGTTTGTCTGTGTCCTAAGACAATCTTAGTGCTTTGTGCACCTTTATAACCATGTTCACAGAGTCACCTATTTTACCCGTCACACTGAAACACTTCTACAAATTTGAATAAATATGTATAGTTATCCCTGCATATTTGTTCTTATGGTTATACCAGAAGAGTCTTGAAAATTAAATAGTGCAACCAGGTATCTTGATGTGTCCTAACTATCAGAGATTCTTCTATCTTTGTTTAACAACCCCCCTTTTTCACATTCCTCTGTGGCCCTTATCTGATCTTTGTGGCCTGTTAGCAAGCTCTCTGTGCTCTACCATGCTGCATTAAAATAACTGAATTAAGGTGTACATTATCCATTCTTGAGAGCAGATAAATTGGAATAAGCCACACCAACCAAAATATGTTGTATCAAAAGTCACACTAGCTTAATGAAAATCATCAGTAAAGGGGAATCCGTCTGGTCCTAAATCCCAAAGACACTGCCACAGACACCCCTCCAAAAGCCCGCCAAATGGATGGTTAGCCATTGGATCATCATCAGGTGTTTAATTCCTGGTCATCCCTATTCATGAACTTTTGACGATAAAACCTGGCACCTTAGGACAAAGCCTCGGGGAGAGTAGCAGAAAAAAAAACATCAGCCCGAAGAGAGAGGTGGAGAACGTCAGCCCAGGAGAAGAGAAGCCCAAAAGAAGCCCTTCTGAAGCCTGCCAGTGAAGGCCCAGCTGGACAGAGAACTGCAACCAAGACAAAGCTTCACAAGAAGAGAGAATCAAAGGCTTCACTCCATCAACTGCTCCAAACACCACACCTCCCTGAGTGCCATCACCTGTCAGCTCATCAGCCTCTGCAACCAACTGCCAAGACTTCCCACCCCCCCACTTTGCAACCAAGTTAACCAACTTCCTTTCATTCTAACAACCTAAATTGTTCTGTTAACCTGCAATACGACTTTAGGGTTGTGTTTCCACAAACTGTGCTTGCTTTGCAGAACAGTATTTCCCTTTTAAGATTACCCACTTCCATAATTCCATTGTTTGTTTCTATTGCATTATTTTGTGTTGTTTATGTTAAGTGTAATGTCTGTCTTATGTTAGTTGTAGTGTTGGGAATAAATGCATGCCTTTTACACAACTTCAGCCTCCATTCATTGAGTGCTCACGATAGTTCCAGCCTCTGTTCGATCTTGCTACATGCTCTGAAACCTCAAACTCGCCTGAAATATTGCGAGACTCTCTCACATCAGCCATGAGGGAAGCTTCGCTATCAATCGTTTGCATAACCTGGTGATGCAACTCGGTGGACCAGCCTTCTAACCCAGGTTACTAAGCAATACTGGTAATTAGTGAATCCCTCTTAAGTCCAATATTAACAGACTCACGGGGATACCGTAATTGAGTTTGGAGGAGCCGGCCATTCGGAATAACAATTGGTTAATAATCAGCATTAAATAATTAATTAATTTCAAAACATATTGGTGGAGATATTAAATTTTACCTGAGCTAATAATTCCTACATCCACCTTCAGGCCTGGGGGGCTTTGTAAATGCTGTGAGGTGCCTGCTCCAGAAGCACCAGTGAGGTCACTTCTGGCATCCCACTTCTGACACCAATGTAGCACTTCGAATTCCCAGGCATCACTGCAGCAGGAACTGACCCCAGCATGCTCTGCCAACTGTGGTGACTATCCCAACTGTTCCAACAACATAAGCACACACACACACACACACACACACTGTATACAACACATAAGATGAAACACTACACATGACATTATGGTAAGCAAACTAACAGCACAATACATGACAAATACATGTAAATGTTTACATTATGTACACTGCTGCCTGATGGGATCCCCCAGTGCTATCATATCTAACAAGTTAAGGTAATGTCAATTGCTTTGCACAAAATTCAAACAATGAGTTTTGGTTTAACATTTTGGTTTTGTTGAAGGATTTGCACGTTTGCCATGCTTTTGTTTTAAAAATAAAAGCTTTTCTGTGGATTTGAAATAGGTTCACAATGTAAATGAAATATTCCATGCTGCATTCCTTGCTTGTTGCCAGAATCATTGAGGGCGTAACCACCATTTCTTGCTTGATGAATTAATTATACTTTTTGTACGCCCAGGTCTTCCTTTTTTGGATAAGTGCAGTGGGTGTGTCTGGGGTTCTAAGAGGAGCATACACTTAACTCAACAGCCTGTAACTTTGTTACTGCGTTTTTGACTTAAGTGCTTAATGGGTGAATAAACCCCGAAATGAATTGAGCCATGCATGTGGAATTGTCAGGCTCCTGGTCTTCAATCTCAGTCCACCCCCCCAACCACTCACACATACAACCGGCCCATGTGGTTCTTCAACATGTGTCCTTACCAGCGTATCTATGGTGGTACAGTATCTTTGATATCACTAAAGATCAATAACAAAAGTTGTCCCATCAATCCTGAATTTAATACCCAAGAATACCTAATACCTCTGGCCCTGTCATTGTTAGTGTCCCACAAGCAGGTGCTCTGTAGTTAACACCAATACCACATGAAGTAAACATGCCACCAGGGTCCCCGGGGTGCTGGCCCCATTTGAAAACTGATTGGTTACTTCCCGTGTCACTCACTGATTGAAAACATACCATTGGCTAATGATAAGGTTTTCCCCTCTGCTTCCTCTTGAACTTCTAAAGTTTCATCTGACTAGCTGCTATCACTGGCTAAAAAAACAAACTCCACAATCGACACCAAAATTCAAGTGTGCGGCTGCATTACTGCAGAATCTGTTATTTATAAGCCCAGGAATTATGTTCCTGTAGATCAGGTTGTTTGTTGATTTTATTTCATTAAATATGTATTGCTGTGTTTTTGTTTTTTTATGAGCACTGTATGTTGTGTTTACATCAGTTTATGGAAAAGATAAGTGCTGTGAACATAGTGTATAAAAAGCCTTGTTTCCATGACGACCTGTGTTATGGGGACACCAGGAAGTATCCACCAGCTTCTGTTTGACCTATTTGCTGTTGTAAAAATATTGTAGAAGTAAGCAGATGAGGGAAGTCAGGGGGGACTCAACACCTGGTATATGCGGGGGTGCTCAATGAGCCTTGCTTAAAAGTGATTTGTTTTCCATTTTTCCTCTGGGTCACTCTTAAATAGTTCACTTTCACTAAGGAGGAACTACAGCAACATGACAAGGAAGTGAGTCGTTATCATGGTGACAAATCATGTGGCTCCCTCTACTGCCCCCTGCAGGCTCCAGAGGAACACGCGTGGCAGAGACCTTCCAGCAATGGCTGCTGAATTTGAGGGTCATGTGGGAAAGATCAATGTCTGGGAGGTCACCAAGGTAACACAATAGCGCCCACCAACTGTTCTGACTCTTTAATTAACTAGTTCCTTTAATTGACGAGGCTGTCACCAAAGTTAATTTAGCAGTGCTGATTTGAGACTCCAATCACCAATATTCTCACTAGCAACGGTGTGTCATTTGGGCTAGGGGCTTCTAAAACTGGCCGGATCACGGCTCATGAACCAAAAATCTCTTAAGACGCACCAGCTTCCAGAACCATACAGTATGTACACACAAACAGTGTAGGGCTATTTCTGGGCTGGCACAGCTGAAATGTCCCCATGAAGTGGAGCATTAATCAGAGGCAAGTGCCTTGGCCTTAACAGAACTTCATATGCTGTGAAATTGCCCTTATATGCCTCCTTAAACACTATTTCTTATACAGTGTTATTTATTTTTTCTATTCACTACCCACATGACTTTATTTTTTTGTTCCTTAGTCCTCCATGTTTTTCTCCTCTGTTTTCTATTCAAAGCATTTTTCCAGGTAAACGAATGTGATGATGACAAAGTAATCAGTCTCGTGGTGGAGTCGCTAAAAAAAAACTATTTTCTGAACTGAAAAGCCACACTTTCAATTAGCATTGTGGATCATTTTAATTTAATTTAATTTCATTTAACCTGTCCCTGAAATATCTCCTCCCCCCAATTTAAGGTACGAGATCAGATTTTGCTAATGAATTATTACAATTCTGCCACCAGTCATAATCCAGAATATTCGGCCTGGTGTCTCTGGGATGTATGTTTACGACCAGCAGAGAGGAAAATACAAATGGTTTGTTATATCACTGCCAATGACGATCACACACAGACTCACCCACACAACTCACACGGAGGGGCTAATGCAAAAATAGCGATAAATAAAATGGACCCGTCCCATCTGGATATGAAAGCCTTCTGGAAAACCGATAAGTTAAGTCGAGTTCCCACTGAGAAAATTACCTTGGCTTCTCTGTTATCTCATTATTATAACTGCCAGATATGATTACTGTGTTTCACCTGGATGTTATGACTAATTTACATTACATTAGCTAGGTCCCCATGCTAATTTATTATTTACTAAATGAGTCCAGACAGCAGGTACATGGACATGAACCTCTGAACCAGAAGGTTGTTAGCTTTAGTCCCCGAGGGCCCTGTTCCCTTGAGACAGGAATTTATCTTGTACTACTCCACAGAAAAGCCCAGGCTGTTTTATCAAGTCACTTTGAATAAAAGCATGTGCTATGCTAGTAAATGCCAGCCCTTAGATGACACTGCAGTCCATTATGGGCCTGAAATGGATCCACACTCATCATGTTCGCCCGCTGGACTGTGGCCATTATCAGGGAGTTGTCTCAAACAGACCTCCTGGAAATTAAAATGGACAAGGCCATCTATCAGGCTTCCCTCAGGGAAGTGCTTTTTGCTATATAGGAGGTGGGAAACACACAATGCTTAAAAATACACAGTAAGTGTTCTGAATCACAGTGTAAGAAGTCATAAGCGTGCAGCCTTTTACAGGCTGCATGCGGTATCGTCGTGATGATTCCCCTGACTTCAGCACAAACCCCCCTCTGCCTAATCAGCAGGGAAAGGGGCTGTGGCATGTGATTTGTCAATTCAAGTCACATGACTTCAGAGTCGTATATGCATGACAGACCAACACAATTTCGTGGAAGCTTTATTTTAACTTATCTTTAGCTTCATTAATACTGACTGAAAAAGGCACTTTCCAGAGCAGAGGCAATCGTTTTGGGGCAATGGGCCATGTTCAATTTGCATTCCAGGCACACAAACTCTGCCTCTACCACATATAGGTCATCTAAATAAAAAAATAATAATAAGAATCTTCAGTGGCAGAATGTTCCGGAAGCTCAGTTTTCCTCTAAGACTTCAAAAATAAAGCTTTATCAGCAGTAGCCTCTTCTCTCATATGAAGGATGAAAAATCATTTATGATTTCTGTTTGACTGCCATGAAAAATAGATAAATTGCGGAGGGCCACGCTATGTTGGATATGATTCACACGTGTCTCACGAACAGAAAAAGTACAGTGCAAGTCTCCTTATTGGCTGCCAAATGGGGGATGCGGAACTTCTCTGGGGATTACTTTGCATCTCTGGAAAAGCACCGACCTAGTAGTATGGGTGAAAAAATGTGATTACGCTTGTGCACAGGAACCAAACTGTGACTGAGGTCTGTAAATTAGTACTGGGTCATGACCACGAAGGCACACTCTCATGGACAATCAGGGAGAGGCTGATATGTGGAATTAGCGATGATACGAAAGGGCCTCTTCTGAGAGGCCAATCTCTAAATTTAGTGTGGGTCAAAACGAGTGGGATTCGCGCGTAAAAAAAAAAAAAAAACACCATCTCTGTCTAGGAGAGAGTCGACAGCTCAGAGTATCTCCGACAAAACTCGCGAGGCGAGCAGCAACCCGGAATACAAAATGCTGTCCCTCAGGAGGAAAAACAATGTGCCAATCGTGTGCAGATTGAGGCCTGGGATATGGTGCATGTGCAGACAGACGGCTGGTTGAAATAAGGAGATATAAGTAGCAAGGGAAATGACAAAATGAAAAGTGCAGGATCAACCGTGTAAGTCATGTGACCATAGGTCTGGACAGGCTTGAAGTTTCAGGGGATTCCCAAAAAAAGTTGGGAGCATCAATTGCCACTGGGAATTTTGAAGGGTATGCTTCAGGGCACATGCTGTCTCTATTATGGCGGGGTGGGGGTGGGGGGACCCTGAACCCATATGGGGGTCTCCCATCCCCCATTTCCCCATCAGTTCAAAACACTGTTCAGAGTTCATTTTAGAGGGTTGTATCCATGCTTCTGGAAAGGATGCCAAGTGGAGATGGACCTCGAGATGAGAAAATGTTCTGCAGATGTGTTGGTCTATTACTCTGCAGACGGACAGCCGATTCTGTCATATGACGCCTCACCAGACAGAATCGGGGCCGTTCTGTCACATGCAATGGAAGATGGGATATGCATTCATGTCTGAAATGCAGACACCGTCTGACAGGAGATTCTCACAACTGGATGCAGAAGGTCCAACATGGATTTTTGGAGTTCAAAGATTCCTATATAAGCTTCTATACATTCAAGACCATAAGGTCATTATAAACCACAAACCTCTGATTTGATCATGTAATAAGAGGCAACAAAGGATCCATAACATTGGATCATGAAGGAAAAAAAAACATCTAAACGGAGAATTTTTCAGCAGCAGATTCACAGTTTGTGCAAAACCTCTGGGGTATTGCATCATAAATGATGATCTTAATACATGATCAGAGAATGCAGAGACATTTTAGAGCGAGAGAATGCCATGTTTGTTGACATTCTTCCTGAAGGTGGACTTATTTGGCTACTAGAGAGTTCTAATAGTGAACAACATCCTGTCGCGATGCCACTGGTACCAGAGAAGGTGTCCCCAGGTAGTGGAGACCTTCCAGCTACATCGTTTGGGCCATCCTGCACATGATAGCAATGTTCTCCCACCCACTTGAAGGATCATGTTCGAGGCACAGGCCCAAGCTGAAATCTGGTTGGTCAAAGAGTTTCCCCTCATCTGTCACTTACTGATGGAAACATGTAATTAACTAATAAAAATGTTGGCCCTTGTATTAATTGTGCTATCTCTTAAAAAGTAATATTTTAATTATAAGTAATATTTCAACATGGAGTCAATTACGGTTTTGCCCCCAGACAGCTTGAGAGATAGGGGTCAGCTGGAGAGAGCCAGTGTGAGAGATGGGATAACAGTTCGTAAGGAGCTAATTTTCCTTTTAATGCACTACCCATTTTCCTGAACTCAATTCTGCAACATTCTTCGTATTACAGCAAAGAGCTATAAATAGCTATTTCCAAAATTCTGCTTATGAATCTCTTCTATGGAAAAACTAATAAAGAGAAACATTTACAATTGATTTTCCTTTTAGTAGAGCAACTGTGTTGAGAGCTTCATATTCACTTAGATCCACGGACAATGGTTGTGCATGGACGGAATCTCAAACTGGAACAAGAATCTTTCCTCCTCACTGGGGTCAATGTTTGTAAGTGGGGTCCCTCTCGCCTGAGAATCCTGGGCGCTGAAGAGTGATTCGGAAACAAAATTAAACACCTTGACCATACCTTAACTAAAGGTTTTGTGGGTCAGGAAGAGCCAAGCACAGACCAGCAGGTGGTCCTAAAGTAACAATTTATTACATTTTTAAGGCTGAACTCAAAGGCGATAAGATAGGGAGCTATTTCTTGATCTATGTACATTTTTTTCATGCTTAGTAAGCATTCATTTGGCGGGGGGGGGGGGGGGGGTTTTGGGGAAG
>JABFEB020000079.1:19719253-19735021 GCA_019775895.2 Stomatorhinus ivindoensis
TCGGGGGGCATGGACTCGATGGGCACGGTAGCAGGGGCAACAGGAGTCTCCGGGGCGGTCACAGGGGCCGGAGCAGGGGCTGGGGCAGGAGTCTCTGGGGCTGGCAGCATTGGCACCACCAAGCGGGGAGGCGTAGCCACACCCTTAGACCTGGGGGGCGCTGACTTGGCGGGTGTGGCTGCTGGGGATGCTGTCGGGGCGACTGCGGGTATGGCCCCCACCAAGCGGGGAGGCGTGGCCTCACCCATTCGCCTGGGAGGCGTCGACTCGGCGGGCGAGGCTGCCAGCTCCGCGGGTGTCGGCTCTGCGGGCGAGGCTGCCGGCGAAGCGGGCGTCGGCTCCGCGGGCGAGGCTGTCGACGAAGCGGGCGTCGGCTCCGCGGGCGTGTCCTTCGGCGAGCCGGCCGGGGTAGCGGGAACGGGCGAGCAGGACAGCTGGGTAGCGGGAACGGGCGAGCAGGGCAGCTGGGCAGCCAGATTCACGGGCGTGCAGGCAGACAACTCACAGAGTGAGCGGGGAGGCAATCCTTCACCCTTTCGCTTCTTTTTCTTCCGCCGGGCTGCTTTCGGCTCTGGAAGTGGCACCGCTTCCCGAATTGGGGCTTCTCCCTCATCCGGGTATTCCCGGGAACGGAGGTCAGCGAATCCGACAGCAATGGTCGCCTCCGTCTTCGGGTCTTCCTCTGGAAGTCCTGGGGGGCAGAGGCATGCGCGCCCTACAGGGAGAGAAATCTCTGTCTCCGGAACTCGCTCTCCCTCCAACACTTCGTGTTGCTCCCGTCGGGCGTGCTGCAGGGCGACGCGCCGTGCTATCGTCCACAGGCGAGTCCGTATTTCCTCCAGTGCCCAGCCGCGACCGGGAGGAGGCTCTTGCAGCAAGAGGTCCATGCTCTCACAGGCGAACTTTTTAGCCTGTGGGTCCGATTGGACCGTCGGGTTCTTCGCCCAGTAAAGCATCTCACCAAGCAAGGCGCGGCGATCGGCGTCCAGTTGCGGAGGTGCTTCTTCGGCGAGCGTGGTCATTCTGTCACGATCGCTTACGGAGCGTGCCTGAATGCGGGCGGCGTCGGGCAAATAAGACGGCAGGAAGGCAGGTAATCCAGGAACACGGGGTTTATTCACGGACATACGGGGATAGACGCTACCAAACATTACAATGACCGAGCTAGGGAATACGAACACAGACGCTGACTAAATACAAATGGGAAAGGGAAGCACAGATTAACAACAGGTGAGAACAATCTGGATCAGACAGGAGGTAATGAGGGGGGTGTGGCAACCACATGAGACTTGAACGGGCGGAAACGTGACACAGTCACTGTTGTTTCCCATTTTATCAGTGGCAGTATTTTAATATTTTTTCATCTGGCACCCACTCCCCAAAACTGTCAGAAAGCAGAATAAAATAAAGAGGCCAAAAGACAGACTTTAATCTTTCAAGGGCTGCAGCAGTACATTCCTCTCAACCAAAAAAAGGCAGCAATATTCTGTGAGTCAACCAGCATTTAACAAATATTACACAGTGATACATTTTATCTCTCTGATTATCAATGTCAAGCTATTACTTCAATCTATTGTACAAAAGAGAGTGTAATTAAGTGTATTTAACACCCAGATAAATTGTCTTAATTGCTAACTGATGTATTGGTTGTCTGAAATCTGTACTGTGTTGTTTGGAAATGTGAAGAAATGCAACCTTAGTATGGACAAATTTAAACAATCGGTTTCGCAATTTTGGGAAAGGATTACAAGGAGACCTATCGATAATTCTTAGGCAGCCTATTCAACACAAACTAAATGTCAGCATTGAGAGCGAAATTCTTTGAAAAATGCATTTACCAGCACTGATGAAAATGGTTGTAAAACAGATACCGTGTACAATTAGTTGCTGCTATTCTGTTTGACAGAATAATAGTTTTCGTTCATGTGGAAAAATTGTTTACAAACTGTTAATATTTAGTGCCAATGTATTGTCAGGTGTTATTTTCACAGGAACTACTTTATGTTGCAAAGTGCCACTATATTGCTTTTTGTAGTGAAGAAACTGCATGGTTGTTAAGAATTAATAATTATGTACGGCTTGTAAAAATACAGTAAATTTTCTAAACTATATTTTTTAGCTTAAAAAACAACAATGATGAGGCAACGGTGCTGTTAGAGTATAATTTTACACATGGAAATATTCTGTGGTTTATGTAAAATTAAAATGCACCTCTGCCAAATACTGACTACCAAAGTAACAAGCATCTTCCACAGTAAGCTTCTGACCATGTGCGCTCATGAGAGTTCCTTTTAATTTTTTTAATTTTACTTTTGGAGTCTGCTATGACAGATTTACATGCTATAATATTCTAAAAACACATTATTTTCCCATACTGTACGTCACTCAGGAATACCGTAGATCAAGGGTCACTAACCTTTTTGAAACTGAGAGCTTCAAAACTTCATGGGTACTGAGCCATACGAATAGCTACCAGTCTGAAACACCCTCCGTAACTTATCTAAACTTCATGTATAATAAGCATGTTTTTTAGATATTCTCAATTTCAAATCTATATAAATGCAAATGTGACTAAAGAAGAATAGCAACAGGATAAAAATAGTGTCACGATCCGCCTGTCAGAGCCTCCTGTATGCCACGCCCCCTCGCTACCTCGTGTCTCTACCCTAATGGAAACCACCTGTTGTCGATTGTGCTCATCGGGTTTTGGTTTCGGTCTCGTCAGTCTTCAGTATTTAGTCCACGTCTCTGTACTTCCTGTGAGATCTGTCATTGTAATGTTCTGTAGCGTATACCTCCGTCTGTCCCGTAATAAACCCTGTGTACCCGGATTACCTGCCTTTTTGCCTGCCTGACACTACTAACATTCAGGCACGCTCCGAACCCGGACGTGACAAATAGATTTTAAATGCTGCTCACTGGTGAGTTGTGCTATTTTTAGAACAGGTCTGCGGGCGACTCGTGTGGTCCTTGGGGGCATCCTGGTGCCCGCGGGCACCATGTTGGTGACCCCTGCCATAGATTGATTCATAGTAAAGACAAGACAATGATCATGTACAATTCAGTCAAGATGTATGTGCATGTGTGGTTTATGAATGTGGGTTGTAAATAGTGCATGGTTGCATACCAGTCCAAGGAATGTTGGAGTAAGTACTGTACTGCACAGAAGTCTTAAGCAGCCAGAGAAAATTTAACGTAAATGATCTTCATGTTGATGTAAAACTATCATATCATGCCTGTCAAAGTTTGTCAGCTTAGCCATTTCAAAGTCCCTGCAAAATTCACCCCAGTGTTTGCAGCAACCATCCAATACGCCCATGTATTTTTGCACACGACCATAAGCACACCTTGTATAGCTAATCAATATCTCATTGAGTATTTTAACAAGTTAAATTGATTGATTAAGTGAGCTGGTGGTGAATAAGGAGAGGTTTGGGAACAGAAGCGGTGTTCATCTAGCCATACAACAAGATATCGGTAACTTTTTGGAGAACAGAAGAAATTCTTACTAGTTTTTTTTTTTTTTATTGTGTTACTGCTAATTTGTATATGTTCTAATGTTAAATTGTGTTTCTTGATCTGAGCAAATGCACACTTACTACCCAAATAAATTACTTTATACTTTTTTTTGACTGCCTAAGACTATTGCTGAGTCTTGTATAATAGTACAAAGCAATGCAATAACTAAATGATAAAGAAATGAGATTGAAAGGCATTGAGGAACTCACTGTGATGTCACAAACAATGTCAAATATGGAGCAGCATACAAGCCATGGGACGCGTACCCTACTGCTCTAGGCCAGGTGTCAGCCAGACTTCAAGTGGGTACATCTGCATGCATTCCCATCTTCCTGTTCCCCAAACTACTGTGTGCCCTCAGACGTGTGTGATTAGCCCATTGGTAGCATATAATTAGCGTCATGCTATCATCTCTGTGAGGTTCAGTTTGCCCAGGTGACGTTTAGCTCATCAACGCCAACGATGGGTTTACATGGAAGATCTGCATTGAAAAGTTATGAAACTTTCAAACTGTAATTATACCCTCATCACAATAGGTGTGATAGATTCCAGCTGTCAAAGGTAATTTAATTTCAAGCAAATATGTTTTTTTTAAATTGCTGTGACTATTTTGGGCATTCTGTTGGATTTCTGGTGCATTTTATGACTTGATTTTCTCCTTGGTATGTTTTGATCCCTGTGGCTCAATGAATTTTTATTATTGGGTGGGTTTCTGGATTTTTATATATTTGTCATCTTTGAGATTTTGTAACGCTGCCCTCCTCTCCTCTCAGCCATGCAGCTCTCTGACTTGCTTAGGTCCATCTATTGTATTGTCCAGGCTTATGCCACCAACCAACTGATACCTTCTCCTTCAGTCAAATATTATTACGATTATGCACCAAGCTGTTTATAGGGTTGATTTTATTTGTCATCACAAGCGCCGCTCTTCAGAAACACTGATTTTGTGGCTGGCCGAATTGTAAAGATTCCTAAAATATATTTGTCAATGTCCAAATTCAAAAAAATACTCCTATTTCATCCTGAACTATACATAAAACAATATAAATATAATTATTTTTTGATAGTGTACAGCAAGTGAAAACATGAAAAGTGATGAGATGGAAAGGACCCCATCGCAAACCCTACGTGTGGAGAAGATGAACAGACAACATTTTCAAAATACAATGAGAAATAACTATTTGAAAAACACTACATTTTTCAAATAAACATAAGCAAAGAAGCAGGCAAATCATCTCATTTTCCAACAGCTAGCTTTTTCTTGATCTTGCAGGTATAGTTAGTGACTGCAAACCATGCACATGCACACAAACAGAACAATTAGTTGGGCGTAAACGATTACTTTATTGCAGCAGCTGAAAATAACTAATTGATCACAGTGGCCTAGCACAGATTTAAAAAAAAAACAATTACATTAAACCAACAAATTTAATATGATAAAAACAACTTTGCTCATCAAACTGATGTAATAAAAATGACTGAGAAGTAGTTACTGTCAAGGTCAGCCCCTTTTGTCCCACTCTGTCTCCCTTCCCCGTTTGGCCAGCAGGTGTTGCTGGTCATCCCGTCCTTCATGTTGTCAGTATTTTTTCCCTTCTGTTACCTGTCTGGCCACATGGCTCAATATGTTGAGCATGTGGTTGCCTGTGACCCTTGTCCTGTGTTTAAATTCTACCTCCTCTGTTTTTGTATTTTGCTCTCTAGTCTTTCATTTGACTTTTTCTAGTTCTTCTATATGATTTTGTATTTGGTTTTGTTCCTTGTGCCCCCGCTTTTGTCTTTACCTGTCTGTAATTCCGCAATGTTAGCTTATGTTTCCTTGGTTAGTTCTTAGTTTCCCTGTTTTTAGTTCCTTTGAGTTAATTAGTTTCATTTGTGCCCTGTTTTCCTGGTCTTTGTTAATTAGCCTCACCTGTCCTGTGTTAACCTTCTCGTTACCCTTTAGTATTTTAGTTCCTGCTTCTGTTCAGTTCCCCAGTGGTTCATTGTTGTTAGATGGTTTATTGTGAAGGTTCTCTTGTTTGTGCTTGAGCACCAGTTGCTGTGTTAGATGTTACCTGCCCTGTTTCTGTAGTTAGTCTTTGTTTACTTTTGACCCCCTGTGGTCCTTTGTCTTTGTTAGTCCTTTCTTGTGTTTTAGTTCAGTTAAATAAACCCCGTTTGTTGTTCCTGGAGCCGCCAGTGGGACGTCCACCTTTGGTGTGCCCGTGTCATGCCAGGTTCCCCCCCCAAACCCATCCAGGTCCCTGACAGTTACTTGTCTGGTGTTAAGAGTGAAGCTTATAAATGTGTTTAATCCTTTGAAAATCTGTTTCTTTGAGAGCTGCTGGAAGTGAAACTTTGACCCACCAATAACAGATACAAAAACAAACCTAAAATCTGAAGTCCAGCAGAATAATCTTAAATAATTTAAAAAGCAGCCAACGGGGTTGCATTTCTAACAATTACAATTAGAATGAACATGGAATCATCAGCGTCATCCTATGTACAGTAACAAAGATAGTAAAGGATGCAGGCTTAAAAATTAGCATACTGTCATGTTTAAGAAGCTTCAGCAGGCAGATGTGAGCAAATACAGAAGTGAATCTTTAGCGTCGTCCATCAAATGCATTAAATGTGTCAAGATCTTTGTAAGTTTGTGGGCATCAAGAGAGCTCGAGGTTTAGAGTATGTGGGCAATGGATACAATCAAGCTGCATCCTTATTTAAAATAAAATGTGCAAAGTGTCCATGTGTTGCATGGAAATATCTTTTGTATACATACATTTTTATATGTATAAATTGAAAATTTAATGCATAATGAAAAAGGCATCAGGTTCTTTGCTTATATGCGGTGGATTCCTGACAGGCATTTAGGTCGAAATAGCAGACACATTCTGGGCTTTCCGCTCTGAAAGAACTGTCAGAAATGTCAAGATTCATACATGTCATGCCTGTCCTCATCATCAATCATCTCACGCTGGTAGGAGCGCCGATGAGTACTAGGGAAGTTAAACTTTGCCAGGATGATGGGCGTCCCGTCATCGTGGACACCGTCCAGGGCCCTGCGGCCCCATGGCCATAAATCGAAATAAATATTTTCATGTAGAGCACTTATTGGAACAGATGGAGATGTCTAGAAGCTGCATGCGCTTGTTGGTTGCTGCAGTCAGGGAGGGATCCATAGAAGAATACATGGCCACCATAGCTTTGATGAAACCTCCCAGGGGAACAAGCTGGAAGCTGCTTCCTGGACCCTCTCACAAACATTCTGATCAAGAGTGGGTGTCACTCGGATTTCAAAAACTAAATAAACAACTATGGAGTGAAATCAGAAGACTATAGCTGCTTAACAGGATATCCTGGATAAGGAAGGCTCTGTTTAATTAATATTTAGTGCAGTGACAGTCTGTTTCCAACAGGGGGCTCAACCTGAGGAAGAGGAGGAGGCTCATCCGCAGCTCAAGCAAAGAATGATTGAGGGAATGGGATGGGGTAAATTCTCAGGGGGCAACTCCATACAGCCCAGGTTCAGAAAGGCAGCTTCTTAACTCAATTGGGGGTACAGACTTCCTGAACATCAGGGAAAGTGAAATGGTGACCAGTGAGTCACTGGGGAATCTGGCTGGGGAGTGTCATGAGCCGACCTGCGAGGGGGACACTTAGGGATCTTTCCCCCAGCCCAAGGTAGCTTCTGGGTGGAGCTGGTGCTACTTCTCACAAGAGGATGTAGATCTGCATATTAAGAGGTGACAGGGTATATGCAAGATACATACCACGATGCAATATCCTGTTCTGTTTTAACATGAGCTCAGACTGAAGTTTTATTACTTACTTACAGCATTGTTATCTAATCTCTCAGGTTCCTGAGTCAAGAGTGTAAGAAGGAAATGTACTAAATAAGTCCCAGTGATCTTGGTTGATAATTTGAATATAGACGTTGATAGCAAATTATGATCAGGCGGAATTCAGCAAGAGAATGGGGTTTTTATTTGGCAACAGAAAGGTGATAAGGAGAGATTAAGCTAGAAATTTAATTTATCTTTATATAGTGCCTTTCAACACAGCTGCCCCAGGGTTGACCGTTGAGGCTGTGGAAGTCCATTATTACATCATTTACACAAAACAGTGCAAGAAACAGGGCAAACAGGGAAACGTATGTAAGAAGACAATACAGGAGAGGACCCAAAAACTCCTGAGTGAGAGTCCAATTTTGGAACCTAGCATCCATTCACAAGCTGCACACCCCAAAGGAGATGAGCCTAAATCCATCGCAGGGCACAGTGACACGCTGCTGCATTACATAATTTTATTTTTTAATTATTATTTATTTTTTAAATGTTTTTATGCATTACATTATTTTCAATAATTGATCAATTTTTAAAAATCATCTTTCTGCAGAAATTACATTAGTAAGAAACTTTACAGGTGGATTTATTCAGTTTTTATTGTTGTTGTCATTGTACCAGGTACAATGAAATTGCATGTGCTGAGAGAGAGAGAGAGAGAGAGAGAGAGAGAGACTGTTAATGGGCATATTTTTAGAGAGAAGGCAGAGACATAAAATAGTGGGCTGGAATCAGCTAAACCTGTTTGGTGCTGAGAGTCACACCCCATAACCTGTTTGGTGTATGAGTATATTTGTGTGTGTGCCTGTATTTGCTCTATTGTCTGTGTTGTTATTCTCAATCACCATCTGGCTCTGGTGATAATCTGTTTATTTTAAAGCCTGCATATTTCATCACACCTGTTGTCAGCAAGGGAAAGTCATACAAAACAGCCAAGAGCAAAGTGCAAGTAACAGTTATGGGCGCGTCCAAACCAGCACAAAGCGGAAAAGCAATTGTCCTAACTCTTAATTATTCAGAGGTATGCTTTGGGGATTACATGCAATTAACCAATCGGAATGCCGTGTCACCTCACCCTTAAAAGGCAGCGAGGCATAATCTACTGCGGATAGCTATAAGAATGGCATATTTGCTCAGCAAGCCGGATCACATTTTAGTGGAGGAAACAGATGTACTGGTGTGTGGGGACCCAAAATGATGTTCTGAGGGGGGCTTCAGAAACAAAAAACGCAAACCCCACCCATCATGAGAATCGTCCAGGACTAATCCTTGTGCTGAGTAGAATCTACTCTGCCTCTAATGTGCTATTGTCTGCTTTTTTGCTGCTACAAGAGTGGACCTTCAATTCTTCTCCAGAGAATCACAGATCGATTCTGCCATCTAATCATGTCATGTGGCTAAATGTTGGGTGATGTCATGTGGCTAAGTGTTGGGTGCATAAGAGCTGGTTATTCCCGCTATCTGTAACAACCCCAGAAAAAAATGGTTGATATATGTATTGTTGTAGTGTCAAGTGAGCTTGAGTTAAGGTGCCTTCTAACCAGTTATTGCAATTCAAACATGGTTTGCTGTTAACCATGATCACCTGCAAGGAAAGATGTGCAGTCATCATTGTTCTGCACAAAAAGGGCTACAAAGGCAAGATATCGATTTTAGTAAGATTGCACCTAAATCAACCATTTATTGGATCATCAAGAACTTCAATGAGAGAAAGTTTCAGGGCGCCCAAGAAACTCCAGCAAAAGCCAGCACCTAAAGTAGATTCAGCTGTGGGATCAGGGCACGACCAGCGCAGAGCTTGCTCAGGAATGGCAGCACTGTAGAGTGCATCTGCAGTGAAGACTTTTGGAGGATGGCCTGGTGTCAAGATGGGCAGCAAAGAAGCAACTTTTCTCCAAGAAAAACATCAGGGACAGAAAGATATTCTGCAAAAGGCACAGGATTGGACTGCTGAGGACTGGTGTAAAGCCATTTTCTCTGATGAATTCCCTGTCCGATAATTTGGAGAATCCAGGAAAGAAGACTGTCCTGAGAAGAAAATATGAGAGCTACCATCAGTCCTGTGTCATGCCAACAACTGTGTCGGGTTGCTTCTCAGCTAAGGGAGTGGGCTCACTTCCAATTTTGCCTAAGAACACAGCCACGAATAAAGAACAGTTTGGTGACAAACAGTGCCTTTTACAGTATAATGGAGCACCGTGCCATAACGCAAAACTGACAACTAAGTGGCTCGGGGGACAAAACATGGATGTTTTGGGTCCATGGTCAGGGAACTCCCTAGACCTTAATCCCATTGAGAACTTGTGGTCAATCCTCAAGAGGCGGGTGGACTAACAAAAATCGTAAATTCTGACAAACTCCAAGCATTGATTATGCAAGAATGGGCTGCCAGTCAGGATTTGGCCCAGAAAAAGTTTTTGAAAAAGAAGTGCAAATACAGATTCATAAATGTAATTGTCAATAAAAGCCATTGACGCGTATGAAATGCTTGTAATTATACTTCAGTAAACCATAGAAACATCTGACAAAAAGATCAACAAACATTGAAGCAACAAACTTTGTGAAAACCAATACTTGTGTCATTCTCAGAACTTTTGGCCATGACTGTAGCGCATTATACACCTTCAGAAAAAAAATGTGCACTTTGCTTGCTGAGTCAGTGCCCCCTCAGAAGATGGCATCCTAGGTGACCACCTATATGTCACCTAAGAGATTGCCTGGCACTAGCTATGAAGTCGTGTCATAAAATACTCATGGATTTGATTATCTTGGCTCACCCTGGTAAGACGTCAAGGAATGGGGGGGGCATCTCACATTCTGGGGTGTTCATAGGGCATTCCTTCTTCATGTGGCTCTGTCTCTAATGAAATTGCAGCTCTGTTTTGAATAATCTTTGCTCATAGTGCTGCTTAGTCAAATTGAATAAGGGTGTCACAACGGCGCTAACATTTTCATACAAGCTCATGGTGCAATTAGGGTCCAATGAATAATTCCACTCCAGGAAGGAACACGAGAAGCCTACCGCAATATTTCAGTTTAATTTATTAGTTAAGCAAGTATTGCTTTTACATATTTTATAGGGCTTTGAGGGTCTGATTAGCGCTGAGAATTAATCTGCCATAGTCCCCTTTTTTTAAATCTGTGAAAACGGTGTATCGCAGGTGTCCAGTACGTCTTGCGTAGACCACACTTGGCATATGATTGTGCAAGCAGGATGGGTCATGACATAGTTTGTCTTTTTCAAACAGAGGATGGAAACTCCAATCCACTATGATAATGGGACTCGCAGAGGATGGTATGGCACTGGAAAGGCCATTGAATGAGAGCATCTATGTCCTTGTCCAGATGAATGTCTGGAAGCCTGCCAAGAAGGTACGACTGTGAACATGTGTCCTACTTAGAGAATACCTGAAGCATTCCTCTACCTTTGCCACATTTCTGAAAGGTGCCCAGAGGCTTTAAAACAGATGTGGGGGATAATTCTTTGGAGCAGTGCGTCTCTGTTGATTATATTCATACTTACACGTCAGTCTAATTTGGGCTGAAATATTTTCACTCGTAGGCTTTGTGTGAGTTCTGTCACCGTCGATTTCAATTTCAAAAAGTGACAGAATCATTTCTTCTTTCTACCCCTGACTTGTCAGTGTGCTCCCCGATGGGTCTAATGAGTCTGATGTTACCCACAAAGTCAATGAGGCTTTTCATGTCTGTGAGTCTAGTACAGATCTAATCAAGTTGGGCTAACCCTACAGCATCACCCATAGTACAGAAGCCTTTTGAAGGTTTTTTTCTCCCATGTCTTAACTCTCTTCCTGCTGTATTTTAATTCACATTTTACCTCATAGAATAATCTATGAGAGAAGCAGGAAAATGCATGGTGTTATTTGTGACAGGACAAAGGGTGATGCTGAAAAACTTTATTCAAAGTTTGATTCTGTAAGGTTGTTTTAGGGCAAAGCTGACGTCCTTTGAAACTTCTATGTGATAAGTAATTAGTGCAGATTATTCTACCTGCCGCGGGAGTTTTCTGATGTGATCATAACTGCTGTATATACAGTATCCCATCAGTCACTAATGCTAACTCTATGCTACATGCTAACGGCTGTAAACAAACAACGGACAACATACTCCGATGTGGTCCACATTATTGCGGGAGATTTTAGTCATATCGATCTGAAGATTGTGCTTCCCAAATTCGACCAACACATTCAATGTGTAACCAGAGGGGAAAACACGCTGGACTGTGTCTATCCTAACATAAGTAAAGGACACAAAAACTGTCAAAAGCTGGCCTGAAGGAGCATCTCTACAACTGCAGGACTGCTTCCAACACACCAACTGGGACCTGTTCTCGGATCAGGGAATGGATCTATAAACTGCAACTGTTCTTTGCTGCATCAAGACCTGCATTGAAAATGTCACCATTGACAAATGAAAACCATGAGTGACAAAAGAAGTCCAGAATCTACTGAAGGAATCAAATGCAGCCTTGAGATCCAGGAACAAAGAGCAGTACAGCACTGCCAGAAGAAAGCTGAAGAGAGGTATCAAAAGAGCCAAGGCTGGATATAGGATAAGGATCGAAGACTAAGGATCACTTCACCAACAGGGACCCAACACGGGTGTGGCAGGGCATCCAGCGCCTAACAAATTACATGACCAAATAAGACCCAAAGCAATGCACATCTATCTAAATTAATACAAGATGTTATTTTCTTTTAAAAGTGTCTTTTGCAATCCAATATGCACATGGAGTCCTAATTTGGGTTCAACGTCGCTAACCCCTGATGACCATAATACAAATACTTTGCTCACGCTGAGACTAACACAACATTAAATGCAGAAAGACAAAGCAGCCGTATTGGATTAAAGGTGATGCTCCACATCACAGCATGGTTTATCTCTCCAGGACCGAGCAGGACAATGGACACCTGCCCCCCCTAAAATACCACCTACCATCCTAGAATAAAAGCACCAAGCCGCCTGCTTTTGATTGGACGACCTGCTGAAATAATGAAACCAGATGATTCTACTCACCCTGTTTGACTAACAGGTGGTATTTTAGCCAGAAACATCTCCCATAGCCTGCAGGGTTACTCTCTATCCAGCAGTGGAGTTTGAAGTCTTTCAGCAGCTCGGCCTGAGATGTTTGCTGAAGGCCACGACCTCCCTGTACTGGGGAAGTTTTGACAGCAAAGCCAGTCTTCTTTCTTGGAAGGGGAGAGGGGCTGATGGATACAGTATTCATTTTTTATCCTTCATGTTTATTGCATAATCATTCGCAGATGCCTGTTAATTCTCATGCTGGGGGTTACATCAGCAGTATTGTGCATTACGATGTCCTATGATGACGTACGTGGTTCTGAGGGTTATGGCACTGTTCCCGTGATCGGAAGGTCACTGGTTTGAATCCCAGAGCCGACAGACTGATGCCACTATTGGACACCTGAGCAAAACCCATAATCCCCGATTGCTTTATAGGCACTGTATGCTGGTTGACTCTGTGCTGTGACCCCCAAGATTGCTCTCACCTGTCTGTGTGCCAACGTTTTAATGTAAGCAAACATGGAGCAAATGACATATACATGCTAAAGAAGTGTCTCAGTTTGAGACTGAAAAACATGGTCACCCTAGACAGGTGAAACACAATTTCCCCAAAGGGATGAATATAGCTTCTGCATTACAATACCTTGTGCGCATGTATTCAGTCAGCAGTCAGTAGAAAATCATGGCTACTCCTGTTAAACTTTTTCTCTGACATTATCTCTGCTCCCTGGGCTTTGACATTGATTATTCCTGAGTATCCAGATGTGCATGGATAATGACGTTCTGCCCCATCTCTGACCAAGTATACTTAAATAAAGTGACTACAGGTGTGACCTTCTGCTGAGTTATTTTTAGCCCACCTATACAATCTTGGGGTCATTACTTTGTCTCCCGTAGCATTTATTTTGCAACGCTCATTGTCCCGACTTGCTTCCCCAGACACCCCATGAATACAGATGCCTGGGACGTCTTTTACTGCAGTCGGAAATGATAAGATTGGCCATTAAAGCACTTTCAGATTACATTACAGAGCAGAAAATAGACAGAATTCATTATTTAAAGTTCAGGGAAACTAATAAAACGGAGGTATGTGGTCCGTGGACCGTGTCTCGTGGGTCAGTACCGACATGCCACTCAGATACTGTCTGCTTATAAATATTATGGAAATAATATTCATTTTACAGAATGTGACAGGCATGGTCCAACTAGAGCCCCAGAGATCATTCCCGGTTTTGGATGACATGGGGAAAAAAACAAAAATACCAACAAATATGAAACATAACTGATAAGTTAATCAGAGCCTCTTTAGAAAGACATGAGATGACGTGGAGCACAATGGCGAAGGAAACGTTTATTTGTCTAATGGGTAGTTTCTACTGGGCTGGTTAGTAGTGGCTTGATGCCTTTTGAGAACCAACCCGTGTCTGTACTAGTCTCACAAAAGAACAAACAGAAACGTTTTTTCAGATAAAAACTGATTGGCCCCCAAAGTGCCCCCTCATTGGATTATGATATTTTTTGAATGAATCAGGTCCCCTCTTGTGCCTGTCCACTCAAAAAAAAAAATCCTAGTTCTGGAAGGATGTGCATGGTACATGTGAGGCAGAATTGACTTGAAGGCACATAGCAATGATTAGACTGCCAATTCATCTGCGTTCCTCAAAGGTATAAAAATCTAGACCGTTCCGCTTTACATCCTTGCCCAATCAGATGACAGGAACTGATCACAACCAATAAACAAGAAAAGCAAATTAAGTTTCATATCAATTACATGTGCAAGGTCTCGATAAACAATCTCGGTCATGGAGCTTGGTTTAAACTGCAAATTCATGGTTATATTGTGGATATCAACGTTCAGATCTGGGTGTCATGGCAAAGAGTGCCCTTATTTTTATTCACATGACGCTGCAAGAGGCCTTATTAAAACAAATTTAAATAGCATACTTGGAAAAATCACTAATTACCTAGAATTTTTACAGAAAAAATGCTGAGACTGAGCACACCTCTTTTTAGAAGTGATGGTGAAATTGATTCAGTCATTCTCCACCCCTTATCCAGGGTCAGGTCGTGCGTGACATATTTCCCAAAGTAAAAGAGATATGTGACAGAGCAGGGAGACCTTCATCAGAAACTCTGTCTTTCCTTTGGCTGTTGAAAAGAATCAAAGTTATTTTTATTATGTCGGAAGTCAAAAGATCACATAAGACTTTTATGCAAATTTGTCGATACAAAGGAATATGTGAAAAATGAATGATTCTGCTGATGTTAAAAACATATTTGCATTTGAGTGTCAAGGACTGACCAGGGTTAGGGAAACAGCAAATAATTTCTTAAAATGTCCAGATGTTTCTCCGAGACAAATGTCAGTGTTTCCGTTGATTTCACTTTTGAGCAAAGCAGGTGATAACGGCTTTATATTTCAAATGACTGTCATGGGTTTGAGAGCAATCCAAGAAAATTCCTGTTGTTATTTTTACTTTTTTGAGTACATGTGCAACACTAAACCAGGCATTGTGATTTTCCCAGCATGCTCCAGGGATTCTGAAGCATCAACCTAGGTGTTAATTAACCCATTAGTCGATATAAGCAGCCGTCTAGGGCGTGGTCTTCTGAAGTGGCACTGACTTAGCAAGCGTATTTCACTTTGTCTAAGACAGCGGGCCACGGTGGTGTAATTTGCTTTGGGAACCTTACGGGCTTTGATTGGCACTGAGTGCCATCCTCGTTATACTGTCATCAGAAAAACATCTAGGATTGGTCAGTGTTGGTATCAGGGGTTGGAGAATGTAAGAGGCCATGGGTATAGCATGTGGTGGTGGAAAATCAAGAAGTCTGAGGTGGGGGGAGGGCTTAGCAAAGATCGAGATGTAGCCCGGAAGAACTTTGGAGCAGCAGTGCAGCATGATCTCAAAGCTTTGTGCAGAGTTAGACGTGGATGTCACAAAGGCTTGGAGACAGAAGAGACAGACAGTGAGCCAGTGGCAGTGCGAAGGACAGGGAGTCTCATAAAAGGTTGATGGTGACCCTTTAATACTCTCTGCCCCCACAGCACCTCCCCAAAAAAGAGCTTCCACCATCGCTTTATCGCATCACTGCAGCCAATGCCACTCCTAAATGTAGCCAGGATGCCGCCACAGAAACTGGCACTCCAGTAGCCATGGTGTTGCTCCTCTGTGCTTCAGAGCTTTTAAAGGGAGTGATCCGGGAATGGAGCTTTTCTCTGAGCCTAAGCTGCAGCCGAAAGCAATACTGGGGGCCCGGCTGCAAGGCACAGAAATGCGATTTACTCCTGTGGGCTATGTGAGGAGAGGCAGAACCGCAGGTCAGGTTTAGGGAGGCTACAGGGAGGCAGCGTGCTGATTAGATTTTCTCCAAG
>JABFEB020000079.1:19735257-19745647 GCA_019775895.2 Stomatorhinus ivindoensis
CCAAGAGACATCTAAGATGTTTAAGTGGGCCATTTCTGTAAGGCTACCTACGGTCTCCCGTAAGCCCAAATTATGTATGCATATTAAGTCCAAATTATGAGGTACTTCTTTTCTGAGTATTACCTCCGGTGATCTTTAGAGTACAAACCGAAGCAGGCGGTCGGTGCCAACAGCAGTTATGACCTTCAAGGAGGTGAGGAGAAGAGGGGGTGATATTTGAGACACGGCGCTGCGCCGCGATAAGCTCCCATGGAAAACCCAGCTCTAATTAGCAGCAACTGGCAGGTTGAGGAACATTCCCAAAGCAGAAAGGAGGCAGGTCTCAGTGACCCAGTGGGATTTTATGAGTTTCACTGAATACCCTTCGGCCTCCGACAGGCGGCCGTTACCAATCAGCCGACTGCAGGTCGTCGTTGGAGGATGGAGCCCCCAGTCTTCGCTTTGACCCAGTCCCACACACTCGTCTTTGGATTCTGTACCCAGAACTACTCATTCTAAATCTAAAAACTGGGTCCAGAAAGGAGGGCGTCTGAAATAACAGAATTCTATTTAAGCAATTCAGCAAAATTTTCTTAGTCAAAAAGCAACATCACAAGCAAAGTAGGCTATTTACAAAACACAAATTAGCAAAATGTCTTTTACTTGACACTAATGTGATTATTTTTGTGGATAACAAGCTAAAGAAATTAGCAGGTTGTGAAGAGAACAAAGAAATAAACGTCATTTTGACATAGCTGGATGTATTTTCAAATATAGATTTCTAGAGAAATCCAATCATTTAAAGGATCAGGCGGGACAATTGGTGCATGCAGTCAAGACTTTTCTGTTAATAGTTTTCTGTATGTCATGCTAGTAGTGATTTAAGTCAGAATTTGTTCTTTAGAAACAGCCACAGATGATTTTCCTTAAAATATCATCCACTAGTCAAGGTGAACCATCACATCTCATTGGTAAAATTATATAGCACTCATGTTCATTCACCTGAAAAACCTGAATAATATTAATCCATGTACAGCACACAATGCTAACATTACAAACATTTTCCTTTTATTCAAATTGAACTTTTCCTCCATGCAATGCATTTCATTAAAAAAGTGCAGGGATTAATATAATAAACATTCACACAGAAACACCTGTTTTTAGTTTATGAAGACACGCATGCTCAAGCATAAACACGGACACGTCAAGTTGGACAGAGGAATTAGTGCCAATTATCCAGAGGCATCACTTCACAGAGATATGTTTGGTCCATCCAGACTGCCTTTCTAAAATGCATCTGTATCTGTGGCTGTGCTGCGGACTTCACTCTGTCATGGCACATCTCTCACACACACACCATGCCAAGACCCCCCACACACCTCAGTCTGCAGCAGAGTCCCCAGAGTCATTCTGGGCTGTCAAGGAAGTGTCATTCACGAACTGAGAGCAGTTTTTTTTTTTTGGGTGGGGGTTGCACTTCAAAATCACTCTGGGGCCTGCTGCCCTCCCTAATGTAGTGATAGTTTGTGACCTACAGCGGGCCACACCTCAAGCACACCGGGTACTTTTGTGCTTTGAGTAGCAGTAAATGTTGCCGGTGTTAATGAAGGGATTATTGTTGAGGAGGGGCTTAATGCTCAAGACACTCAAGGCAGGAAAATTGGGTCGACACATTTTTGCTACTTTGGGGTTGGCATGTTTGAGCTGCATTATTTGATCATTTCTGCTGACAGTGAGTCATATTAAATTATCTTTTCATTTTGTTATCGAAGGGAAGTTAGAGACTGAAACTTTGTTTCCTTTTTTGACAATCAGCACATAGACAAAAAAAGGAAAGTAAATATTTGTTCCTATGTACGTCTAAATTTTCTCGATTCTCTGTAAGTTTAACTTTTATTGTGCTCTGCTATGAATATTTCATCTATTTTTGGAGATAATTATTCCAACAAAATCTAAAGAGTGGAGATTTTAAGAGCTCACTATCCAAAAACAAAAAATTTGGCTGAGATTTAAAACATATACTGATTATAATGTCCAGGTAGAGTTTTCCTGCCAGCTAACAAATTGTCTGCTCCTGGCTCAGTGCACCTTGTCCTAATTACCCTCATAAAATGGGACAAACCAGTTACACATTTACAGTCACAGCACAGTAGATAAAAGCATCAAAATGCATCTTCCAGTGTGATGTTTCCCTCTTGATCATCAAAAGTCATCTTTCGTGTGATCTGTCAAAATTAAACTGTAACATTTTGCGGAGCCACAGTCTGCCTTTTTTGAATATTCATTTGCTTACTGTTTTGATCTTCTCCTAAACCGGCATGCAATATCTAATACTATATTTTTGAACTTGCTGATCAGCGGGCTGCATTACCTCGACACAGCAAGACATTCACCTGAACTCGCTGTTAGTCAAATGCAGGGGCCAGTCTCAACATGTAGAGACATTTTGGTCATTTTTTTCTGATAACTTCATTCTGTTTATTAGTACTATTTAAGTAGATTTTACAGAGAGCTCATTCTCCTGCTTACAAGCAAGTTCTGATGAGCACTGTACAGCAGGTACAATCAGATTTCCGCAAATGCAGAGTCCCGAGTTGGAGGAGATGTCAGCGGGAAGTGCAGCGGTCTTGCTGCGGTAGAGTTGTTCCACACTGTCAGCGGTACAAATGAATATAGATGGGCTGACAATGAGGATGGATCTGTTTCCCATCCCTGAGTGACTGATAATTGATGCTTGGCATGATGTGATATGGTGTCATTGCGACTAATCAGTCCCGATGTGAAAAATGAATACAGAAGTAAGTTATATTTAAGTGGTCAGTTTTATTGGCCCATTATGAATGGTTTTGGAAACAACAGGCTATGCTACGCTAGTGGTAGAGCCAAAGCACCAGCATGTCACATCGGTGATGGATTTAAACGCTAGTTTGTCACACCAGTAATACAGTACAACACCAGTGTGTTACAGGAGTGATAGAGTAAAGCACACATATGCTATACCAGTGACACAGTTAAGCGTTATGTAGAGACATGGAGGAAGAATGATCCGCAGTGTGTCGTACACACAAAGGGCCATTTATTAGAAGCACAATGCAAATAACACCCGGAAATGAGGGGACCAAGAGGGGTCACAAGAAAGGCAGGTAGGACATGAGGATTAATCTGAACACTACGGGAAACGGGAACACAGAACATTAACCAGACCAGAACACAGGTAACACTGACAAGAACCAAGCGGGATAAACACACAGGAATCAGAAGCACTTTAAAGGGAGGCACTTAAATATAGAATTAACAAGAGCAAGATGAGGGACAGGTGTGGATAGTTACTAAGAGTGGAAATTGCCAGAGATGATGATACAATACTATCATGATATTTGGGCTAAAATGCATTATAATCGTTATTCTTTACATTTTAACATATGGCAAGGATTACAATGCGATTCTGCTATGCTTTGCATTTTATTTTTTGCATATGTTATTAAAATGTACTACAAGGAAAATAACACACGGTTCAATTCACCTCACTTAAATATTCCCATTTAATTCTGTGAACAAAATTATCTGCTGGACTTTTGGTGAATAATACAAAACACGAGTCCTTCTTTGAACATACATGACCCTACTTATGATCAGTGTAGTGAATAATGACAATGCAGTGTTTCCTGTGAATCAAGATGTTTGGAGTATGGAGCAACGTGATGGGTACGTGTGTGTGTGTGGGGGGGGTATTACAACAAAAGATGCAGACATTAGAGCATTGTTGTACATATGTTTTGTGCATTTTTAGTATTATCATTCAGTGATGGCATGTTCCCTCTCTATCTATGTTAAATGAAGTTGTTTGCATCTTCAGTGCTTTATTCAACAAAGTTACAAGCCCGCCTGCACTGCATACAGCCTAACTGTGTATGTGACTCAACTGGACTTAGATGTTTTGTTGAGAAGTTTCTACCAGTGTGTGACTAAGAATACACATTAATTTATTAGATAAACCCATTAATATATTAGGTAAAAGCAACATAGGATAGGTAATAAATTTTATTTACACTCAATCCCCCATAGTGTTAATGAACTGGCTGCTGTTAAATGTCAGGTGTCTCTATCAACTACAATACAGAATCGCGTTGTTACCCTCCACTCCTTGGATTGTGCTAGACGTCCGACATGTTGCACCACTGAAGAATCATACACATGACCATGAAGAGATCAAAGAAGTATTTTTTTCTAGTTTATACAATACTGCCAACGGTTTAATTTTGTTTAGCAACTGGGATACTCTCTATAATTTTCTTTGGGACATTTTCATAAATGCTCATTACACCAAATTGTTGCTATTAGCAGAACAAGCCTATGGGAAATAGATGAGCTTAAAGGATAATAAGAGAACTGCTAAACTGAAAGTACACACTTTCCTATCAGTGTCACTCAATGACCCATTTATTAACATACAAAGCATGTTTCAACAAAAATGTAGCTATCATGTAAATGGAGGGAATCGTATGTGTCATGTGACCCAGCTTACTCTAGTAATCTTATGATATGAAGCATGGCTTAGAGTTTTTGCCCTATTAAGCCCTTAAAAATAAACCCTTGGCCTTACTTGAAACATCAGAGAGAACGGAAAAGTTTAAGGATTTCAGAAATAGTTAAGATTTGTGCCCAACTCGCACTTGTCAGCGCTCGTGTTCGATGGATGATTCAAAGTCTCTGAGCAAAGAAGGAGGCGAAATGTTGAAAGGATTACAGTGTCAGCTCTGTGACGGCATGGTGGAAGTACAGAGGAGTCACTTTAAATGGCCCATCGTGCTTGTTAGAGTGCCGTCAGCAACTGCTGTCAGTAAAGGATTATGGGTGGATGACGGTGGTAGCCCCATCGAGGCTCGTTCATAGCCATGATAGCTTAGCATCAAGTGAGATAAAATATTCAGTACATCCGAACTGCGCAAAGGATATCTTTAGTGCAGGATATCATTAAATGGCTGGCTACATCCTAAAAAAATTCTTGTGACAAAAATAGAATATACAATAGTTAGCATGAATGATATTTGAACTCTTCTTTGCAAGACTTAAGATTAAATAAATATATTAGAAAAACCAACAAAAATTTTTTTTTTTCATTGGCGGGCTAGGCTTGTTAAGGAAATTTTATCCAGCAGGTTTTTAAATTTTGTTTACTGTACAGTGACTCATGATGCAGTGACTGCGATGATTCTGTGCTGCACTATGTTTCTTCTCTGCACACTAGGGTTGGGGGGGCTGCACCCACTGTGGGAAATGACCGGCTCCCGACTGACTGGCCAAGAAATGTACTCTGCACAGTGACAACTAGGCAAAGCCAGACTGCCTGAAATCCCCACTCATTAGAATAAAGCGGATTAAATCCCACTGGCAGCCAGTTCCTGGTCACGACCGGTGACTGACACCGGGGCGATTGAAACTGTGATCTGAGCTGCAGAAGTTTCTGGAAAGAGTGCTCTGACCAGCCAGCCACTCTGGGGGCGCTGCTCTGAATTTATACCCACAATCTCACTCTCGGAAAGGGATAAACTGGCTGTAAGCAAACTTGAGGAGATTTTTGTTACTCTTATACTGTTTTTATCAACTCCAGCTGCTAATACGAAATATATGTATTCCTGAAGGCCACAGTTCATATGGTGGAGATGATACTATGCTATTCAACCCTCTTTTTTTCCTTGTGAGACTTTTTAAAGATCTGTTGATGTGACAGAAGTTTGAGGTCACTAACCTGCAACTTTTAAGCTACAACTCAAATTATTAGCAGTCTGCATCTATAGCCTGTATTTGCTAAAGCAGGTAACTCGAACTAGGGCTGGTAAACCAGTTAGGTGACATAGGTGGCTGCCAAGGGCACCATCTTCTGAGGAGGAATTAGCAAGCCAATTTCACTTTTTCTCAGATAGGGGGCACTGTGGTGATGCTTGCCAAGGGTGCCACATGAGCTTTGACCAGCACTGAATTTATTATTACAGAAATGCACCCAAATTTGTGCCTGATTCACCCATCACAAATGCCATCCAGTAATAACCAAGATAGCCCCTGCTAGCTAGAGGTACCAACCGATACATTTTAGAATTGGGAGGGGCGGGGGGATAGACAGAGTCAAACAGCCAACACAGACTTTCAGGTAAGCATGTAAAAATGTAACTTGTGCCATTAGTGCTGTTAATCAGTTTGTGCACAGATGTCAGAGTATTCATTGGGAGTTTAGGTGGAGCTTAGTTAGTTGTGACATCTTAAGGGAGCGGGAAAGGGCCAGACGGGCACAGACAGTGACAATACGTTGATGAAGACGTGAAAAGCATTTTGTATATTCACCTGAATGGGCTTCATTTTAATATGTGCAGCTATACCTTTCCACCACATATAAGTGCAGACGTCAACATGCATCAGATCTTGTACAATTTCCACACATCTTCTCATGATGTAGGCTGTAAAATAACCACGTCTGTGTCTTTAGTGTGCAGCTATACCTTTCCACCACAGACACCTTGACATCAGTACCAGCATCAAAGTGAAATATTCCATATTTCTTGATAAAATTATGTAATGTGTTGAAAAACTCCTTCCCGCGATATGTTTGCAGCTTTTGGGAACCCTGTTTTCAGAGAGAATGTTTTCAAACACTTATTTTTTTACCTCTCCCTGGTCTTCTATTTAAGAACCTAAGCCATGCATATTCTGACAGTATGTGTATTACACATGTATTTTAAAGAGTCGTTCTGTTCAACATCGGCAGCCACATCTACCAAGTCAGCCTGCCACTGTGAATCGATTATAGTTGCAAAGAGTTTTTTTGTTTTAAAGTTAATTGTTGCTGGCTAATTTAAAGTGCATGCATCTTCTCTGGATAAGATTGGTTTCATTTGTTTTTTATTTACCTTATGTATTTCTTCTTTGAGAGATCTGTATAGTCAGCCTGAACCTGTAATCAACTCAGGCATATAAAAATACACTTCAAGTGCTTCTTATCCATCATGAACTTCTAGCAAAAATGACACAATGTTTTTAAAGGAGATCATTTTATTTAACAAGCACAAGAATAGAAGTAGGACTAGCGACCTGCCCAGGGTGTACCCTGCCTCTCGCCCCAAAGATGCTGGGATTGGCTCCAGCTTCCCCGCAACCCACATGGATACAGCAGTATAGATAATGGATGGATGGAAGAATACAAGTAAGCAAAATTATCTGATCACGTAAAACATTTAGAATGAGGGAAGTAATATTAATCACATATGTTAAAATACTAAATAACGGTAAACAGAACATGCACACAGTGGTTATTAATTTAAGAAAAAAGTGAGATTGAGATCAGAGAGCCATAGTCATTTCTCTGTTCACAAGCACCAAAGACTGATCAAACTGGTGAATTTCCCTGAAAGCATGAATTGCTATATCCTCACATAACACTTGCCTTCAACATCTGATTTCAAGTTCTCACGAAGGTTGAACTACTCTTTCGGCTGACACATGATGACAGCAACAGCTCCTTGGACCTTCACCAGTGATGGATTTGTGTAAAACATCGTGGCTGCTTTCCCAATAGCATTTTGCAGCCATGGTCAATACAATTTTTTCAAAACTGCAAAAAAGGAAAATGCATCTGGATTACAGACACATGAATGTCGCTGCTAGCTTAAACGCATAAACGCTCTTGCACAAGCATTTAAACAATATATAAAAACCTCCATTTAACCATCTAACGACGAGAACCCCCTGGTTGGGTCTAAATTGGTTTCTCCCAGCAATATGTTATAACCAGAATGTGAAATGCAAGACCCTCTCCTTACTCCTCCTCAAACTTACAAAGCGTGATACCACATAGAATAGAGCCAAGGGCTGTTTTTCTTACTGTTATTGACAATCTTTCAGATTCCATCTAATTACAGGCTGTCTGCGATACACATTTGTGGGGATGAAGAAAAATGTTACGGCACAGCATGGCAGAGGCGGGAAAAAGGTGACGATCCACTGGCTCCATGACAGGGGTTTATTAACATAAAAAAGAACACGGTCGGAAAGGCGCAAAGTTAAAGGACCATGAGAGGTCAAAAAACAGGGAAAACGAGAAGTGACTATATATAGGACTCATAAAGCAACCTAACAAGGAAAGAGGGTAACACAAGTAGCAGAACAGTAAAACAAGCAGTGTCTCAACTACCCAGCAACAGGAATACACAGGGTAATGCTGCGCTCCATTTAACTCAAAGGTCGGAACTCGCAACTGGAAATGACGTCCTATACAATTTAACAGTGTTACAGTTAACCATCGGAAAAACAAGATGGATGCCCCCAGGACCTTTGTCTTGGCATGTTAGTTTGCATTATCTGTTTTAGTGTCTTTCGTTGTCTGAAATGTATTTTTTTGCATTTTAATCAGAAATGTAATCGGTAATTTTCTAGCCAGTAACATTGCACAAATGCTGAAGGCTCTTCAGCATAGTTAACATCATCTACAGATGCAATATGTCCAATGCAATTTATAATATTAAGCTACGGAATAGGTTATGCATGACATAGATTAGTATTCAAAATAAGATTCAGAAACTTCACTCTGCCCACGTTGAAGTTTATTTAAAATAGAAATAATACAACGATAATGGATATCAGTGTAATATTTAATTGTCAGATATGTCTTACTTTAATACTTCTAAAATTTCTCTTTGGATGATGATATCAACAGCGAGTCATCATCCTGAAGACTGGAACAGTATGGCATATAACAGGGACATTGTCAAGGTTTACCACCAGTCCCTGTGACAAAGTAAGAGCTAATGTTCCTGTTGTTCATGGCAAACCAAAATGTGTGCCACAGTCATCAGAACAAAGGATCATCCTATAAGTGCTCAATATTGTTTGCACAATGGGACCAACCTTCGCCTCCTGGCCAAATGCCTGTGAAAAGGCAGCATCTGCTGGTGCTTTCTACCACTACCATGGCCTCAGTGGTGTCATCATTGCAATTGATGGCTACGACATCAGGATACAAAGGCCACACGCAAGAAGAGGACACTACATGAACAGGAAGTCATTCTTCTCTGTCTTCCTTCACGGGAATTGTGGATGAGAGGGGGGGATTCATTGACGTGCACTGTACAAAGAAAGAACTAACAAATGAATATCAAAACTTCTCCAGGAATCTATTCACGAGTCTCGAAACCCTGCTTGGTAGATCACAGCTGCTTCGAAGTGTCTTCATGGCACCGCTGACTGGCCTCCATCACCTCATTATCCACCCTTCTCTGTTTCCATGAAGGCATTGGTCTGGCAGTGTGTGTCATAGCTGGGGTTGAATTGGGCTGGATGGGGGATGGTGTGCCGACGTCTGCTGTGGAACCATTGCATTGCTCTGCTGCTGTCTTGGGCCTACGCATAGCAGTATTCGGCTCCGTTCCCAGTACTCCTGTTATCGTCTTTTACCTTCTTTTATCTACAAGAGTTCACAATTTCAGGGAAAAAAGGCCTCCTTAATTGGCTGCTCAACTGTCTCTTTTTGGCCTTGCCAGTCTTCAGTTGTGAATTGAGGTCCCTCAGGGTCTTTGGGAGACCTTCACCTTCAGTCTGAATGTACAGCAGGTTCTGGTTGATTATGAACAGGTCTTCTCCCCACTGAAGCCCTCATTGGCTGGCAAGGGCACGAGTGATTGTGGTGTTGCAGTTGATGCAGAGTTCACATTCTCCTTACATCTCTCTAAAGCACACAAACAGTAGGTTAGCATGCACAACATAATTATTGGCATCTCTTGTGTATTGATGATAATTACAACAGTAAGAATAATTGTAATAATGATATCAGCATCATCTAACCTGTGGTGTTGAAGCCTCCAGCCTCAATCAGCTTAAAAGCAACAGTCAAAGTTCTGATCTACTGTAAGTAAGAAGTGCTGGGATCCTCTGCACTCTGATAAAAGGGACTGAGAAATAGGGATGTCCTCTGGGAATTTTCAAACATGTCCATGCTTGTGTCCATACAAAGAAAGAAATGCATCGTTAACATCATAGCTTGGTAAAGTGACAAAACAATATGCCTCCATCATCAAAAGTCAGACACAAACTCTCTGTCCATTTCCAAACATCTTCCACATATCAATCTAATGACTTCAGTGGGGCCATGGCTGGCTTGAAGAAACTTTGCCAGTATTTTAGGAAAATCTACCCAAAATATGTCCCACTTTAGCTGATCTCACCCTTTGGAAAAAAAAGGCCTTTTGACTTAGAACTTTCCCTCCCATCTAGTTTAAACTGCCATTATAATTATTTGCATTAATTCACAAGGTAGGGAAATGGCATGCTTTAGCCAGGTAAGCCATTGCTCAATACCAGTTGAACCAATACCAGAAGCCTGCAACCACAAAAGGGGAGGGCGGACAACCACTTAGCCTGTTAAGCT
>JABFEB020000079.1:19773984-19787450 GCA_019775895.2 Stomatorhinus ivindoensis
TTCGGGAGGGGAGTGGTAAAAGCACAACAAACAAGCAAACAAATAAAAAAAGTTTCCCGAAGCCTCGGGGTGGAGGTGGTGTGGAGGTACAGATTATAATTACAAATGATTGCAAAATGCGCAGATACAGACTCGAGGCGATTCGAGCTTGAGTTTTTTTCTTTTTTTCTTTCAATGGTATTAATATGCAATTTACATTCACATTTTATTATTGTATTTCTTTTCCTGCGTACAACAAAGCCTTATTACTGGATGAGCAATATAGTACTTTAGTGGATGTGCAATATAGTATTTTAGGAACAATATAAAGTATGCAATCGTGCATGCTCCAGCATTAAAATGCAATATCCGGGGCGCTGTGTGTTTTATCTCGTGTGGACCACAGAGGCAGGTGCGAGGCATGTGCATAGCTCATACATGCTATAACTCCTGGATACTGGGAGCCGGGAATCATCCTGCCTAGTTCAAGAGGGCTTCCGTTATGTTGTAGTCAATTGCTTAGCCCCGTTGTGTGGCGGGGTGGCATTTGTGCAGCTGGGTTTCTTCTGGAGCAATTCAGGTTAAGCACCTTTGCCAAGGGTTCAACTGGTGGCCCTCAGGGATCCTACAGGGATTATGCTGGCGGCGTGATCAGGCTGCTGTTTGATAAGTACAGGGGCATCGAAGGGACATGGATACCTAAAACCCTGGCAGATTCAGCGAATCAGCGAAATCTACTGTCTCCCCCCACGCCGCGATTTTGTCAGCGCGCTCTGAATTTCTATCCACATCCAAAATGTATAGAATGTAAAACCGAATAATGTGGAAATGGCAACATATGGAAGTCTATCAAAGGTCCAAAAGCAGCTTCCACTGAGATCAAACCGCCCCCAATAGAAGCCTGGTATTGACAGGCTGACCCTTTTTTCATGGCCGGCATGAGGGGAGGGGGTGGGGGACTTAAAGGACACGGATAGGTGATCGACAGATGAGCAACTGTTACAGACAGTTGCAGAGGTCAGGGGAGGTGTCGCAGTCCCCCTTTCCCCCCCAGTGGACCCTGGCCCGGTTCTGCTCCTTTCTGGGCATCCAGGCCCAAGACCCACAATGGGATGCTGCCTGTATCCAACAGCGTGGCAGACATGAAGTGACCTTCACGTTCACTAATTACCGTCCCCTCTGCCAGGGACAATGACACTGTTGTTTATCTACTGTCTTACAGGCCAGGGAGAGGGGAATAAGGAGAAACTAGTTTGTGGGTGATTTATAACAATACCTTAACCTGCTGAAGCACAATATATAATACAAATAAAAATGAAATTTATAAATTAAAAAAAGTTACTCTACGTAACAGTGAGAGATGAACAGCTAACAGCAACTGTAAGTAGATGGAAAAATTTCATAAATATTTGCCATGTCAAATGATCCGAAGTAGCACTGTCATTGACTTGGACTGGATTCCTTTCCAAATTGGCTACAAGCTGGCTACAGTAAGGGGCATTTCCTTAGGCATGGGGGCAGGCCACCACCCTGAGTCTGCAGAGGATCTGGGATCCCAATGTCCTGTCAATGAAGAGTGACCTGTTTTTATACGGGTGGTGCACATTATCCCCGCTGCTGACGAGGCTGACCGTAAACAGTGTTCCCTGTGTGACAGGGAAAGAGACAAGGATTTGGTGCTTTTAGGTATGCTTGACCTGCGCTTGGTTTGGAATATAGAGCCATACTTATATAGAGATGTAGCTGTGAGAGATTTGGATGTGCATTTGTGTGGACCCCTGTTGGTCACAAATAGTCATTACATTTCTGAATCACTTTTTGAGTGGATCCCCAGAAACAGCAAACCGGCTCCTGGTCTCACACACCCATCTGCCTGATGTCTCTCGTCTTCCCTACCAGCCAGTAAACTGTATTCCCATCGTATCCCCAGCAAAACCCATCAGGAACCGAGGCAGAGATCCAAGCTGACTGCCAGCGGCTCTGCCAGATCGCAGCCGAGAGCAGACAGGGCCCCACCCACCAATTTCTTTCTTGGAGCATGCAGTGCTTTTGATGTAGCAAATTTTAGGTTTATAATGGAATAATACAGATTTGCAGTCAACATTCTTGAGTGAGTCTGAAAGCGTGAGTGTCACGCTAGACGCGTCAGAGATGGCAACCCTGCTGTAACAAGAACTCCTATCTGTATTATGCTTCTCTGGAATTTACTGGCTAACGCAACGCCTCTGGGAGGTCACTACTGTACTTCCTTGGAAACTAATTTGAGCTTCCAGCAAATAAATTGGTGCCAGTCTGACTTAAGGGCTGGTGTGCGGCTCTGCTGGTTAGGGCACTGTGCCCATGATCAGAGGGTTGCTGGCTTGAATCCGTTGGTTAGCAGAATTATGTCAGCATTGGGCTCTTGAGTGAGACCCTTTAAAATGGTTCGAAGCTTAATGGATAAATGGCTGATAAAGGTCTGTGCTCTGACCGGAAGCTTTGCGGTTACCTGTGTGTGTCTCATAGGAGAGCATGATGGGATATGTGGAATCTTACAGAAATCTCATCTCCTCCTGCAATGCATACTAGATAAATGGCTGATAAAGGTCTGTGTTCTGACCGGAAGCTTTGCGGTTACCTGTGTGTTTCTCATAGGAGAGCATGATGGGATATGTGGAATCCTACAGAATTCCCATGTCCTCCTGCAATGCATACCAGATAAATGGCTGATAAAGGTCTGTGTTCTGACCGGAAGCTTTGCAGTTAACTGTGTGTTTGTGTCTCCTAGGAGAGCATGATGGGATATGTGGAATCCTACAGAATTCCCATGTCCTCCTGCATTGCATCACCATCTGCAGCCTTCATCCTGAGGGTCCCTCCAATGATGCTCTAAAGTAATTCTAATATCAAAATCATTCTCTGACATTGTTACTGGGCACCCGGAGCCATGGCTTTTCCCCATGGTATTTGTTTCCTTTGGTGCAATGGGAATAGCCTTGAGCTCAAAGCCTTGAAGACAGTGGAGATGACTGTGGACTTCAGGAAAAGCTCTGCCCCACCTCTACCCATCTTCCTGCTTGGCTCACCAGTCACCACTGTGGAGTACTTCTGCTTCCTTGGTACCACGATCAGCAAGGACCTTAAGTCGGAGATGAACATCTGCTCTCTCACCAAAAAAGATCAACAGAGAATGTTATTCCTGAGGCAACTGAAGACGTTCAGTCTGCCAAAGACTATGATGGTGCACTTCTACACTGCCATCACTGAGTCCACTCTCACCACCTCCATCACTGTCTGGTACCTGCTGCCGCAGCCAAGGACAAGGACAGACTGCAGCACATCATCCACTCTGCCAGGAAGACGATCAGCTGCAACCTTCCATCCTTACAGGACCTGTAGGAGTCCAGGGCTCTAAATAGAGCAGGAAGGATTATGGCTGATTCCTCTCACCCTGGTCACAAACTCTTTTGGACTCTCCCCTCTGGCAGAAGGTTGTGGTCCATTGGGACAAAACATCACGCTGTAGGGACAGTATATATATATATATATATTTCCATTTCAGTATCATATTCCTATTACATTATATCCCAATAAATTTTTATATTCATATTAGTACCTGAACATACTCCATGTATATATAATTTTATATTAACCACCTCATCTCTCGCACCAACCACCAAGGCAAATTCCTTGTATGTGTGAACGTACTTGGCAATAAACTCGATTCTGATTCTGATGATGCCCCCTGTGGCCATTAGCCGACATTGCACACAAAGATACTTCCACAGCATCCGGCTTCATTTTCCACTCGATTTTCTCCCCCCTGCCTCCGACCTCACCTCTTCACACCCCACGGTAACAATTCAATAAATTAATAAGGAGCATCAAAAGTGAAGTGTGCCTGTGATGTTGTACCGACATCTATGATGATAATTCGGGAATCTGAATAGTCTTTGATGACCCCACATTCCCGCCCTGCTGACCAACATCTTCGGCACCAGTTGAAATCTGTTACATCAACCATGTCCCCCTAGTTGCTTATAAAACACACTTAAATGTCACACCTGTATAAGGAAACAATACAGGATTCTAACAGGAGGATAATCTCTGCCATTAAATTGCCGGAAAGTAATCTTAGGGGACTGTGAAAGTGAGGGAATTTTTACAGTTTGATGTTATGGATGCTGGTCTGCATTGGCCAGCATGAATCCATAGTCCTATATGCCTCATACCCCTGAAACATACACAGACTGCTCAAAAAATTAAAGGAACACTTTTTAATCTGAGAATGGCATCAAGTCAATTGAACTTCTAGAATATTGATCTGGTAAGTAGCAGAGGGGGTTGGTAACCAATTTCAGCTGCTTTGTTGTTAATGAAATTAACAACAGGTGCACTACAGGGGCAGCAATTGAAGGTCCTCAATGCATCAGCCAGACCGGTATCTGCTCCACTGTGGTAGGAGGAACAGAATGAGCACTGGCAGAACCCTACAAAATGACCTCCAGCAGGCCACTGGTATGAATGTCTCTGACCAAACAATCATAAACAGACTTCATGAGGGTTGCCTGAGGGCCCAACGTCATCTATTGGGCCCTGTGCTCACTGCCCGGCACCATGGAAATCGATTGGCATTTGTCATAGAATACCAGAATTGGCAGGAGCGCCACTGGTGCCCTGTGCTTTTCACAGATGGGAGCAGATTCACCCTGAGCACATGTGACGGACATAAAAGCACCTGGGGAAACCGTGGAGAACATTATGCGGCCTGTAACATTGTTCAGCATGACCAGTTTGGTGGGTCAATGATGCTCTGCGGAGGCATATCCATGCAGGGACGACACAGACCTCTACAAGCTAGACTTGCACCTTGACTGCCATTAGGTATTGGGAAGAAATCCTTGGACCCACTGTCAGACCCTATGTTGGTGCAGTGGATCCTGGGTTACTCCTGGTGCACGACAATGCCTGGACTCATGTGGTGAGAGTATGCAGGCAGTTCCTGGAGAATGTAGGAACTGATACCATTGACTGGTCCCCATGCTCGCCTGACCTAAATCCAAAAGAACACATGTGGGGCATTATGTTTCGGTCCATTTGACGCCGCGAGGTTGCACCTCAGATTGTGCAGGAGCTCAGTGACGATCTGGTCTAGATCTGGGATGAGATCCCCCAGGACACTAACTAGTGAGTTCAATTTCGAGTTGCTGAAATGAAATTTCGGCAAAATGGACCAGCCTGCCGCATCATTTTTTCATTTTGATTTTAAGGGTGTCTTTGAATTCAGCCCTTTGTTGCTTGATAATTTTCATTTCCATCAAATGATGTGGCATCCATTCATTCCTAACACATTACCCAGTCCATATCAGTATACAGTAGATATCCAGTATGATTTTTATCCCATTGACATCTGATGTGTTTTCAAATGGTTCCTTTAATTTTTTTGAGCAGTGTATTTGCCCCTGGGATCTGAGTAGATTAAGGTACTATGAATACGGGGCTGAGAGGACTTTTCTGATTTGAAATCTAAATGCCACCACAGACATGCGATCAGTCCTGGAGTGGAATAAAAGCAAAGTTCAGACCTGAATGCGTGGCTGACACGAGACTCATAACTTTTCATCCTCATCTACTTATTGAGTCCTGAGGAGCCAGGGGTTGGAAGTGAAGGTCCTGTCCAATGGTAATTCATTTTATTGCAACTCAGGTCACAAAAGAAATCAGAATTTTTTTTTGCTGAATGCTCCCAAAAGCTTCTCCCAGAATGAGAGGACAAAGAGCGACTTCTTCATTCCCCCTCCACTCTGCCCTCTTATTCAATTTGCATTGATTCTGCCAGGAACCTGGGGGAGTATCTTTAAAGAGCTATCAATGTTCTAAAAAGGGATCAGGGGTCACACATTGACTGAGTGAGGTTGTTGCACAATGATGCATGTAAACAGAATTAGCTGTGTAGCTGTGGTAGCGTAACCGTCAGTCAATATCCGGAATGAGGCTTGAGATCACGCTAAGTGTTGAGCATGGCGCTAAGTGCTAGCTAATGTACAAATTGTAGTCTGTTATAAGATATAAGACTAATAAAATAATGACCTTTTGGGCTAATATGTCAATAGGAAGTTCTAAATATACGAAAACTTACTTGCGTTAATCCAGATGTATGCAAAAAAAATAAAAATAATACCTAAGATACCCCGAAATACACCAGTTAGTACATTTTTACTTTTCCTGTGTTTAGTATGTGCTGTTTAGTATACATTACTGGTGTTTTTGCCATAGCGTAAGGGGCCCTGAATGGTCTGAATTTGACTTGTTTGTGGAACAGATTGCCTGTAGATTGTTTTTGGTCCTAAATCGATTTGGAAACTGTGATGTGATGTTTCATAACATGCTGGCTTATCCATAGAACTCCATTTTTCACTCCTGACCGAAGAATTAATCTCCTGAGACATCTGTGGGGTGGGGGCATGCCCAGCTAGTGGGTGGTGACTGAGCTGTGCTGGGAGGCCCATCGGCCCCTGGACAACAGCTGACAGCCCACTAAGGAGAATATGCTTCATTTCTGGCTTCGAGTTCAGCTTCAGTGAAGCTTCTCAGCCAAAAACACCATGATCTGAGCACTGAGGTCCACTTGTATCATTGGTCTGATGATGAAGAACCCCCCATGAAATGGGCCCTCTGGAGTTCGGGTTGGGGTTTGAGTGTTGTGCTGTGCCGAAGATGACAGGATACAGACCTCTACACTGCTGCATGATGTCTAGCCTCGAGTGACAATTTAGAAGGAGAGAAAGGTGAAGAGTGAGGTGGAGGCTGGAACCAGCTCTCTCGCTCCTGGCAGGCAATACCTCCACTTATCGGACCCTCCCACTCCAGGAAGTGACTAGAAGACCAATGGCAGTGGTGAGCAGGCAAGTGGGGGGTCATTTGTTAGTCACTTTCGCACTTTCGTTCAAAAACTTTTAAATTAACCCCACTGTAAAGCTTGGTAGAGGCCGATATATTTGCCGAACAGTGGATACGTGCATAACTCACGCGATATCAGAGGCCAGCTACGGGTGATCTTTTGGATGGCTTTCTGCCACTACAGTTTTCTGGCGCCAGGTAGTCTGGCACGAGGTAGTCTGGCACTAGGTGGTCTGGCGCTAGTTACTTCTTGACTAGAGTGAAATATCCAGTTTTCCAAGCCTCCAAGCAATTAAAACTATACCTGAGGATTTCCCCTGAACCCAGATCCTGTCATCCTCCATCAAGTCCTATTAGGAAGATTCTGGAAGTTGTGGATTCTTGGAATAGATGTAGACATCAGGATGTAGGCATTCCCCCAGTTTACCCCATTTTCTTATGGTGCCCAGTGTGAGGTCAGCCCTGCTGTGCTTGAACAGTGACAGGGACCCAGCTTAAGCGGACAGATTGGGCTCCATTCCTGCTGTCCATGCATGGGGAGCATTAAATATGGAGATACCCCAGGACAGGTAAACCTGGGATCGCGTGTCAGGTGGGTCAGGGAGCTGCCTTTCAGATTGCCTGCATTAAAATGAACCTCAAAGCGATGCTGACCTGCTTCAGTAACTTCTGACTGAGGTGGGCAGTGGCAAGCTAAAAGTGATTAAGTGGGCAGATGAAACACCCACTAGATGGTTAGTCTACTTCCCTGAGGTTGACTGCTTCTTTTTCTCCTCCACTGGCCTACCAGTTTGAATTGGCATGAGCAGTGAATTCAGCTAAAACGTTCCTGAAAAAAAGCAGACACCAGGGTATTGTTGGCTACTACACTGCCCTAATCTCCACCAGAAATACAGAAATTCTTTCACTCGACCCTAAAGGTGAATTTAATTTGGTGAGGGAACTTTGTATGTATGGTATCCAGTTCTAGGTGTATTTTCGGATGAGTAATAAAAAGCTTGACAAACTTTTGTAGAAGATGCAACCTGCATAAAAGTTAAATATTGGATACAGATTACCCATTTCTCTGGACCTGTGTCTGTCAACATATTCGAGGTTAGTAATGCATATATAAGTAAAAGATACATGTGATTCTATCATGTTTGTTCATTTACTTTATTTCTCTCTAGGTTTCTTTATGTTTATTTCAATTTTTTCTTATGTTTCTTTGTAAGATACTTTTATGCAAGTGGGATGTACTGGAGGACTGAAATGTATAATCTGTCTGTCTGCGCTAAAGTTGACAGGAAATGCAGTAAATTAGTAAGAGTTTGGGCCATGTCATTAAATCTGAGGGGGGCGTGTCCCCCTCACATTTCATAGTAATTCGTTAGGACCCCCCCCCCCCCACATTCAAAATGCTTCTGACACCCCTGGTAAGGGTGTTCAGATTTTAGAGATATGACACCCTGATTTGCAAAGTTGTAAAAGCAGAAAGCATGGCTATATAAGCTGAGTAAATAATGTTAATGAATTTAAAGTTAAACCAATAACTTGCACGTGCGTCATTTTTTACTGCTTAATAACTTTCCATTTATTTCGTGTTTTGGGGATTTTACTCACAGCACCGAGATTTTTGATGATTAAAACCTGAATTAACTTTCTCCTTTGTGCAATTAAGTAGTTTTGGATTCTGAATTTTGCTACCACCACATAAACAGCCTATATCTGGTTATAAAATATAGATTAATAAAATATTAGTTTTTTTTTTTATTTAAAATATTTGAAAGTGCATGTATTGGCCAACTTTTGAATTTTTAATGTGATCCCAACGTGAACATAGTTTGAGAACCCCTGTCATATTATACCCCTGCCTGTAAAAAGTTACTTCTTACATAGATTCATGTTTGTGTTTCAGAAATGCTTTCACTGTTTCATATAAATTAATATTATTCGATGTACAGTTTGAGTATTTCTGTGTGTTTTAGTCTGTCTTCATATTAATCATCTCTGTATGTACATGTATGAAACTTTTGCCTTATTTTTCTTATTTGCTGCCATCTTGGCCAGGATGTCCTGGACAGAGAGATTATATCTCAATGGAACCTTTCTGGTAAAATGAAAGATAAATTAAATTTAAAAAATGACCAAATTGCTCCATTTCCAATTTATTTCTAAACATGGAGACTCTTTTCCCACTGTTAGTTTGAGTTACAGGGTGGGAAACTCTACAGTAGCAGAAATAACAACAACAACGACTTAATTTTTGTATAACGCATTATCACAACATTACATCGTCTCAAAGCGCTTTACAGCATCCCCACCCAAAGCCCATCCTCCAGGGGCCGGCAGGGAGAGTCAAATACAGTAAAATTTGAGACGCAAACGGGGAGCGGGGGGTGACAAGCCGGTGCTAACGCTCCCTCCAACCGCCAGGCGACCAGAAGGCAGGCAGCGGGTCATACATGGAAGATGACACAGGCAGAACGGCGAGCTGGATGCAGGGACGTCATTGGTAGTAGTGACATCACATGTTGCATGGTGTGCTGGACATCTTGATAGATTGAGGTCTCCCCAGGAGGAGTAGGGGAAATAAACTATGCAATTAGTCAATGTAGAGGAGACAATAGGCAGTTCTAAAGGTAGGTGAGTGCAATATGAAATGCAATGTGCAAGCTCCGGCAGATATGGCTATGGCAGCATATGTACTGTAGGAGGGAGAGGCAAGTGGGAATGCAGGCAACGGGGAGTCCTTGAAATGTCAGCACTCCTATTCCACAAGCGATTGTGAAGCTAGAGTGACAGGAGTATCAATTGTATGCAGGTTTGCCAGTCTTTAAGAAAGCGAATCGGAGGATGTGTTTCATCTTCCCAGGGAAGGTCTATGCTGGGGTACTTAGAGGAGAGTCTGCCTGTTGGTCCAACCTCAGATCCAGGAGAAACAATGTGGAATCTGTAGGAATTGTCAGCTCTGGTAAATTTTAATATCTCTGCCAATATGTTTTGAAATTAATTACATTTCAATTAATTGTCATATAATGGTTATCATTTACTAATTGTTATGTCGAATGGTTGGTTCCTCCAGATTCAATTGCGGCATCCCCATCAGTCTGTTAATGTGAGACTTATATGGGATTCACTATCGCTTAGTAACCTGGGTTAGAAGGCTCGTCCAGTGAGCTGCATCACCAGGTAATGTAAACGATTGGTAGCGAAGCTCCCCTCACGGCCGATGACAGAGAGTCTCGCAATATTTCAGGCAAGTTTGAGGTTTCAGAGCATGTAGCAAGATCGCACAGGGTAGGCAGGGACTATTGTGAGTATGAACGGAGGCTGAAGTTGTCTAAAAACATGCATTTATTCCTCACTAACACTAGAGCTAACATAAGACAGACATTACACTTAACATAAACAACAAACACAAAATAATGGAATAGAAACAAACAATGGAATTATGGAAGTGGGTAATCTTAAAAGGGAAATACTGTTCTGCAAAGCAAGCATGATTTGTGGAAATGCAACCCTAAAGTCGTATTGCAGGTTAACAGAACAACTTACTGTAGGTTGTTAGAATGAAAGGAAGTTTGTTTACTTGGTTGCAAAGGGGGGCGGGGTTCTTGGCAGTTAGTTGCAGAGGCAGATGAGCTGACGGGATGACGGCACCCAGGAAGGCGTGGTGTTTGTAGCGATTGATGGAGTGGAGCCCCTTGGATTCTCTCTCCTTGTGAAGCTTTAAGGTGAAAGGCTTTGTCTTGGTTGCAGTTCCCTGTTGGGTAGCAGGTCTTCCCTGGCAGGCTTCAGAAGGGTGTCTTGCGGGCTTCTCTTCTCCTGGGCTGATGTTCTCCGCCTCTTTCTTCAGGCTGATGTTCATTCTGCTACCCGCCCACCCCGAGGCTTTGTTCTAAGGTGCCAGGTCTAAAGTTCATGAATAGGGATGACCATGAATTCAACACCTGAACCAATGGCTGACCAAGGTCTGTGGCAGTGTCACGGATTGCGGGTTAGCAGCATGCCAGGATGCGCACAGCGTGGAGCAGGGAAGACAACGAGGCAGGAATTCTCAGGGAAAACGGGGTTTAATTTCAAGACTGACAGGGTAAACGCTACAACACATCACAATGACTGATCTGACCACACTCACGGAGACGTGGACTAGATACGTAACAAACAGGACCAAAACAGGTGATCAGACTCATTGACAACAGGTGATTTCCATTGGGAGTTTGCAGATGAGGAGCAGGGGGGCGTGGCAACATGAGGCTGGAACGAGTGGATCATGACAGGCTGATTCCCCTTTACTGATGATTTTAATTAAGCTGGGGTAACTTTTCATGCATACACTTACATTGTATCCAGTAGTCGGTTTGAGGGGGGGTGAGGAGGGATGTCACCCCCCCCCAAAATAAAAACAGTCAAAATAATCCCCCTTTTAGAACGAACATCCCTTGTGCAATTTTATCAATGAATGCATAGGTTTATTGAGTTAAATACCATGAGCAAGACGGCACACATGAATAATGTGCGTGCCAACTTAAAAACAAAAAATTACCTCAGTAAGCGGCATAGCAGGTGACAGTGTTGATGTGATTTTAACATCATGGCCAAACGGCATGCACAGTTCGATCTGAGGGACTTCGGATTTAAAAAGACAAAAAGCTGATGGTCCGCCTAGTTGAGGTCAAAAAGAAACTATAGGCACGGGCGTCTTGCTTAAAGGCGCCGCATCCCAATTACCTCTGATTTCATTTCAAGCAGGGATTTTACAAGCAAGTATTTGTCGTTTAATTGGACTGCCATTTCCTACTTTGTAAACATACTCTGAGTATCTCACACGTAACATCCACACCATGCATGTTGTTTTAGAGTAATTATGTTTTTGCTTAAACAACAATATAAAGGGTACATACAGTAGTTGGTCTCCCACCATGTGCACTGTCATCAGCACAAAATATATCCGATAAATGATAAAATTCACCACCCCCCCCCAATTTGTTTTTACAACTCGACTACTGTGATTTTCCATCAGTTTGACACCAAACACGCCATACCAGCCTGGTGGTTCACACCTCATACCATCTCTATTACTTAATTAACAATTACTTATATTAATTACTTAATTAACAATTTTATCAGTATAGCACATAGGTGTTTTGGGTTACACCTCAACAGATGTTACACTTTGGGTAACTTGTACAGACATTACATTACATATTCACATTCAAACAGCCCATCTTACCCTTAGATAGGCGTGGCCGTTAATTTTGGGTAATACCAGTTTAAATTGCACATCTGGGAACAACATATTTTGCTTGGTGTGGCCTTGGTTTCACCTAGTTATTCTCAGCGCAGTGTTTACTTTAAATAGTAAAACTAAGTGTAATGAATTACTGCTGTTAGCGTAAAAATCACAGCTCTTAATTATCATGGACGTGTAATAGAGATACATTGAATAAGAGTAGAATAACTGAAAATCCCTGTGGCTCTGACAGGATTACGGGTAAGACGATGGATGGATGTATGGATAACTGAAATATAGTCAACAGTCCAGCAGCCCACAATTCTGCCAGTGGGCTGTGACAGTTGTCCGAATGACCATGGCCTCATTAGAGAAGATTATTGACCATTTAGAGTAAATGCACCCTGCTGTGAGCATTGCTGGTGTTGATTTGTGGATTGAGGCTGCAGATGAGGTATAATGGCCCTTTAATCTGTCAGAGGTAATGGCGCTCTGCTTGAGGACTGTATCTGTGTTATATCTTCAAGTACCTTGAAGGACTGAGTTAATTAATTTTCTGAAAAATCCAGTTTGAATGAAAGAGCCAGGGATACGGTCTCTGATAATATCCTGAGAGACGAGCTGACCTGGGATCAGAGGATGATACATGTGTAATAAGTGCTGTCCATTGTGCCTCTGATTACCCTTATCTTAGTATTCCTTCTGGAACATCGCCTTCATGCATTTAGAGGAAAACACACAAGTAATTAAGACAGCTGGGGCTATTGTAAGTAATGCGAAAATCGGCTCAAAGGTGCTGTTAGTCCCTGGAAAATGAGGAATGGTGTCACTGGAAGGGCTGAAACCGACTCTCATGTTCACCGGAGACGGAACCCAATGAGGGGTGTTTACAAGGTCGGGGCCACAAGGGCACCATCTGAAATTGTAAGATGACTGCTCAGTCACTCTATGACTCACTGATTCAAAATGTTTCATTAGCTGATAATGAAGTTGCTCCTCTGTATGAATTTTGGCCCCTCTTATGCCCTGCACCATAACAAACCTGAGAAGTGTCTCCAGTCCCAGTGGCTGTGTATGGGGAGCCAGTGCATGTAAGACCCACATTATTGTCCTCTTTCTAAAGGTGTAAATTATGTCTTGATTTATTATTTTTATTGTTATTATTATTGTTGTTGTTGTTGTTATTATCCATCCATCCATCCATTTTCTATACCCGCTTATCCTACTAGGTCACGGGGGTCTGGAGCCTATCCCGGAAGCAATGGGCACGAGGCAGGGAACAACCCTGGACGGGGGGCCCGCCCATCGCAGGGCACACTCTGTCATGATCCGTCCGTTCCAGCCTCATGTGCCACGCCCCCCTTGCTCCTCATGTGCGAATCCTGATTGTAAT
>JABFEB020000079.1:19810835-19827626 GCA_019775895.2 Stomatorhinus ivindoensis
TATATATACGCATATATATATATATATATATATATATATATATACGCATATATATAGCATTGAGCTGATGGAGGACTTTGGAGGAAAAGTATTGAGCTGTTACACTCATTGGGTTTGCCCCATGGCAACAACCTGATTAGCTGGTAAGATAGTAGGGGAAGAGTCATTAATATTAATAGAAGAAGCACAACCTAATTGGCTGATGAGTGGAATGGCAGGATAAGATTCTTTGATATTCATATAGTAAGTGCTACCTGTATAGCTGGTGAAACACTGCTGTAATGCTTCCCCCATTTGGGAATTTCTCTCACCGGACGCCGTGATAAATGGCTGCTACTTCCATCTGTGGGCAGTAGGTGGACATCTGCCTCCCACTCCTCGATAGTCTATCTTAGGCAACATGGACTGTTGTGTTTACTGGGATGTCTGCCCCAGAGCAGCAGTTATGTCATGTCAACTGAAAGGGGTGCATGGTGGACTCATTACAGAGAGGAAAACAGCACCCACCCACCCAACACGTTGTGTGTTATATTATCAATGTCACATGACCATCGATAATTTTATAGGACGTTTTAGGGGAGAGTAGCAAGCCCCATCTGCTGCATGTTGTACCCAGCAGGTCTGCTCAGGGACCCACATGTGTTTTTCCCACAATTGACAGGGCCCTCAAATCCCTATCCGTTTAAGCAGTGCATTATCATGAGAGTGATACATGCGTCATTCAGAAATGTCTCCCCAACTTTTCATGAACTTGGGGCCTCGGTATCAAAGATTGTGATGTTCCCCTCCAATCTGTATCTCTGATGGCCGCGCTCGCAGTCTGAGACACCCAGAGCCCCCTGAGACGATTCGTTTCCCAGTCCCAGATACATTAATTGGCAACGGCTCAGTAAGACGATTGTGTAAAAAAGAGTCTCCCAGAGAGGCAGAGTCTCCGTGCAGTGAAGATGGGGAGAGGTTCCCCACTCTGTGAAAAACTGTGCGGGCAAAAAGTGTAACAGTTTAAGAATAATGTTCTTCAGTATATTATTACAAAGAATTTAAGAATTTAATCGTCTATAGTACATAATATTAAAAGATTCCAACAATCCAAAGAAATCTCTGTATCTTGTCAAAGGACAAGGCCGGAAACTGATATTGGATAGCCGTGATCTTTGGGTCCTCACGCAGTACTGCGTCAAAAAAAAAACAAGCACGACTCTATAGTGGAAATCGCTGCATGGGCTCAGGAACATTTCTGAAAAGTATTGTCTGTGAACACAGTTTCTCACTATATCTACAAATGCAGGATGAAATTCTAGCATGCAAAGAAAAAAACATATCTAAACATGATCCAAAAACGCATCTGACTTATTTGTGTCCGAGCTCATTTAAGATTGAAGCAAAATGGAAAACTCTCCTGTGGTCCGATGAATCAAAATTTCAAATTCTTTTTGGAAATCACGGACGCCGTGTCCTCCACCACCATAAATGCTGAACAATATATACAAGTTTTGGACCAACATTTGCTCCCATGCAGATAACATCTGTTTTAGAAAAGGTCACGTATATTTCAGTAAGACAATGCCAAACTGCATATTGCACATATTACAACAGCATGGGTCTGTAGTAGAAGAGTACAGATGCTAGACTGTCACCGATCGAAAACATTTAGCACATCATGAAATGAATAACATGACAAAGGAAACCACAAAATGTTGAGCAGGCAATGGGTTGTTTTTATGCATTTGGGTGTGCCAGGCATTTATGGTGTGGAGGAGGGGGGACTTATGGATGTAAATGCTAAACCTTGAGAGGACATTGCTACGAGCTCCAGTCTAGGCTTGGAGCCCAGCAGAAAAGAAATGTAAAGGGTTAGGGGAGGATGAGACCGTCAGGGATCGGAAAAAGGGAACACGAGTAAACAAAGGGGGTATTTTTTAACAATATTTTTAAGTTTTAATTTTAATATTTTATTTATACTACACAGACAATTAACAAATGCTCCTGCTGTACCGAGACTAAAAAACAAAAATTACCTAACAAACACGTCCTAAAGTTATCCTAAACCTAAGTGCAAAAACAAAGTGGAAACGAAAAACAATCCCTGCACCAGACTCCCTAACCAACAGGCACTTACTCACTCCCAATACACCAATCCACTCATGCACGTAAACATTCACATTCTGAGAAATCACAGTGTCCAAGGGGGCGAGCAAAAGAATAAACCATAACCGGGCAAAAAGATTAAAACCAAAAAAGCTATTAAACCAAAGCAAAAATACAGAGAGGGGCAAGGCGAAAATTAGAAATGCAATAAGCAAAACTTTCATACACAATGAATTAAACCAGCACAGCAAACCAATTAAACCAAAGCAAATGAGCAGAGCTGCAAGGGCTGGTGACCAGCAGCTTTTCCACTCTAGGGCCTGGAAGTCAGGAACGACACGGGTTCCTGGAGAAGGCGGGGCCAGAATCCAGAAGGCGGAGCTTAGGGCGGAGCTGAAGAAACAGCTCGCGAGCGAAGAACTGAGGGCGGAATGGAGGCCACCCACAGACACAGCCACAGGAATCCCTTACGGCACATATCAGCATGCAGACGTATGACCACCTCTCCCTGAATGAGAACTCTGTGGGGCAGGGGGGACATCCTGTCAGGTCCAGCGACTCTAAGACGGTGTTATCGCCACTCCCCCGAAACGTTTACTTTTTTGTTTTTCCCTGACCTGATCTTGAGCATAATGTAGCCTTGGGGAGCACAGAGTTACTTTCAGAGCCTGCATGAAAACACCCACCATCTTGGGGGGGGGGGGGGGATTCGCATTGCAAGAACATAGAATAGGATGGGAAATTGGCACCTGTGGATGCGTAAAGGCTGATGTGGCTGGATTCAGAGGGGGATTACACCCTTATGGGATACATTATCCAGCCTGTGTGCCTCCTGTTCCTGATAGCTGCAAAAATGTGAGTGGTAGACAAATGTGTCCCTATTTTCTGGGGGAGTAAACGCAATTCCTTAGGCAGGATGTCCCACCTCTGTTTGGCAGAGCCAAAAAGCAGGGAGCAGAGCGAAAGGTAAATGGATAAACAACATCAGGGGATGGGTGCACCTCGCGACTTGCTAATGAAGCGTGTCTTTCAACTTCTTCCTTCAGCAAAGTTAGAGACAGATTGCGCTGCATCCTGTCGACCATATGGCCACACGGGCGAGTCAATCATAACACGCCTTCCATTAACATCACCCCCTGATTTATTGGCTTCAATAAGCAGAATGACATCAAACGTGCATTTCTCAAAAAATGACCTTTTCTGAAATGTTCCGAATGACATTCCAAATGTGTCCTTCACCTGCCTTCCTGTGAAAATCTATTACAAATTATCTGTCCAGCAAATGCTGGCATGGATGCCAATCTCACGTTAAGTCCCAGCTTTATTTCCTGTGCTTCATCCTGCTTAATTCAAAAGATGGATTAAATCCCTTGTCAAGCCAAATTACTATGATAATTATATAAGATGAAAATATCCTTTTGAGGGTATATCATAAGTGTCATTGCCCTGCACAAACAGTAATTATGTGCGATACTTGTTAACTTATTACAAAAAATGCTTATTTGTTTTCAGTGAGACATTTCTAATTACCTGAGTCCAAGGGCCAAAGCTCTGTGCCCATACGATTGCCGTGCGAGTCAAGGGAAAATTATGGTTTATGAAATCGACTTTATATATTCGTCAACCTTGGACTCACAAAAATATCAGCAATTCAGTTGTAGGCTGGTTAATAGCTTCCTGGGAATCTTAGCGTAGCGGAGAATATGAAAAGGCCTCACAATGAGAATCAGGGCGTTTGGGGCCCTTTGCGAGTTGGTCTCTCTTTGTCCAAAGCACCGCAGAAGTGAGAAGACACAGCCTTTACACCGGCAACTTCTATTCCCGAGATCAGCTGCCTGAGGTTTCATAAGAAGTATCTGAATCAGGAAAACACTGCCAGTGACTGCTAAAGAGCTCCGACTGGACAGAGAATCCTGTCTTTGGGGTTTAATTTATTTCATGGGCCACATTTAGTTTTCCTTTGATTTTAGCTTGTGCATTTTATCCAAAGCAGCATACATGTAAGAATCAGGGTCAGTCCTTGGAGCAACTAGAGGTTAAAGGCCTTGCTCAGGGGACCTGCAGTGACATCACTCTGCCGATCACAGGATTTATACCAGCAACTAACTGATCAGTGTCCTAACCTACTGAGCCACACACCACGGAAGGGACGGCATTTTAACTGATGCTTTTATCAGTAACTTCCAGTGTTATCTCCATCTATAACAGGGCCTGTCCAGCGACTTGGACCTTCACCATAGGAAACCATGACGTGAAGTGACCTTGTATCTCCAAGGCTCTGAGGAGAAAGCACACTGTGGGAACCCTCCTGATAAGCACCGCTCCCCAGTCCATGTGTCCCTTCCAAGAACCCCCCTCTATGAGCCCATAACAAGGAAGTCTAAATCAAAGGCACCAGGTGATCATATCAGATGTTTCCAATTTGACAATAGTGCTAATGCGCCGAGAGCCGATTTACAGCCACTTGCATCCGCGGTCAAGAGACTGCGTGGCCTTATTACAAATCTCTGCTCCACTTTTCCTGCCAGGCTGTGATGAACTGACAACATAAGAGACTGGAAATTTTCTAGAAGCATGTCACTCCGCCCAAGAGTAATGCATCTAATCAGTGAGAGATGACATCATAGCCAAGGTAATGAAACGGTCATGACACTCTGCAATAGATTTAGTAACCAGGACAACAATACACTAAAGATTACCAACAGCATGCTGATTTAGTTCCCAGAATCCACTTAGTTGCCTCTCAATCAGATACTGGCGCTGTGCACAGAGCAAAGAATCAGAGGCAGAATCTTTATTGCCACACAACCGAGGAAATGTTTGTTGGCACAGATTCCTTCTGCTGGAGACACTATGACAATACACAACCAACAATTAGGGCGTAACACAGACAGAATATAAATACAAGATATGATATACACAACTGAGAGGAGTAAATGCAAGGTGTGTGGTAAATACAGTAGTTTGCACATATTCAAGTAGTGTAATGCAGGAAGATAACAATGGCACAATACAGGCTAGTTACTGCTGTAACCCTGCGGGAAAAAATGACAGAAACCGCCCCCCTCTGAAAATACACCGTTCCCCCTCACCCACCCCCTAAACTTCACTCTGTAATTGTCACTCATGTAAAGGTAAATATAACGTAAAGATAAATATATTATATCACATAAAGGTGTATATTATACATGCAGATACATATTTATACTACATCAGGGGTAATAAAATGACGGACTCAGGACCAAAACACAATTTAACCTGTACCAAGACATCGATCCTCCGCAATTAATCTGCTTGGCAAGTTTTATCATGGGCTAAGCCGCTGCCCTCTTCGGTAAAATTTTACCACTGCAGACTTCCCCCCGATTTCACCCCCACAACCCCTCTTGAAATATTTTTGAAACATTGAAATATTAATGCCAGATGTGTAATTATGAAGTGCAAACAGATCATCAGGGGTCAGTGCTGATGTAAACGGAAACGCCACAATGCCACAATGCTTTATGATTACAAGCAGGAGTGACTGATAGTTCCGGGAAGCAGCTGTTCTACATGGGAAACATAGTCATACAGGTGGGAACCAGGAAGGAACCTGTATGAGGCCCAGGCAGCCTTGGAACAGCGTGAGACCTCTGATCGGCCTGCGGGGGCTCCGCGAGTTAACGTGTTACAGCCGTGCAGAGCCCAGAGCGGGCGCCTACATATCGACCATCCTGGGGCGATCCACAGTCAACAAAGGAAGCAAGCGGACATACAAAACACACAAAAATGTACTTCCTTTTGATCACGAATCAGAATGCCAGGCGTATTTTTTTATCCCGAAATCCAGAGTATCAGGGAGAGCTGTGTTCGGTGCTCAATCCACAGCACACTTCTGCATCTGCGACTGTGTTAATGGCCACAGTAATGTGTCTGTCTGTGTTCTGACCTCCCATGGTCTCTGCCTTCCTGTCTAAATGGTGCCTGGGCTGGAACTGACTCATTGATGGACTTTGGCTTTGCGCTTTTAAGCATTTTAATAAAATAATTGAATAACAGAAAATCTCTTTACATTTGTTCAAAAGTTACAGGAAATGTGTAAATGTATAGGAGTATATTGCACAGTAAAGTAAGCATATTGCATGATTATCAGAAGCGGTTATATTGCACTTGTTGGTAAAACCAAGTTAGACTTCAAACTCTGGGAAAAAGTCGAGGTATATTGCACCGAAACATTGATAATAATATTGTATATATTAATTATATTGCCCAGGTATAACAGAGTCACAGATTATAAAAATAAAAATATTGCACAGCATCATAGTATATTAACATATGTAAAGAACCAAATATTAGTTATTGCACAATTATTGTAGTAGCAGTAAGTTATTGTGGACCTATGAAGATGAATGACAGATGGAAGTTATAGAGCCTGATTGCAGTGGGGAGGATGGATTTTCTGTGGTGTTCAGTGGAGTATTTGGTCGCTGGTGAGTATTCTCCATGATGTTCTGGAGTCTGGACAGTGTTATTCTCTCTGCCACACACTCTAAGCTGTCCAGTTCTCCACCAACCAGAGAGCCCACCTTCCTGATCAACTTATCTCAGTGTCCGCTACCTTAATGCTGCCACCGAAGTACACCACGACATAAAAAATGCCACTGGCCACCACAGACTCATAGAACATCGGCAAGATAGGATCTGAGTCTCCGTTGGAAGTGCATCCTCCTCTGACTTTTCTTGTAGGTTGCCAGAGAGTGTTTGGATCAGTTCAACCTATTGTCCATGTGGACACCAAGGTACCTGTAGTCCTTAACAATCTCCACATCCACCCCCTTTATTGATAGAGGAGAGACAGGAGACTGTTATCTTCTCAGATCCACCACCAGTTCCTTTGTCTTGCTGATGTTAAGCTGCAGCTGATTCAACTCACACCAGTCAACAAACTTGTCCACAGCCATTCTGTATTCCATGTTCTTCCCTTGCCTGATCAATTCAACTGTCGCTGAATCATCTGAGAACTTCCTTAACTGACAGCCCTCAGTGTTGTACCTGAAGTTGGATGTGTACAGGGTGAAGAGGAATTGTGATAGGACTGTTCCTTGGGTAGCTTCTGTACAACATACCATTGTGTCAGACATACAGCCCTGTAGCCTCACATACTGTGGCCTGTCTGTCAGATAGTCCATAATCCAAGAGACTAAGGGAGGATGAATCCGTATAGCAGAGAGCATCTCCCTGACCGGGCTGGCTGAATCGTGTTCAAGGCACTGAAGAAGCTGAAGAACATAATCCTCTGGGATGTTCCCTGCTTGTCAAGGTGGCTGTAGGCATGGTGCAGGAGGTGGTTAATGGCAGCCTCCACACCAATCTTGGCCTGGTATGCAAACTGAAGGGGATCTACTGATGGTTTAACTAGTGAGTGGAGGAAATTCAGAACCAGCCTCTCGAAAACCGTCATGCTGTGAGGTAAGAGCAACTGGCCTGTAGTCGGACAGGGCACTGGAGCATGCCTTCTTCAGCACAAGAAGCAAACACGAGGTTTTCCGCAGCACAGGGACATTCATTGAACTGAGGCTCAGGTTGAAGATCCTCAGCAGTACTCCACATAGCTGAGTGGTGCAGAGCTTGAGCATCTATGGACTTATTCCTTCAGGACCTGATACTTTGGCGGGACAGAGTCTACGTAGTTCTCTACTGACTTGGTCCTCAGTGATGGTGATCCCAGGCACTAGGTAGTCTGAGGTGTCATCAAGAGAAAAGGCAGTGGAAGCTCTAGTAAGTGGGATGGTGAAAGAAGAAGAGAGGTCATGTTGGGAGTTGCATCCTGGAGAGGTACTCGTGAAAGAGGGCAGAGAAACGTTGGTGTGGGATGAGGGCACAGAGCTGGACAAGGCATTGTGAAACCTGTTGAAGAGCTGGTTTAGTTTACTGGCCCACCCAACATCTCCTTCCATCCCCTGGCAGCTGGACTTAAAGCCGGCGTTTGTCCTCATGCCCCTCCACACATCTCTGGTGTTGTTATTCTGCAGCTTTAGCTCCAGCTTTCTCCTGTACCTGTCTCTTCCCTCTTTTAGCTTCACAGACAGATGTCTCTGTACCTCTTTGGCTGCCTCTCTGTCACCTGACCTGAAAGCCTCCTTCTTCTCGTTCAGGAGGGCTTTCATGTCTTTGCTGACCCATGGCTTGTTGGGGAAGCAGTGTATAGATTTTAGTGGCACAGTGATATCAATGCATAAAATGATATCATCTGTGATGCAGACAGTGAGGCTTCTCTCCATGTGGCTCATATAGAGCCTACCAGTCTATAGTCTCTGAACAATCCTGCAGGACTGGTCTCCTTTGATTACTCTCTCATTGTCCTGACTTTGGCCGGCTGCCTCTTCGCTAGTGGTAGATATGTGGGTAGTAGATAAACCAGGTTGTTTTCCGATCTGCCCAGGGGGTGGACTGCTGTACAGCTAGTGTATATGCCTCTTTAACATTCACATACCACAAGTCCAGTGTCTTGTTCTCTCTGGATGGACAGTCCAGAAACTGTGAAGGTGCTGAGTGTCCTGTTCAGGGAGATACTATTGAAGTCATCTGAGATGAGGAAGGAAGCATCCGGGTGCCTTGTCTGAAGTCTCACAGTCGCAGAGTGGATGACTTCACCTACAGTTGTCACGATCAAATCTGAGAACTCTCTGGGTAGATAGAATGGACGAAGCCCCATTGCTACCAGCAGAATGTCCAGGCTGCAGACACATTCTTTGAATAAAATGTGATTAGGGTGATACCATCTCTTATTAACAAAAACAGCGAGTCCTCCTTTCATGCGCTTACCGCTCTGACAGCAACTTGTATCGGCCCGAACACATGAAACGCCGGTAACGTCCATGGCAGAGTCCGGGAATACGCTCATGCAGCCATTTTTCGGAAAAGCACATTAAGCTGCACTCACAAAATTCCTTGTTGTGTTGGACCCATCCTATTGTCCAGCAACCTCATGTAGCCCATGATAATGGAGGAGAGATACGGTTTGTATCACCTCATCCGCTGTTGATTAGCCTGTTATCCTTCACTCCTCTGCAGCAACCGCTCTCTGTCTGTCCCCTCCGAAGCACCTCAGGAAGGTCCGGGATGATGTCCCCATACTGCACTGCATCAGATCAGCTGGTCACGAGTGTAAACAAAGAGCCGGTCACTGCCGCTAGCTGCATTAGCATTAGCGTTAGCATAACGAAGTGCCTTAAGAAGTAAAAATCCAGAAAATACTCTCTCAAACCACATGATTATAGAGGGCACAACTTGCTAACAATAGAGCTCTAGTTTGAAATATATAAACAAAACATATACTTATAAGAAAAACACTAAACACGGAGACGCCTGCACACAAAACTGACAGAGATGAGGCAGCACCCTGAAGAATTGAACATATAAGTGTAAGTTTACACTTTTTTTCCAACACTGTTAGCATGGCTGGAGGGGTTGGCCAGGCAATTGACTTTGAACCACCGAAGGGTTTATTTTTCTCTTTTCCGTTGCCCTCTGGCTTTCTTTTTCCACTGTTTTTGTATTATTTTGTCCTAAAGATGCTGTAATATAGCCTACCCATGTAAAGTGCCTTGAGATGACTGTTGTGATGGAGAGGTAGAGGTACAGTAAGGAACACGCACTGATTGCAGCACATTACCGCACCCACCATCTCAGGGTGGAGAACCTGAGTATAGCAAGTGATACCTCACTAGTCCAAATGGAATTAAACTGTGTGAAGTTTTTCCTCTGGTGGCTGGAATGCTAATCCTGCCCCCCAGTTTCTGCTGCAAACTGGCCCTGCTGGCAGGGCTTGCTGAAGATTCATGTCATACCCAGGACAAAGCAATGCGGGTAAAGGTTACAAGCTTTCTAGACAATTAGGTCTGAAAAATTATTATGTACAGTGGATAGAAAAAGTCTACACACCCCTGTGAAAATGTCAGGTTTCTGTGGTGTAAAAAAGTTAATCAGAGGCACTTTAAATGATGGCACGTGTATGCTGACACCTATTTACCATGATTTTAAATGTGATTGGTTCATTTTAAACACAACTACAAACCCAGTTATAAGAGGGTGTGCAAACTTATGCAACCACATTATTTTAGTGTTTTTGTTTTCTTCCTTCTACCTTGAAGATTTCAGTTTGTTTTTCAATTGAGTTGTACAGTTTATAGGTCACATTAAAGGTGGAAAAAGTTCTGACATTATTTATCTTTGTCTCATTTTTTACACCACAGAAACCTGACATTTTCACAGGGGTGTGTAGACTTTTTCTATCCACTGTAGGCCTGTAATTACCCCTGGAAGCGAGGCGCATGTTCATGACAATGGAACATTCCTGGGATCATTTGTTGAATCGATTTGATGATAAATGGCTAGAAAATGAGTAACGACTCCATCCCGGCTCTGCATGGAGCCAGACGGGAGCAGCTTGGGTGACTATGGTTGCCCATTTTGAGAAGACGCTTTTTAAACAAGTATTCCTTTCCAAGGGGGGGAGTCAAGTTATATGACCAGCCTGTCTGGCATCGGTACCCAGCCGGATTTCATTTTCTGTTCCTCCCCCTGTTCTGTCCTCTCTGTCCCAAAGTCTGCTGGTTCCATTTGCCCTGCTTGGCTGGAAGGAGTTGTCTGCCTTGCATTTGGGGGCCAGCAGCAGCTGCAGCGCCCCCGGTGGACGTTGGCTCTGCTCTCTTTGGCCGCACCATTACAATTACGCTCCCTGTCATCACCTGAGTTGCGGAGCTCTTCCAGCATTAGTGCAGAGCCAGGCTGCCCACGTAATGTATTCGCCCTGAGGATGCCAGGCAGGTCTTGACATATTGTTTGGAATCTACCAGATCCCCTTGGGCGAAAGGGTGATTGACAGGGAGGGGGCACTGTGCCCTGTGGACCAAGATGACATTGAAACAGAAAGGCTACCCCCCTTACTCTCCAACCCGTTCGTACAACTAACCACAGACACTAAGAGCATGCAGGGCTGATGATATCCTTTCTATCACGGGGGTGCAGTCTAGTGGACATATCCCAATGTTCTTAACAGGCAGACACAGGAAAAAACAAAGCAATACCTCCCCACCTGCTCTGACACCCTTTGTTGCGGCATAGATCACCATGGATACACTAGAGCAAATCCATTGCTATTTCTGATAAGTTGGGGCCTGTTTGAGTGTCTCTACATCACTATGAAGTCATAAACATTTCAGGGGACTTTGAAAGTGTGCACAACTTCAGGACTGGCAGTGAGGATATAAAAATCTGTCACCGCACCCACCAATGGACCTATTACTGCACCAAACAGCAAAATATCAAACTTATGTTCTACTCCTTGCGATTCGCCGGTGACACAAGACCTCGCTCTCAGCGTGTTTCAGCTGAGGTGACGGCATCATGTTTTCACAGGTGACAAGATGATGATTGGCTACCTCCCGTACGAGTCTCAAACCAGCTGCTAATATATGGTGACATCAGATATGCCACCACCATCCAGCCTGGCCCAGTTGGCACCAAAGTGCTGCTCAGAAGTGGTCGGGACACTTGTATGTCCCCTGCGGTGGGACCATCACCTGCTGCTGAGTGAAGCAATTCATCACCTGATTGAAGCAAACGGGGAATTCAATTAGTGGTGGTAGCGTGTCTCATATTATTGTGGAGGTGATGCGGGATTACCTCCGCATTCAACAAAACATTCTAGAACTGGGGCGTCACTACTGCATGACTGGGGGTGAGAATCCTACCTCCCTGTCTCTGTAGAGTTTTCCTCATGCTGTCTGGGTTTCTTCGGGGAAAGTCTGGTTATTCCCGGAAGACATGAAGTTAGGTGAACTAGAAACCCTCCATTGGATTTCTGACAAGCAAATGAGGCAAAGGCTTTGAAGTAGAGTTTAGTTTTTTTGCTGTGTTATATTTTTACAGCATATGGGCGAATCCTGGAAGTGGGAGACAAGCCGTCTATGTTGAGAGTGCATGATTGAGACACTTGAGCTCTATTTGAGGTGTGACCGGCTCAGTTCTGTTACTGTTTGAGGCCTGTCTGAGTGTCATAACCATTATTATCAGGAGTTGAGGCCATGATTATGATCCAGTAACACTGGCGGAGAGGTTTTATCCTGAGAGAGTGGCACTATTTGTAACAAAATCCTCTCTGGGTGTCTGCTGACGCTGCAAACTCCAGCTTAACCCCCCCCCCCCCCCCCCCGACTTGGAGAGTAGATGGGGGAAGAGAGGGACAGTGATATGGCCTGTGATGTTTCTCCATATAAAATGCTTAAGAACCCTTAACGTAGAGCAGAAAAACACAGGCCCATGTGTTTGCTGATTATAGGAAGTCACCCTACCTTTGGATAAATACGTCAAGCTCTGAGACACACTAGGTTTCAATCTGTCCTTTTAAACTGGGCTGTTCTGCATTTAGCATGAGTCTCAGATACACATGTGTTGAAACCAGGCCCAACAGGCACAGCAAGGCAGTGCAGGACCATCTAGCACAGTCTGGTAATGATGACAGAGCCCCAGTGAGTGCAGTGAAATGGCAGGACCCGCAGAGACGTCCTGCAGGACAAATAGCCATCCATCAAACAGCCTGACAGACTCCCCAAAAACCAATGTTAACTTCACAAAGTGTCATGGTGAAATTTAGCATATTTAAAGGGCATCAGAGATGAAAACTACTGTCAGTATTCTCATTTATTACTGAAATAAAATCAAGAATCTGCTAGTGATACCTGAAAAGGATTGCTGGGAAAATTAAACACCAAAGCAGGACAACCTCAGATTGCATGGTCTCATTTGGGAGCTTCCGTTCAGAGGTTCAAAACTAAGACTTAAAACAATGGAGGTGAAATCCCTCCCTGGAGGGATTGATCTCTGCATATTCTAGGGTCTTTTTGAATTACCTGGGGAGCATCAAAGCTCGCCTGTGCGCTTCAGCAGCCTGATATGGGGTAATAGTGTGTCTGGGGGCCTCATTGGTCTGCAGCCACAGCCGCTACATGCCCTGAAGGAACCTCAGGCACACGAAGGGAGCGCCTATTGCTTCTACCGATGGGTCCCAAAAATAAACAGTGATGAGCGGAGCCGCTACAATCTCCCCTGAGCCCTGTGGGTAGAGGACCGTTCGTCCGTTTGCCTGATTTACAGCAAGTCACAGGCGTACCGTGAGTGGGGCCTTTTCACCCTGGGGAATAAATCATTTGTTCAAGTTTCTGTTTAAGATTTCATTCAAGTTTTTAGACTTTAAGTTTGTTGGGATATGTTTGCCATCCAGACTTGCAGCCGACCAGCAGAAGCATCAGGAATACTGAGTTGGTTATTAGGACTTAACGGAATCAAGGCCATCCATCTGTATTCTGAATGTCCCAGTTCTACTTAAGAGAGGAAAATTCCATTATTGATTTCTGAGAGATGATGTGGGAGGCGTGACCTGTGCTGAGCTGGAATCGAGCTGTGAATTACAGCACAGGAATCGAGATGGTGACAGATAAACTGCAAGTGCATACAGCCTGCTCATTACTCAGCACCGTCATTCAGCTCACATGTCTGTTTAAGTTCTATTACAGGGACATTTGTGTTTGGAAAAGATACCTGGAAATAGAACATAGGTTAGTATCATAATGGATGATTATTCTGGGAAGCTTCTCCTAGGGGTAATGCATACCAGGTCTTAGTGAATTATGGCCACTCAAAACCCTCACTCTACCCATCTACCTTTTTATCCTCATCCTATCACCACCACCTCCCCGCCCTGACCCCCGATCTCAGTTCCCACACAATCTGTAGCCTTTGCTCTACGCGGATTCTGCTGCTGGTTCACACGGCTAATTTGTGCTCCTGGATCTCCTTCACACCAGCTGCGACATGCTCTCCACTCAAATCTCGGCGACATCATTTCAGTCTTATCCCTACAAAGAGCCCGTACCAGAAACCCGAAGCTTTCAGCTCGGGACACTAAACTACCCAGGGAAGGGCAGCTCAGGCTGAGGTAAATAAAGCCATTTCTCCAAAGAAAATGAAGTATGCAGCGATAAGCTTGGAAATCACACTGCCGTAGTAGGAACGAAAACAATGCCTTCGTGTTTTGTTTCATTGAAATGTTTGTATACTAGCATGTAGATTATCTGATATTCTTTGGGGAATTTGGAAGTACATGCACCACTCTGCTTTACCACAACACCGATGCCACAAACACTTCTCAGGATAAACCAGACAGGCCAGCATATGAGTTCAGCTTAGAGGCTGCGTTTCTGATTCTCTACTAAAGGCTCACTTCTAAAACTGTGGCATGAATGTGTGGGGGTTGAACACAAATACAATAAACGTAAAAAATAAGATTTTAGCTCAGCTATAAATAAAGGAAAATCGATGGATTCAATTCTGAGGCAAAGACAGCATCTGTTACTGCCCGCCAATCAATTATGGACGGAATCTCTAGCCCTCGCTTTTGTAAATTTATGTAAAAACTATGAAAATCGAAAACTGAAAGAGGAGGGAAAGCTTGAGAGGCAGGCGAAAATAAACCCTCATTGTAAGTGAATTGAATAAATACCATTAATGGAGCATCACCTGTTAGATAACTAAAATGAACAGCTGACGGTTTGACCGAGAGCTGCGGTTTGACTGACCACAAGCTAACCAATCACAGCCTTGCTCCAGCCCGCTGTGGGCTCACGCCATTCTCCGCAACACAGAGAGACCACCGCCTGTTCATTAGGCACCACACTGGCTGCCCCAAGTGCTCCGCTGTGCATGTGGCTGGCGGCGATGGAGCCAGGACCTCGGGATGCCCGTGGATGGGCAGCGGCCAGAATAAACATCCATGACAGGCTGCAGATCATTACTGCCAATAAAACTGGAACTGGACCTACTCTCTAGTAGGGATTAATGGGGCCAGATAGCAGATTACTCCATGGAATCATTGTGGAATAAAATATGAAAACAACACCACTTTTGGAGGGTATTCTCCTACTTTGTTTGCCCATCATTTATATATACACTAGATCACCTCTCGGATGTGTTTCCAAAGCTTTCCTGCGGAAGTTATGAAGTTTCCTGTGGGAGTTTGTTTTGCAGTCGTTCTGGTATTCTGTAAAGGGGCTTTGAACACGAGATATGTGTCATTTATTTACATTTTATCCATTTGGCAGATGCTGTCCCGTGATGTCACCATTATTAGAACCTTTTGATCACAGGCCACCATAGCACAAGTCTAAACATAGTGGGACAAAAAGTAGATGGTGTCTGAGAGCTACTAACTGCCGAATTGTTATTTTATCTAAAGCAAAGATACAATTGTATCTGTGTTTGCTGGTGCGTATTTGTCAAAGCAGTTTTAGAGAGTAATGACCCCCCACCTCCATAAGGATCTGAGCTGTTGGCCTTTTCCATTTGAAGATACCTATCTGTAATCAATACTCCATGCCCAGGTCTTATCACCCCATTTAATGTGGCTCTGCGTTTTAGTTTTTCTTCGCTGTGCCCAGAGGCTTCGCATCTAAGGTCGCTGACAGCCGACATTGATCGGCAACGCTTCCCAATTACCTGAGATTCAGCAGCTTGGGAGAAGTTCTCCTTTTAGTAACTTGCTCGATGTTCAGGGTTTGTGGGTGCGTGGGTGGGGTGGGGGGAGCCTTGCTGAAGATGGGGGCAATCCATGCAGCAGAAGCTGACAACCATGAAGTGATTGCCCCTCTCGTGGATCCTGCACCACGCCGTTGACCGACGCCCATTTCTGCCATGCGGCAGAACACTGCACCGCCCCCAAGGCCCCCGGGGCTCTCGTAGCTGTGCCAGTAAGCGTGGCATGTCCGAATGTCCACCAGCACACATGTACAGCATAAGAGCCTCTGTACTTTTATCTGAGAAATTAAAAAGAGTTGGAATGGAAAATAGCCCCTAATCCATAATGTGCTCAGGAACTCCATATGACTAACAAGCTGGGGCAGGATGTTGTTAAATGACGTGTAATATCTGACATTTCTTTATGTCTACTTTTTAAGAATAAAATGCATCGTTGTGGTTTTTTGGGATTATTTTACGCCCATGTTCTTGTTGCTGAATAGTGCCTTCAGATCATGGTTCTTCTTGGTCATGATTTTGACTGATGAGAAGGAGAACTTTATGTCTATGCAAAGGTGGGGGGCTCAGAAGAGAGGAGGAGACCATCTCAGTGAGATGTGCACAGCTCTCCCTGGGGATCCTATAGAGAACTACCCACAGACAAACCTCCCATCTGCAGCTCCTCCTGGCATTCTAACCCCCCCTGCGATAGCATGCCCCCCTCACCCTGAGACCCAACCGCTCTGCGCCCAATAAGGAACTTTGTGAAAAGAGTACTCAGCCAAATCGCTGAGGAAGAGCAGCAGTTCACTTTGATTCATGGACAGTTCGGCTGCATGGAGGCTAACGCCTAATTTGCTGCTTCATTATTATTTCATTATTAAACCATTCCCACTTTTAAACCATTCCCAGTGCGGCAGGGGACATTTGAAGGTTGCGTCCATTTTATCGTAAATTCTGCAAGTTTCTTAATTTTACTGAGGCAGTCTCAGAGACTTCTGAAGGGCTGACAAGCATAGAAAAGCGACTGTCGGCGCCAAGCTGGGATAATTGACCAGAACAAGAATATGGGGGCCAGGCCTTAGAATCAAGGCAGGACACTATTGTCTGTGGAGTCTTGTGGTTGGGACAAGAGGAGACTGTGGTGTCATT
>JABFEB020000079.1:19853315-19866255 GCA_019775895.2 Stomatorhinus ivindoensis
CAGAGTTAGAGACACGAAACAGTTCATTGCGCTCAAGCACTCAGCTGTGTCGCTGGTCTGAATGACGTATCCTGACAACTTTTCAAATAGGTGTCTGCAGATCAAATATATTAATGATAATAATAATGACAACAACAACAACAACAACGATAATAATAATGATGATGATGATGATGACGACGAGATGAAGAGAGGCATCTACTTTGACCTCACAGTTGAATTGGAATCCCAGCAGGATATCCCTGACTCTCCCCCCGAATCTAGGACAGCTGGGGTGTCATGCGAGCACCTATACTTTCTTTTCATTTATCTGCTTCATCTGGTTCAATATGGCCCATCTCTAAAGATGATCTTTGATTGTTTATTTAATCGCGTTCATCACGGCATCTTATATTTGGGCTGTGATTGTAGTAAAAGGCGTTAAACTGTATTCAGATTCTTAGACCCAACCTCCTTTTTACAAGGGGCCAATGAAGACTAGGTATGCCTGTAAAAACTCGTTTTCCATAACTCATTTGTGAGTGTTCTAATTTATCGAAGCACTCCCTACAATTCCTAGCGGAGATGACATTTTATCTTATAATCAGGTTTCAGCACCTCTACTTCATCACAGCAAAAGGGCACTGATATCCCATACAAGACCCAAGTCTGACTCATTGTATAGCCTGTGAATATGTGACAGAAACATAAAACTCTAACTTTTGTCTGGCCGTTCTGTTGCTGTCATCTGCCTCCAGTTTCATCTTTCCTGCTTCCCTGCTTTTCTGCTAGATGGAGGCGCTTAATCAGACCCTGAGAAGTTCCACGTTGCAAACAGGACTAAATATTAAATAAAAAGGGTTTACATTTGCGTGGGGGCTTTTCTGTGTTACATGTAGGGACATTTCATCTTTTCATTAGGCGTACAAAGAACGTGAAATCCTTCCTCTTCCATGTGTAAAGCACCTGCATTCGGGTTTGAAACGGAGCCCTAAAAGCAGATGCCTTTGATCTGTGCAGAGAGCACTGTGTTCCTCTGAAAACCATGCTTACTTTTTCCAGCGCCGAACAATTTCTACGTGTACCAAGAAAACAAACATGATAAAACCCAAGACCTCAGGGGCAGACGGATTCCTGTAGAAAAAAACACTTCTGTGTTAAATAGGAGCAAATGAAATTCCGAGGCATCCAGGAGAAGCAGGGATTAGTAGCTGGATGCGGTAACCGTAGTAACATGACTGTGTCCGCCATGTTGTCCTCTTATATAGGGTTGCCGTCCTGGACGTTCTGTTCAGCAGTTGTTTCCATAGTCATAACCAGGTGTTGCGGATGTTGTGAAATCGACTCGGTACATGGTCACACCTGAAGCTCACGGACATGCAATGTCGTGGGTTCTCCTGCCTAGATGCAACCCCGTTAACCCTGTAACTATGGCCCACGCTGCTGCCACATGAGCAGCAAGATGGAATTACCGCTTAAAATGTAGACATTTATTGTCTGGGTCAGCTGGGTTTCTGTAACTATCATGATGTCTCTTATAGCTCTTTTCAGAAGAAGTGTCAGTCCAGAACATGCATGGCTCCCCTGTGGTGGACTGAACTGCTGAACAACATCCGAACATCAAACTCCCTCTTCACTTTGATGAAACACCTCAAGACCCATCTGTTGCAGGACCTCCTCCACTAGTCTGATACCACTCAATGTTCCCATGACACCATATCCACATCTCAGAAGACCTCACCTGGACCACCAACACCACCTCCATCACCAAATAGCGTCTCCACTTCCTGAGACAGCTGAAGCGAGCCAACCTGCCCCCTCCCACCCTCACCGCGTTTTACAGGGGCACCATAGAGAGCGTCCTGACCAGCTGCATCTCCGCCTGTTTCGGTAACAGTGCTGTTGCCGAAATCAGGCGGCTCCAAAGGATAATCAAAGCAGCTGGAAACACCATCAGGTCTCGATCCTCCAGGATGCGTGATAGCTTCTTCCCACAAGCCATCAGACTCTTGAACACACTACCTGCACTCACACTTCCCCCAACACATACTCGCACTTTACGCCTCATTGCTGCTGTTATGCACATGCTGCTATACGGACTATCTCTACGTGTTGCACTGAAACCAAGAATAAGAAGTGTCTAGATTTACAAACTGGACTATATTACCGTTATTATTGTTACTACTAGTATTACTGTTGCTACAACATTGCCATAATGTAGCACAATTTTTGCACTGCCTCTATCTATTTATTTATATATTGTATTCCATGTGCCCTATCTAATAAAGTTTCTATCTATCTATCTATTTATCTATCTATCTATCTGTTCTTGGTTGACTGTTTCTTGTTGCACTGTTTAAAACTGGAGCCACGTCTTCTCGTCTCTCTGTATGTCTGTACAATATATAGAAGAGACGACAATAAAGTTTACTTTTTTGTGCATTGTCCAACCCTACATTTATACTTAGTTTCATGCCTTGGAAGAGTTAACCAGGGGCAGATTAACTTCTAATGGAGCCCTAGGCTTTTATTTACTCCTCTAGGGGGATTGTGTGAAAGAAAGGGGCAGTGTTTAGTCTTGTATCTTTCTGCTGTTTGCATCTTGCTAGGCTACATTGCCCTGATTCGCTTGACAGTAAAATGACCTGCACCACTAGTTCCAGCATGAAAAGAGAGATGTGTATTGTTAATTTTCAAAGTAGGAATATACCATTACAGCCAGGATGGGGGGAAATTCAGGCCTGTAGACTACGGCCATTCAGTTGCAAAAAAAAAAATAATATTTCCGTCGAAGTCTGAGGTTTCTTTAAAATAAAGTCAATTGCACAAAGTATTCTCCTTAAGGTTTACTTAAAATGTTCACTTAAGTGTTTCAGTTGTTCTCCTTGTCTTGGTCTTACACGGCAGCAGAGCGTATCGTAGGGCAGGTATGCTTGGATTGTGGTTGGCCCTAGGAATCCCTTAACAGTTGCATAAAAGACCTTAGCAACCAACCTAAGGAAAATCTAAAGTAATGGCTATACCTAAACTGCAACATGGCCAAGTTTATGATAATAAATAACGAAAATTAACGCATCCCAAAAAGAGTGTTTTGCACCCAGGAGAACCCAGTGGATACACGTAATGATGAGAATCTGGTTTTGCTTTATAAATTTAACTGCCAGTCAATCTACGAATTGTCTGACTGTTGGATCACTCCACATTCTGCCACTGTGCTCTTCCAACCGTGTTGCAATTAATGTTCTGTGGTTTTATGCTACGGGCTCGTTCTAGTACGTAAAAGTAGATGCATTTCATGCCCACAAGTAAACGATGTGCCGTGTCATTCATCATGTTTCAAACACCCTTGCCAATCTGTTAAACACCATGGTGAAGTTCCTGTCAAAACAAAAATAGCATGAGATAACAGCACATTTCCTTAATGTAGGCAATTTCCAAAGAGTGTGGGGTAATAGATGGGACCCACATCAAGATTCAAGCTGCCATAAAATATGAAGATCAGTTTATCAACAGAAAAAATCAATGTTGAATCAATATCCAATTTGTTTGCAATCATGTAAATAAAATGACTGATGTTATTCGTGTCATTCATGCTTAATGACAGCATTCAAAAATCCTGCCAACAGATCTCAGGCAAGTGGTCTAAGCATCCAAATTGTAATACAGACCTATCTTGTTCAGCCGCCTGTTTGACTTTTATTTAGAATTTGGAAATGATAATAATCAATAGTACCATACGGTCCCCTCACTCTTTCAAACAGGAGAACTACAACTAAAAATTTTGTCAGATATGGGCAATTATGAAGCGGGTCAGCAATCAGCTGAAACTACCCTTCCATTGCCTACATGCCGAGGTTCATTCGGATCGAGGAAGAGCATGCAAGATTATTCTAGCGTGTGTACTTCTGTTTAGTGAAGGACAGTAAAGTAAAGGAGGATGAGCAGTATGAGAATATTGAAGAGGTCGAGGAGGATGGGGAGGAAGCTGTTGAAAACAGTGGCTGCACCATGTGAGAGACAATAGTACATAATTTCTTTAGCTAAAAGGAATAATAATATTAGGGATGCACCGAATATTCGGCCACCGAAAATTTTCAGCCGAAAATGGCCCAAATGTGCATTTTCGGTTTTCGGCCAAACAGTATGTTGTGATGATGCAAACAGAAACTGGGGCCTGCACGTGCTTGTCTGAAACAGCATGTCTGCTGTGTGGACGTATTTCAATATATCTGAGAAAGACCCACGGATAGCGATTTGCAAAACATGCAATGCTGAAATTTCAAGAGGGGGTGCGTCTGCAAAGATTTTCTCCACGTCGAGTTTAATTTATTACTGAAATCCAAACATCTCGATTGCCATGCTGGAAATGAGAGTAAAGCAGCACAGAAAAGAAAAATTAATATTTTCATAATTTGTAACCGATTTATTATTTGAAACTTTAATATTAATTTATGCAATTGCAATGCCTTGATTGTAGTAAGGTTAGTTCACAGTCATAGCCATAAATGCAATGGTGCTAATTATTGGCATAATTTCTTTCGGTGTTTCGGTTTTCGGCCTTGGTTTCCTCTTTTTTGGTTTTCGGTTTCGACCAAGAATTTTCATTTCGGTGCATCCCTAAATAATATGCTATAAATAATGATATGACAAACGATTGTAATTAATTAAATAATAAATCAAATTACTTTACATTGATTACACATCCATCCCATTAAAATGATTTACACAGGGTACCGCTTTCTGCATGCAACAAATGTCCAAGTGGTCCATCCTTGTGTTTTTTGCCCAGCCAGCAGGTCCACTCAATCGGTCTTTGTCCGCTGACATCACACTCGCTATAGCCGCAGTGCATTGTGGGTCAAATCACCATTTTGATTGCATACAACCAAAAAATGATGTATATCTTTGGCAAGATGGGACACTCGTGCTGGATGAAAGGCTGTCATACTAAATCACATGGTAGCAATAGCAGAAAGGTGGACCACAACATGAGATTTTTTCGGTTTCCCACATGGAAAAGAGGATATGGACAGCAGGTAGAGGAGGTAACAAAGGGGCGTCAGGTGGCCTGGGTCACAGCAGTGAGACAGAAGATCACTTTCAACACGTTATCTCTCTTCATGCGTGTTTCCTCTCACATTTTCATAAAGGCAACTAAGATGTGTTTTGTTTAAGTAATATTACTGAATATGCATTTTTTTGTCTTATGAAGTTGATATTCACAGTGGAGTGGAAAACAAAAGGTCATTGTGCTGGCCAGATTTAATAAACATGTCATGGGTCCTATACATGAAATGTAGATAAAAGGCTGTGTCCCAGAATGATCATGGTTGATCCCCCCCAAGTAACTAACAAATAACTAACAAAATTATATGTTCAGTCTACATTGTTTTGGGGACTGCCTGCTTGTCCGATCCTCCCACTCACCCCCCTCACTATCTCATGTGAAATCCCGGTGTTCTCAGCTGTGTCTAGTTGTTGTTAATGAAGTCTGTGTATTTAGTGCTTCCAAGTCTGTCTTAGCCCTGTCCGGTCATTGACTTTCGTGCTTGTGTTTCTGTGTTGTGGTGATTTCCCTGAATAAACCCTTGTTTACCTGACTTCACAGCTTTCTGTGCTGCTTCCCCAGGCGCAACCCGTAACAGAATGACTGGAACTATAAAGGAGATGCCTCCCTTTATAAAGGCAGAATACCTAAACCTTACGGGCGCGGTAATCTACTGACTGCATCAGCCCAAGGTTCGGTATGACCCCGGAGCTGGAGCTCTCACTCGCCGGTCGAGGGACATCCTGGATCCTGTCTAAGGACTTGCACCTCACAGTAGAAGTATGAGACAACTTATGGCGGCAGAGCGTATGGTAGGGCAGGTATGCCTGGACTGTGGTTGGCCCTATGGTCCTCTGGTAGTAGTGCAAGAGGTGCCCCAGACTCTGCCAGATAAAGCTGCTCGGAAGAAGAGGTGGAAAAACTGCTGATGGGAGGACAAACCAGAGATCCTCCTGAGATCCTACTCTTTCACTTTCTCCGCTGTTTCCTCTGTGGCGTGTTGGAGCCCCTCCCAAAATTTGACCTGCTGGTGTTCGCTTCATCTGAGCGTGAAGCTTGTCTGCCCACTGCTTCACTGCCTGTGGCTGCAGCTTGTCCCTTCCTGGGGACATGCCTGGCCTTAAAGGGGTCTACCACCCCAGCATGGTAGATCCCGGCAGGGTCCCTGTCTCTCAGTTTCCTGGAGAGGAAGAGGACAGCCGTGCTGGGGTCGAGTCCCACCTGCCCTGGTTTACCTTTGGTTCCCCTGGCTTTGGCTTGGCAGTTGCCTGTGGGTCCTCCAGGTCCTGCTTAACGGTCACCTGAGGCCCCCTGACTTCTGTTCAGCAGTCGCCTACGGTTCCCCCTGCAGTGCTTCGTCAGGCGGCCGCGGTTCTGCCTCCAATGCCTCGTCAGTCACCTTTGGGTCTCTCGGCTCCGACTCGTTGGTCACCTATGCCAGCTGTGGCGGTGCCTTCGACTGCCACGGCTTCTGCTCCCTTCTCGCCTCCTCTAGTGTCCCCTTCTCCTCCCTCCTCCATCAGTCCCTCCACCTTCCTTCTCAGTCTCTTCAGTGTCTCCTCCGGCTCCTGCCTCGTGGTTGCGGAGGGTCCCTTCTGCTCCAGAAAATCTTGGCAGGGACAAATGCACTGAAGGATGCAGGAATGTTTTCCTTTGTAAATATATTATTTAGTCTTTATATAAAAAAAAAAAACAACATTTAACAATGATTGTTGTTCTCTTAAGCCAATGCACGAGTGGTATGACACTACACTTTTCAATAAGTGGATAATTTTATGACCCAAATCAATGTGTTTTATGCCATTTTTGTCATTTTGGTTATGAATAATGAATTGTAAGAGTCTGTATTCCCTTTTGGACCACTCAAGAATGATTTCATGTTTTAAATTTTATTATTTTTCACTTTATAACATATTTTTTTGTAATTAAAAAAATGAATATTACACAGAAAAGCAATATAAGAATGTCAACATTCATTATGTGTGTGTGTGTGTGTAAATGTCCTGTCATAGACAGTTACTCTCTCTTTTCTATTCTCTTGCAGGTAAGTGTCTGTGTTTGCTGAAGCTTTTGATGTGATAGTCTCTGTTTTGCCTTCTTGTCTCCTCACTGTATGCAGTTGTAACAGACCACCTGTCTGGCTGTGATCATTGCACACAGGCACATTGCACTTCCCACACTTATTGCTGATTTTGTAGTCTTTGTTACTTGGGCAGATCTGACGCCTCTTTCTCTTCAGTTGGCACTGTCTGCTTCTTTCCTATGGCTAAGTTTTGGCTTTTGTCACCCCACACGACTGCGATCCAGGAGCCAGAGCGGACGTCGAAGGGGGTGAGGACACCCTAGAACAGAATGGGGGCAGAGTGACAAGACCTGGGGAACAAAAAGCAGGACCATGGGGGTTGGACAAGACAAGACTAAAACTCAGCATAGTACCTGGGGATCAAGACGGGGCACAACACTGGACAGGATAGGTGACAAAAGACTCAGGCACACAGAACACAGCGTGGACACTTGGAGGGACATCAGAACCAGGGAGAGAGAACCATGAACCGGTGAAAGTCTTGAGGACTCCTGAATATCAATAGTGAAACAAAATCATGCAAAAATAGGAAGGTTTGATCTGAAAGCTGCCTGTTTGCACAGAATGGCATTAGAGGACTGATTCTATCACTATTATGTTTAATGTGGCTTCAGAGTAAACTAACAACATCTTGTTATTATTTTTAATGTGTTACTTTACATAGAGTTGAATGATTGATGTTGTTGTATTAAATGGCTTTAAATGTAAAATAAATTTGAAATGAATTTTACTTCTTCCATATGCACTGCACGTATGTTGAAGTTTGGAATGTCATCCATTTTAGATTGCATTACTAACCTATAACATAACTTATTATAGTCAGCTGTCCAATGTTGCCCACCTCCTTCCACCAAACCACACAAATACAATCAACAAATAACCTTGGGCTTCATTAATTCTCTACAGACACTGGGCCTCATGCACCGGACACAATCATTTGTAGGTTGCTTGTAGAAGTGATTTAGGAGACCTTCTCATATTCACCAATATTGTCATATTTTGAATGTTCTATTAGGTAGCAACAAAATTAACGAGGGGTCCAGACCGTCATCCTCCAGCCGTCGGAGGGTTTGTCCGCTTCTTGCTGGACGGGACGCGCCCGAGGATGAGGTCCCGACTTCAGCTAGCGAGCATCGAGGCGAACCTCCGGCAGCTCCAGCCAGCCCACCGCCTCCCGGAGCAAGCAGGCTCGCCAATTCCTGACTCGCTGGGGAGAAGCGTCATTACTGAGATCCGTAATTCTGTCACACTTTGCTGGGGAAGCTGTACCTGCGTGTCGGCGGCGAGTAACAGGCATGACGAGTAGGCAGGGATTCCAGGGAAACACGGGTTTATTCCAAAGACAAAACAGGATAAACACGACGGAACACCACAATGACTGATCTGGGGTTACTAACTCAGACATGGACTAAATACAAAAGATTGACAGGAAACAGATGATCACGAGCAGACGAATTAACAACAGGTGGTTTCCAATCAGGGTTGAACACGGGGAGCGAGGGGGCGTAGCACACACGAGGCTCGGACGGACGGATCATGACAAGTCCTGTCATAGGAATCATGCACACTTAGCTTGTTGCTATCCAAACCTAGCGTTCTGACTAATGGATTGTATATTTCATTACTTTGAAGCAATTTTGACTTCAGAAGTTTATATATGCAGTGTACTTCACAATTATGTTGTCAATATTCTGCTTGACTCTGAATTTGAATAATAATTGACATTTATTTGCGTAGTATAATTATATCATCGTCTATGGATTCTATTGTGTAAGTGTTCATTATCAATATGAATATCTCAAGCTGCATAATGACTTTGGTCATGAACTAAACTTGATTCCATGAATGATGCTATTAATAAGTACAGACTTTCCTTTATGGACCCATGGAATTCACTCCCTAAAGTTCTTTTTTTGACCACATCCTGACATGCCTTTGACCACATCCTGACATGCCTTTTATGGTATTGTTTGGGATGGTAATTATGCTAATTTGCAATTCTGGTACATGTGTGCTGTATTATGCACAGATGGAATTCATGATGTTTACACAGGGTGTTTACATGGGTTTCTGATATTAGGAGCATTTGCTGAATCTGACGTGGCACACTCGTACAAGCTCATCATACAAAAAAGATTTAAGATCAGAATATTCCAATGTTCTTTCATGAGGCCTATTGCAAGGCTAATTTCTCTCATTTCAAGCAAGGCTGTGCCATGGCAACAAATCAAAACCAATTAAGGCCTCCTTCAGCAGTTAAGAAGGTAGCGTTCACAGAATCTCCCACTGACATTCAGCTGGATTGTTTTGCTGGGAATGTTTGGTTGTGAGTGAACTGAGAATAAGAAGCAGCTTTAATATGGCAAGTATCAAATATTTGCAAAGGTCACATTTCGCTCCCCTAACATGGCATGAAGTAAAATATGGCTGAAAGATGTGGGCGTTTGTAATTTGTGAGTGGCTAACGTGCAGAGTATAGGTGGTAACAACGTACCAGTTGAACATCTGTCTGATTGACTAATACGAATAAAAGGTTATTGGAGACACATTTGTGAGACGTATTTAAGTCTCACATTTTATGACCCATCTTTCTGACCTCTACTACTGTGTTAAATTTAGCTAAATTAATGACTTCCATTGTTATATTCCTCTTTCTCTTCCCCTTGTGGTTCTGTACTACATGGCATTTCAACAAAGACTTATTTTGTCCATGCGGTATATAGGCATTAGATAAATAAAAAGGCTGTTACAAATCCCATATGGGTGTGATCATCTCCAGCAGAAACCGCACAGAAGCTGTAGGATAGAATTGCTTTTCTCTGGCCTTTCATGCCAAAGTGATTCGACTTAAGGGTGTGAAAGAGCCAGACAACCAGCTGAGGTCATTTTAAGGCCCTGAATGATGTATAACAAATGATCCTGTTAGCACCAGTGCTGTAGGGTTAGACTGGGCTGTACTGGGCCAACCTGTATCCTCCTGGGCTGAGCCAATGTGAATGCATTAAATTAAATGTTGTTCACTTTCATTAAGTCCCATGGGGCTCTCCCACACACACTGTATTTACTGCCATTCACACACTGCCTACCATGCACACTGTATATACTGCCATTCACACACTGCCTACCATGCACACTGAATCATAATCTTACACATCAATAATTCTTCTATTGGACAGTTTTGTTGTCTACTACTACCTGTACTTATTTTCTTAATCCAATTTAACCTTTATTTCTCTATACTCTATATTTTTGTACAGTCACAGGAGTGAGCTAGATTTACATTTCACTCCAAGTTGTGCCAATATAACTGTGCAAGTGCTAAATAAAATCTGAAGTCTCGTTAGTAACATAGTAACACAAACTGACTGACAGTGTTGGGGATATCACACCACCAGTCACTGTGTGCTCTGGAGAAAGACAATAAAATGAGTCATTCATGACTTGTTGACACTGCAAAAAAGCATTATAGAAAGTACAGTGAGACATGCATCAGTGCCAGGCATTTTACACAGAATGTCAGTATTCTGTTAGATTCGGTCATCTCTCTGTTACGGAAACATCAAAAGGATTATTTGGTGAAGATGGGCATCCTTTAATTAATTTACTCATAATGATGTCATTAGCATAACTACAGCCCTACCGCTCTTCATAATTAGCCCCCGATTTCTTGACCCAAATCTGCATCATTCCCAGAATAACCCCAGAATTCCGACACAGTACTGGGATAGAATCTCAGATTTTTGTTCTTTAACAAGTTTGTTGGTTTTCTTTTTAAATTGTGTGTCTTTTTCTATTTATAGAGCTCTGTATTTGGTATGTGGGGGTCAGAAAATGTGTACATAAAAAAGATTAAGTGAAAATCAAGTTTTTCACTGAGTAACGGGCAGTATTGTATTTGGTAATATTGCTGTAAAGCTGCGACCCAGTTCAGAGGAATACAAGATCAAACGATTCGTCTACACATTTTTTTCCTTTTTCGTCCCACAACAAATACAATCTATCCTTTGTGAAATTCTTCCACCCCAAAGGGGAGGACTAGAATAATACAGCCTCAGCACAAATCTGTACCGTAATGAATATGGTAATGCAGGGAGTCTTATCCTAAATCTCAATACGAGAGCGGCATTATACATTTTTCAAAGTACACACATTGGGATAATTAATCGAGGCCTTTTATTCTTTGCTCATAAATTTTAATGCAAGCTGCTTTCTTCTTTGCATGACATTTGTTTATGGCTTTTAATGAGAGGTGCAATCTGGCTTCATTTCTCTTCTGATTTAAGCCTGTTGCCCTGAGTTTGTTTTCATGACATTATGAGGTGTGAATTAGCTACTTCAGAGCCATTATCTCAAAGCCACATCCCATAGTCAGCATCTCATCTTGACTGAAACTACACCGGTCTGATCCTGGAGCCGGTTCTGCTTCTGACTCTGCAGCCCACATCGTCTGCTTGTCAGCTGTGCTTTTTGTGTCATCAAGTTGGTTTGTAGGTTTGATCATAACGGTGAGAGCCCCAGGAGCGTGTGTTCACTGGTAGGTGGTAGTCTTGGTAGAGCCTTAGGCAAAATGAATTTTTATATCATTACATGAGGCTGGCATAAACTCAGAAGTCCTACTTATATTTTCCTTTCTTAGACATACATATAATATTTAATCCATAATATTTGGATCCAGCTTCATCTTTACGGTGGCCCCAAGTTGTCTTAGAACAGGGGGCCCGAACCCTGCCCCCGCGTGTTCTGGTTTTGGCTGAGGGTTTTTCTGTCAAATAAAAGCCTAATATCCAGCCGGTAATTATGTTGTACCTTAACATGATCCCTTCTGAGGCATCCTCTCTGCACTCGATGGAATTTGCCGGAATAGACAAACCTCCACGCCGGGCTGGGCAAGACCCACGTAGTGGTTCAGATGCCTTGTAAGGGATCCTCTGTGCGGATTACTCTAAAAAACCATAATCCTTCAATTTAACATTTCTGAGCCCCGCATCCGTATCCAATTACAAGCAGCATCTCTCAGACCCTTAACGAGTTGAAAACGAATCAGTGACACTCATAATATTTAGGTTTAAGTGCTTTAATCCGCAATAAATCATATGTCGGGGGTTTTTCATTGGTGAACTTTAGGATAACTGATTGAATGAGATGCTGCAAACCCCTTCTTTGTGTCTGACAACCATGCCACACTGCCCTCTGCTGCCCGCCGTCACTCATTGCACTCCATCTTTTCCCTTCCTTGCAGCACAGTGGCTACATCCTATGGCCATATTAAGTGACCCCAAATGATCTCCATGGAGACTGCAGAAACCTTCATCCCTCACTAACTGGCTGCAGAAAAATCCATAAATGTGACCCTATTTTGCCCACTGCTCGTTGCTCGTTACGGATAAGTAAATGGCGGCTCTTTTCAAAAGTCCCTTAGTCATTGGCAAAATGATTCCTCGCCAATGCACCCTTCATTTTGTCCTATGAAGAAAGCTTGTTCACAATCCTCTTGTCTCAACGTATGGATGGAGTTCAGCCTTATTGATTAGCACTAATTGCAGCGCACCACTAATCCTCCTTGGTATACATCCTGTTGGTAATGTGGTCACCTTGTCAAAAGTTAATCGCCAGTAGCCGACTGATACGCATTTTTGCATGTTATTGCGCAGAGCTTTTAAGTGCTTTTGCTAAACATGAGCTCACAGTATCACGTGTTGTAAACATTAGACGGTGAAGCGTTCAGCAACGGCCGCCTTGATCTTATCAGATGTTCGTTTGATCCCACATTCATTCTCTGCATGTCCCAGTGGTCTTTAAAGCCCATAACAAAGGAGTTAAACAGATGTATG
>JABFEB020000079.1:19882292-19894279 GCA_019775895.2 Stomatorhinus ivindoensis
TTGGAGCACACACAGGTATATTGAAGGCGGTGGTGGAGTTGCTGAGTTGGCGGAGTCTCTTGGAGCACACACAGGTATAATGAAGGCGGTGGTGGAGTTGCTGAGTTGGCGGGGTCTCTTGGAGCACACACAGGTATATTGAAGGCGGTGGTGGAGTTGCTGAGTTGGCGGAGTCTCTTGGAGCACACACAGGTAATCAACCATCCAACCCTCTGACACGTCTACTAGCCATATCTAAAGTGCTCACATCCCTTCCATCAAACAAACCCTCTTCCTGTCAACTACAAACTTCAATACATATTTGCATATGCGATGTTTTTACAGTATTAATTAGCCTCATAAATTATAAAACATACTGTGCAGCTTCCCTTATTTTGGCAATGAATAATTCTAATTAGTTATGAAAACAGTCACATGCTTCTCCACCTTAAACTGGGATGACTTCCTGTTATGGGGGCAAAAGGTCAGAATGTTGTCCTGAAAGCTGATCTGCACGCGATATGCAAGCATTTTGAGGGTGAAAATGCTGGAGACCCTCCCCTGAATTCCCAAGAAGCTCCAGTTCCAGCAGAGGTACACCTCTAGCTGCTGGGAGGACTGACTGAAAGCTGCAGGGTGGGCAGCCAGAGTCCCACTGTCATCCTGGAATCCACTGTCTTCTGCATGCAGGCTGTTTTTTTTTCTCTTCTCTTTTGGGAAAGTAGCACTGAAATATTACCCTGAATACACGCAACTACTCTTTGAGAAGCTTATTGACTGTCAGCGTCCGCATGGTGATCACGGCTGCAGCTTCACTTGACAGATGGCATTGGCCACTGATCTTGCAGTCATGGTGACTAATAAAAATTAATAGGATATGATTAATCACAGGGGTTCATCATGATTCAATAAAGGGCCAAATATTTTAGTGGAAGAAAATAGAAAAGCTCAAAGGCTCCTGTCCTGCCTGTTAAGCCCCCATGCATCAAAATTAGTCTGTGCTGGCAGCTCCTACGGCTGGAATGACCATGCGTAAGCACTCATGATGCTCAGGAAGTGCATTTCCTGCGACATGACACTGCACAGCGACAGGATTTGGAGAAGTGTTAACCTGACTTCATTATGTCATCTGAAAAAAAACACTTAAACACAGGCAGATTTCTTACACACCCAGCAGCTCGTTTGCTAGCTCTGCTGCATGAGGGGTGCAGCTCTGTGTCTTCAATTAATGACGCACCTGTTTGCTGCAGTATTATTTATGTTGGATGCTAATGAGTAATAAGACGGGTAAATTGAGGGGGGTCATCGCTCCAGGGCATGGGGCTTTGCCGGGCAATTTTTTGCCATGCCCAGGTTAGGGTGAGGGGGATGCATTTTGAGGGGATGGGCTGACATGAAAGGCCAGGGTAGTGATATGTACGTTGGTCTTTTTCCCCCCAACTCCACTGTACAGCTTAGAAGACGTCTTGCCCCCACCTGCTCATCAATAAAAAAAAAAAAATGAATGGCATCATTAACTGTTACGTCATGTTATCTTGCCAACATCGTCTATGAGTAATTTAAATGCAACAATGGCAGGAAATCATAATGCAGAAGAGGAGCTCATGCAAAAGCAGCAGCAGTAAACCTTAAATTGTTTTCTAAATGGATCAATCAGTAAAACTGCAGGCTTTAATTTTAGTGAAAGTTAAACGCCATACAATGTCTGGACAGGTATGAAAAAGCCTGATGTCAAACCAGCTGACTACCATGGTCCTTGAGATGCAAGAATTGTCCCCTGCGCCCTGCCAAGAGCAATTACAAGGAGCCACCAGCCCAGCATGCTAATGTTACACTTATCCCTCAGAGATTGCCCAGATATAGCCATTTTTAGAATTCAGTACAAAACACCAATCGTGTTGTGACATAATTCAGCAGCGGTACCAGTGTTTATGCTACTGGAAAACCAACACCTTAAATTATCAAAAGAAGTAACAAAAGCAGTGGAAAAGTGCGAAAAGCTCCCAATGTTCCAACCAACCGTAACCACTTGAAGAAACACTATTAAAGCCTAAATGACACCAATTAGTGTCGGGCTGCTGGCCACTTAAATATGCAAATGCACCATGCAGATTAACAGAAGGGGAACTACTGTGTGGCACCAGCTTCCCCGAACCGCTTACATGTTTTGGGGGGGCGGGTAGTTGCATATTGTTCACCACATAGCCAAAGGCTGCGAATACTGCGCCGATCGTGGAATTTCGGTTACTGGTTTTTTCTGTTGCATGCTGAGCACATATGAGAATACAACTCATTAGCAATGGGCTTCCATGATGATCCAAAAAGAAACATTTTAGTGACATGCTAATATACACTGATACTCTACTGAACCAGTGAAGACCCCTTTATGTTTGGTTTTTACCTCAAGTAGATCTGTGTTTCAGAAGCGGAAGAAAAATGGAGAGAGAAGCCTGGAGTATCACTATCTGTCCAGCACACAATTTGATATTTTCATTTCTGTTGTTCATGTGCACGCACACACACACACACACACACACAAACACACACTCACACTCGTAAATCTTGCATAAGCAGGACATAGGTTCCTACCATCATTTATGGGGATGCACAAACCCAAGTTTGAAATGATATCTTTCTGTGAACTCTCATTTCTATGGGGAAAACTCTATGACGACCTTAATCCCTACTCAGCTCAAACCTTAATCATAGGTAACCAAACAAAATCCAAGACTTTTCGCAGTTTTATTTTTTTGATTGCATTCAAAGAATGCAAAAATGATCCCCACAAAGTCAAAAAATGGGTTTTTATTACTTTGAGGGGATCATTTAGTCTTCCACAATGTAATATAAAGCTAATCCACGCACACACACACACACACACACAAAAGTTACGCTGTGTCTCCAGAACACAAGCAGGCCGCAGGAAGCCCCCATCCTCGAACTTGTGCCAGACAACAATGTCACATTGTTAGATTTTGATTTATTGCTTGGGTGCAAAGGGCAAGTTTCTGCATGGCCCCGTCCCTTTTAGGGTACAGTGGTCTAACAAACATGCTCTGTGGAGCATCCTGGGATGCCGTTTCCATAGCGCCTTTATGAGAGGCCTTGCTGTTTGACTTCACTACCCACCCTCCCACTCCGGAAATGAGACATCCGTCTGGGACACAATACTGTCACTGTCATATTTCAGAGTTCAGCTTCACAGAAACCTTTATTTATGAATGATGCCTCTAGGGGGGGGGGGGGTCCTCTTGCTCCTCCCACCCCTCTTTCAGTAACCAGTCCCTTTCTCCAGACCCCCTTTTAGCTTCAAGCAGTCAGTTCTTCCATAATTTGGAATTTGGCAATGCCTTCTTAGGATTGTAGAGTAATTTAATGTCCATCGCACTGTGTTTCTGAACCTGCCCCAATGTGTCTTCATGGGGGACAGCGCAGGTGCTCTCTGACTCCTTGCTATGGACTGTTACAGACTTGCCAAAGCACACGTGAAAAGGTATGGCAGGCAGGTGTGATTCCGTCCTCAGGAGACTCTGCTTTTTATATCCCAGCATGCCTTGGGAGCACGGCCAGCAATACATTTTTTTGATTTTAAGTAATTCATGCTTTATGAGGGAATCAGCTTAACACAATTTTGTCACGATTTTCCTAGTTTTGGGCCAGAATCCATGTAAGAACCCACTGACAGCTGCTTATAAGGACTGTTATTATCCTGACTGATGAGTTTATCTGCAATCAGAAGGTTGCTGTTGGAGCCCTGAGCAAACCCGCAATTGCTCCAGGGACCTCCTGAGCCTGCTTTCCGAGTCGTATGTTGCTTTGGATACAAGTGTCTCCTAAATGTTAATGTTTTAGAGTTAAAATAGACCTACAATACAGATCCTTACCAGCCACCACTGAGATGGATTAAGACGTGTGAGTTTATTTTTTATGACCTCATTAGGATGTGGTAGCACCAGAGGATTCTGAACACCAGTTAAAAGTTAATTATTATTTTTTTCTTACTCATTTATCTGAAGTAATTTGGATATTTAAATCCAATTCACAAAGGAGCACGCATTCATTTTGCCAGTTTACTGCCATCGCAGATGCCTGTTTCCAGAAATGAAACAAGTAGCAGGGGTCTCCATTGGTGACAGTGGGGTTTAGGGAACATAAAGTCGTTAAATGGATTCAAAATAACTTTCGCACAATGCCCAGTCTTGCCTTGCCCAGGGAGACTGTGCGAGGCTGAAGGGTCCTCCATTCATGCATGAGAAGATCACAGCTAGTTAGCTTTTTATAAGAAACAGGTTTATGTAATATTTAGCGTAGTGAGGGGGGCACACAATGGAGAGTCTATTGGGGGGTGAACAGTCAGGTGGTAGAACAAGGTGAAGTAAACAAACAGATAAAGTGGAAACCTGCCTCCATTCCTGTCCTACACTGGACTTCCACAATATAACGGTCAGAAAATGTTCATTAGCTTTATTAGCAATAAGTCTCTGTCTGCATGACAAATATTCTGGACCATGAAGAATAACCATAAAGGTCTTCTGCAGTAATGTTTAAGAAGCACAAGCATATTGTGGGGACCCACACAGCCATGTAGATGAACACTCAGGCAGAATCTGTGGACGCCTAAGAATGCGGCGCTCATGGGTCAAGGTCCTTGGATGCTGAGGCTGATTCTCTGTATGGAATCAAGAGAGTGAGTGCTTCCTTATCCTTTCATCCACTACGTTTGGAGTGAAAGATGACTTTGGAGGGTAAGGATGGGACAGAGAAGAAGTGGAATAAGAAACGCTTCAGCAGCACCGGCAGTGGATTGGATGAAAAGTGAATCCACCCCGTCCCCGCCGCCCTTGGTGACCCAGAAGGTGACCTCCCCAACACTGAGGGAGAATAAAAGAATAAACAAGCAAAGAAGATGATGGTTAAGGAGGGAGCAGCTGACAGCAGGGGAAAGAACACATTGTTAATACATTTAAAGTCATTTTTTTAATCTTTAAAAAGCTGAAATAAATGACAGTAAATATATTGAGTGAATTACCTGCCAGATTAACATATGTAACAGCATCTCAGCCACATATTACGTCTCAGTTAAGATTTCACTACAAGTATGTGTCAAATGCATGGGTTTACCAGACAGCTTTAAGTCACACCTACTGCTGTTCCTCACTGATAGATTTTAATTTGGCTTTTTCAGTTTATCCATACTGCTGCCACGTGTCTGAAACGATGGAAAAGCCACGCTGCACCCTACAGTACTACAGTACCAATGTTTATTAGCGTGTATGATGGGGGGTATTGATGGGACCAGCCCCTTCGTACGATTCCCCTGTGCTTTATTACGAACGGTATGAAACTGGATTCTGTTTTCTCTCTGCTTCCCATGCCGTACTCCTTAGCATAAGCAGCACACTGTTAGTTTAGCGCTCCCTGGCAATTCATGGAGGGCTGAAAAGCTCTCAGAAGTGTCACAAGACACAAACAACAGCTCTAATAACATTTACAAAAGGGGAAATGGTTGTTAGAACTCAGAAGCCATTTTGACACCAAGATCTGTTATTATTTTCCATTTTCAGGCTTCCAACGCAGTATCATCCCACCGAAGGCCACTTCCAAAAAATGTGCCTTTCTTTATCCCCAGGTTTCAGGGATTTAGTCTGAGGGAACGTACTCGGGTTTGGGCTTATGCGATATGGGGGCTGTCACTCTCTCCCATGATGCAATGCTGTGGCATCCAAGGGCTGATGTCCCTAAGAAGAATGAATGGTATTGGGACCTCTGCTCTCACTGGCTTACATTATGCACAAAACGAAAAAAATATTCTGATTACCAGAGAGTGCTTCAAAACTCGACAAAAAAATCCCTGTGGTGACAAGAAAAACCTTCACAAGCAGACAAATTTGCTCCACATCTGAAATCTCGAATTTCAGCACATCTCTATCTCTATCTCTGTCTTGTTTTATCTCTATTTCACAAATGGGCTATATATAATAGGGGATGAAGAGTGTTCACTGTAAATAATTGTAGGGGTCACTGTCTGTCTCAAGAGAGAGAATCAGGTGTAGATAATTGCCCTCCACCCGCCATTCCCAGTGATTGTGTACATCCCTGTTAGTTAGTTGGTTTTGGCTCTTACACAGGCTGACATCTGAGCTGAACACCAGAGCAGCAAAAACAGAAAATATTCAACCTGTCCTCCTTGTTTCATGTATTTGGGCTTTTTAATTGTTTTCTTTCTGTATATCCTGTAGTTTCCGTTTTCCTCATGTAAATATACAGGCAACTGTCAATTATTGTAAGTAATCCATCCCACAAACCTTACGCAAGTCAGACCAACCCCCGACCCCCAAACCATTGAGAACACTTAATATCAAAAAGCACATAAACCAAAAATATACTAGTGTTATGTACTAAAGAACACATATAACTGAAAATATAAGGTATACATTTATTAGAGGCATATATCGCCTTTTTATGTTGATGCTTATGAATACTTTGTGTAGCACAGATATTTTTTAGCTAAGCCTGGATCTACTGAAACCAGTTTTGTGCATGTCAAGAGCTTCTTATATCCACACATGTATCCACAGATGGCCGTAACATAGGCTGGCCAACCGGTGGAGCTATGCTTAAAGGAGTCAGGAAGGTGGTAGACACTTGCTGAGGTGGCACCGTGAGCCAGACTTCATTAATGCTCTGTAATAACGGGTTGCTAAGGTGTCACGCCAAATGGCACCCTGTGATTTATTGGTCTTGTAACCGAACACTGAATCATACCTGTAAATCATACATGTAACTTTGCTCATTGTGCAAGTATGCATAATACCTCAGATCTCCTGTGTTCTGGGGGGATCGAGAGTAAACAACTGTCCAAACAAGGTAATCAGCCAAACAACATACTCCGGACTAATTTGTTTTGAAACAAATTAATCTGTTTCAAAAAAGGAGAAACAAAATCCTTAGTAGTTATCGTCTTAGCAAATATGCCTGCAATTAAGCCTCTAATAGCAATTAGTTTCTTAACGAAGATGCCTGTAATTAAGGCCCTGCATCCCAGATGGAGCCTCTCGCCCAATGACTATGGTTTCAACATCACGTGAGTCATGTGATTGAGCCTGGATAATCACACTGGCCAAACATGGTACAACAAAAAGGAACCCAGCAGGTGGCACTCTGCCTGTGGAGGTGGTGTACACCTGGGATGAGCCCCGGTGCTGGTGAACGGCCATGCCAGATGTTTTCAGGGGCTATGGTGCCACCTGGGCTAATGTTGCACCAGTGTACTGGTGTGAGACATACCAGCCATTAGCTAGTTAATGACTTCTGCTCCTGGGCTGTCTTTATGAAATTACACATCCATCCATATATCTGTTGGCCTGTCAACTGCTCTTTACTTTTGACAGACAATCACGACACAGTCTACACCCTCAGGGTCGGTTACACGAGTTTTTCTTCAACCACAGCCATCATAAACCCTTGATGCCTCAGAAACAACTTTTCCTGCTTATTATCTACTCCCCTCATCGGTTATTCAGTGAGCATTTCTTACAGAGTGACCCAGGTCTGTGCTGAGATCTACCCAAAATGCTGCTTAGATATGAAGGACTTCACTTCCCATAACGCCAGTCAGTCGGCTCCAGGTTTGCACCTAGAAAACCCGCCTCGGCAAAGGCGAGCGAGTGAGAGAGACTGACGGAAGCTGTTCCAGGTGGGTTGATGGAGGTGGGGGGGGGGCACCAGGTGATGAAATGTCATGGGGGAGGGGAGAGGTGTTTCTGACCTGGTGGCACCACGCAGAGCATCAGGGCAGGTTTCTAATTAAAATAAGGAAGTGGGGGGTGAGTGTTATTGACATTTACGTCTGTAGTGACACCAGGAATTAAGCACATCTTGACTCCGAAAGCCCTGTGGACTCAAAACTCATAGTAGCAGCTGGAACTGTAACTACAAAGATTGTAAACAAAGTATTATGAGATACAAATACCTGCTGACCACAAAGCAAAGATTACTGAAACGCATATGTAGATGTACATACAGAAACCCAGCAAAATCCACCAGACTCAAAAATCAGTTTAGCTAACGTGCTCATTTGTCAGCGTCACGGAGCTGAATACATTTTTGTGTTTCTGATAATCAAACGGAAACCTCTGCACCCCTGTGGCGAAGTTAATCAGTCGTTTTTAATTCTCCTTCTCTTGGACGCAGCCCTACAAGCCTCCTTTCCTTATTAATCTCCCGATTGCAGTCACATTGAATCAGAAACGCAGATACTTGCCTCTTCCTGGCCCGATCAAACGATGTAGCACTTCTGTTCCAGGAGTTTTTTTACATGATGGCTCCACCGACCAAAGAATAGAAGAAGTGAACGGAGTACGGTACCCCTGAAAATTAGATTACCTGGCGAGGCTTTCCTGTGGACGCTTTTCAGAGCTGTGATGAGGTTCCTCTGACCTGGTTCTGGCTGCATTGATATGACACATTATTAGCAAAGGAAATGGTATTTTACAGTCTACAATTTTCAACAGTACTTTTGAAGAGTTACGCGGGAATTAAAGTCTGAGAAAAAGCAGCACAGGGAGCACTTTAGATCGTAAAGAGAAGCCAAGATTGAGCAGAGAAATGGTTGATAAAATGCAAACAGAAACGGCAAATCGGCATTTGAGAGCAACTTACTGTTTAGAAAATGCTTTTCAAAAGTGTGGAAACTCTTTGTGTTTGCCATCAGTATGTCGTTAAACTGTGCAACAGCCGACCCCTTTTGAACATGCCCCAGTGAAAGTGTGTCCCCTACTCCAAGTCCGCAGAGCGTTAACCCCCAATGCACCAGGGACCATCTGACCCTACTTTCAATTGTATGTCGCACTGCATAAAAGTATCTGCTGAATAAATAAATGTAGAGTATGGTGTTAAACTTTGTCTTACCTCACATTCAAGCAGAAACCAGGAACTGTCAACTGTGTTTTTGTTATGGTTTAATTAGACTGCAATTGATTTCGGCAGGTGTAATTACAAGCCATGGTGAGTGTTTTTGACAAAATTGGATGTATAACTCACTCTGGGGGGATAAGAACGCAGCCACTGAGAAAATGGCCTTTAGTAATACACATTCATGCCGTATGGTTTCCATCTATATGGTTACAAGGAAGCACGAACTGACTTGACTGCATATAAAATATTATCCTTATTAATCAATAAATCAACCAATGAATATTTGTTAATACACACTCAACCAATATTATTGCTGTTAATACACACTCTTTCTATACATTTCCCTCTTTGGAATTATATCTGTGTATGGTATTATATGAGCTTTTTCCAATTAAATTTTTTTTGAGGAAGTAGTACTAGAACATTCAGAAGTGTTTGAATGGCGTGTCGAATGTGTCCTGTGGGAATCTGCCAATGTAGGGGCATGCTGTAGAAGGTAGCTGCTATGGGGATGGAAGGAGAATGTGGGATTGATCTGCCCAGTGTTTAATTTGAAATTACTAATTCCCAGATCATAAATTATGATTAGGATGTTGTGCACCCTCAGCTTTTGCTGTTATAAAATGCCTCTGAGAGACAAGAGGAATCATTACCTTGTAATCACCAAGTTACCCATACACTCTATCAAACTGTAATAAATATACTTTTTAGGTTAATATACAAATGATATCTTTTAAGATGGAATTTTGGATAAAGAGGTCCCCTAAATAAGTAGTCACTCACTGCACACCACACACTTGACAATTCGGAACAGGCTGGATCTGCATGGTTAGCTTAGTGCCATCTGTAGTTACCTCACTCATATTCTCCCTCATGTGACCCTTGTGCACTTATTGCCCCCCCTGGGCTGCCAGTCATGGTAAATGGCTATTGACTGGCCATTGACAGCACATGTGTGAACCACCACAAGGATGCCAAAAGATTCTCTGTCATACTAACGACATAAGCAGATGTAAATGAAGCATGATATGTTTCTCTGACACCCTATAAAACTGCCATTATCCCTCTGTGGCGATCATTTCTGTCTACTGCTTTATCACCCCTCCCTCAGCATGTGATCGATTTTGAGAATGCAGCTGTGTTTATCTGTTATAGTGATCCATACTCTTAATCGCTATCCCTGGGTTTCTTATTTAACGTTTCTGCTGCATGTCCTGCTATTAACAAACAGAAAATCATGGTGAAACATATTCTCTGGCTTAGCTGTCATTGTAACGATATATAACTGCTGTTAAATTTTAACTCTCTTCCACGTGCCTTTGTGACTCCAGTTGGAATTGCAAAATTGATAGAATTTCTCTGATGCCTCCTTAGTTTGCTGCCAAAAATGTCCACTATGGATATGGAGGTGAAAAGACAGTCTAAATTAACTGCAGGGAGGTAGAGCCTAAATCTGCAGCTTTAATAGTCTCTTGGATCACCTAGAATCTGTCTTTGGCATTAAGGGCACAGCTTTGTTTTGGTTTTGCTCATATTTAACTGATTATTAGTTTTCCATGTGAACAATGAATATAAAGTTAAATATGGGGTCCCACAGGGATCAGTGCTGGGCCCGCTACTATTCACTTTATATATGCTACCATTTGGTAACATTATTAGAATTCATGGTGCTGGGTTCCATTATTATGCTGGTGATATACAGTTATACTATATCTGTTAAACCAGATGATGCATCACAGCTCTTTGGGTTGGAAGACTGCCTACTAGACAGTTGGTGTTGTATTGCAGATATTTTCTTACGCTAAACACCGAAAAAAAAAAAACAGATATACTGATAGTTGCTCCTAAGGCTGCTCGAAACAATTTTAACAAGCTCAACCTTGGTGGTCTTCCTACTCAACGCTCAGTGATCTGTGGTCAGAGAGCTTGGTGTTCTGGTAGATTCAAATTTATGCTTCGGTGTTCACATTAAAAGTATGACTAGAACTGCATTCCACCATCTACAGAGCATAGCAAATGGACTAGTGTAATGCCCTCCTTTCTAGTTGGCCATCTGGTTCCTTACATAAATTTCAGATTACAAAATTTAACAGCCAACAAAGACTAAAAAAAAAAACGATCATATTAGTCCTGTTCTAAGTGAATGGCCTTGCACCAGAATATCTACTGGTCTCAACTACTGGTACAATCCTCCTCACTTGCTTCGATATCAAGTAGCAGGATATCTATTAGTACCTAGAGCAGAAAGAACTATGGCAGGCTGCAGAGCTTTCTCTTATAGAGCTCCACAGCTGTATAATGGTCGTACAACGGATGTGCGAGATTTAGGATCTCTCAATATTCAGGAGTTAAAACAGGGACTCTAGTTATACTGTAGCTTTAGGTAATTACTCACTCCCAGTTAGACCTATAGAGTGGGATGTAGAGCTGGGTGGGGATCGGTGCCATTGGCTTTGGATGAACTGACCTGTCAGTGCTGTCATTCTAGCTTCACACCCCCTTGTGGAATTGAAGTGCTGACGTTCCAGGGACTCCCCTTCCCTGCGTTCCCACCTACCTCTCCCTCCAACTTATGTTGCCATAACCATATCTGCCGGAGCTTACCTATTACACTCACCTACAGTGACTGTTTGTACTGCCTCTAGTCTCCCCTACTTTGGGTAATACACTTTTTATTTCCCCTGTAAATAGACAGGCTAACATATGATGTCTGGCTGGCCATCAGACCCATCGGCCCACACTTGACTTTTTCCATTCATTACGGTTTCATTGCCGATCAAAGTGCCCCTCAATCCACCCACAGTCGGTGGGTTCATGGAGAGCAGCAGAAACGATTCTGGCAGGCAGTAATAATCACCACTGTGGTCCAAAAAACTTAAATGAATCTTAATAAGTACGTGGAGAAGTGTTTTTGTTCTCTCTCATTTCCCTCATCTCAAATTAATTCAGTGCTACTAATTGCTTTCCCATTTTTAAAATTCACAGTGATAATTATTTCCCCTTATTAAAAGGCTCTTTTGCATTGCAGGGAGTGCGGGGGATATTGAGGCTGACCATTACAGATATGGAGTGCATACTGCCTCACGCTGGTG
>JABFEB020000079.1:19992959-20009088 GCA_019775895.2 Stomatorhinus ivindoensis
TTTAATATCACCACTATGCCCGAGAGGCCCTGAACCTCAAAAACTGCTCCAGGGTTGACAGATACATCACCGACCCCACAGCTTTGATGCCCAAACTTCACTCTCACCATTATATGCAGGTGTCACAGAAGAGCATGATGGGATATGCAAAAGCGGAGGGATTTCAGTGTACCCAGGCTCAAATGCATGAGAAAAATATCATTATACTGTACAATAGAACTAAACAGTAAAAGCAGTTAAAATGCCTTTGATCCCTTAGTTTGACTCATCACATCCCGATCAGTGTCTCTTTCAGCTCTTCATCACTTCCCGGTCACTGTCTCTCTCAGCTCTTCATCACATCCCGGTCACTGTCTCTCTCAGCTCTTCATCGCATCCCGGTCACTGTGTCTTTCAGCTCTTCATCACATCCCGGTCACTGTCTCTCTCAGCTCTTCATCACATCCCGGTCACTCTCTCTCTCAGCTCTTCATCGCATCCCGGTCACTGTGTCTTTCAGCTCTTCATCACTTCCCGGTCACTGTCTCTCTCAGCTCTTCATCACATCCCGGTCACTCTCTCTCTCAGCTCTTCATCGCATCCCGGTCACTGTGTCTTTCAGCTCTTCATCGCATCCCGGTCACTGTCTCTCTCTGCTCTTCATCGCATCCCGGTCACTGTGTCTTTCAGCTCTCCATCGCATCTCGGTCACTGTCTCTCCCTGCTCTCCATCGCATCTCGGTCACCGTCTCTCCCCGCTCTTTATCACATCCCAGTCACTGTCTCTCTCAGCTCTTCATCACATCCCGGTCACTGTCTCTCCCAGCTCTTCATCGCATCCCGGTCACTGTCTCTCTCAGCTCTTCATCGCATCTCGGTCACTGTCTCTCTCAGCTCTTCATCACATATCTGTCACTGTCCCTCTCAGCTCTTCATCACATATCTGTCACCGTCTCTCTCAGCTCTTCATCACATATCTGTCACCGTCTCTCTCAGCTCTTCATCACATCCCGGTCACTGTCCCTCTCAGCTCTTCATCACATCCCGGTCACTGTCTCTCTCAGCTCTTTATCACATCCCGGTCACTGTCTCTCTCAGCTCTTTATCACATCCCGGTCACTGTCTCTCTCAGCTCTTCATCACTTCCCGGTCACTGTCTCTTTCAGCTCTTCATCGCAGCCCGGTCACTGTCTCTCTCAGCTCTTCATCACATCACAGTCACTGTCTCTTTCAGCTTTTGCCATCAGGAAAGAGAGACAAAGCCATGAAAACCAGGACAAACCGCCTAAAGAACAGTTTTTATCCAAAAGCAATCATGGCCTTAAACTTAAACTCTAAAAAGAACTGTTAATTTTTCATATTCACAAGAGCAATTCATATATTTCTCCAGTGCAATATGTATTTTTTTTATATATTCTTTTATTACTCATGCCTCACAATTTCGTTGTCAAGTGACAATGACAATACAGATTATCTTATCTTATCATAGTTGGCATCACTGGTCATGGACAAGCTTTTGACCCATGTTTCCCCTTCCCGATCCTGCATGTCACATGCTGTCAGCTGTCCTCGCTACATCGGCTTTCAGACATTGTAAATAAATGGCATCATCTCATGTAGGTTGTTACCTGAGTCTGTCTTCCATAAAAGCATGTAAACCACCAGAAAAGCCAGTGGCGTCGGCCAATTCACCAGGCTAAACAGAAAACCGTTGCCAGATAGATCCAGCCCACATTCAGCTCTCTCCATTAATGCTTGTCACAGCATTGGGCCGGTCTTTATAGGATACAAAATCAGAGTGATCAATTGAGCAAAAAACAGAGAAAATGCAACACCAAAGACAGGGCTGTTGCAAACCTACAATATCGTAATACATTGAGGTATAAAATGATGACATTTAGCTGGTGCTTCAGAACATGATGTTGCTTTATTGCCAAGCTTGGGGAGCAACCACTCTGATGATGTTTCCGTTTTAATGCTTAAAGAACTTTCTGGTCAACACAATGTTTATAGGGGTACACACAGACACACACACACACACACACACAGTTCACCCCCCTCCTCTGAACCAGATGAAACTGGTTAGGGTAGGGGTGCACTTTGCAACACACATATGCCTTATGCAGTTTGCATCTTTCAAGCATGTATACTTCACGTGATCAGCATGTTGAAGGTCTGGGGCATGTGAGCGGGGGTCTACACTTTTGAATGGTGTTCCTGTCATGTCTGCTACATGCGCTCGTTACTAGACGTCTTTGTCCCCCAGTCTGTATTTCTTGTCACTTCTAACAAGTACTTTGTTCCAAAACAGAGTGCAGCACTTAGCTCAAACCTCAGTTCTTCTTTAGCCTGTCTCGTGAGTGTCAGCTGTCTGTCACCCTGCTGTTCTTGCAGCAATATAAACATACATTCCAAAAGCAGTTTATCTAAAAGCTAGTTAAGAAAAATATACCCTCTGTTCAATTTTTCTCTCACAACCACAATATTGACAAGCCAGCCACAGGGAATAGCAAGCAATCGCCAGAACCACAATCTTCACGGTTTTTTCTTTTTTTTTTCTCCATGAGATTAGGCCTGTCTCGTTTTGCCCTTCAGTGCATATGCATTGAAAGTGAAAAAAATTCAAAATGCAAAACGATGAAGTATGTAATTTATCCTGCTACCTGCATGCATGGAGAGTCTCCACATAACCTGACCAACACCAGCCACGATGAAAGTTGGTCATAAAACGTAAAAAAAACTATATATATATATATATAATTGTTATTTTGAAATAATAAAAAAATGGGCTACCCTTGGGGCAGCGAGGCGAGTTGAGGTGGTACTGGTGAAAGTAATGTAAATAGCTGTTATATAAATAACATAAAAAGTAAATATATTAAATATACATGAAGAAGGGGTTAGCAACCTGTGACTTTTTGACCACGTGGCTGTGGCTCTTCTGAGAATGATAGACACATTCACATTCTAATATCTCAACATTTTATTTGATAATACTTTCCTAAAGATAGATTTTTTATTTATGGGTTAGTATTATTATTTCATATTTAGATATTTCTTTAGATATATAGGAATCAATTGGTCCGCTCTATGATGCGCTTAACATCTCAACTGCATCAGCTTCTTCATATCTCTCGCAGCTCTTCACTAGACTACAGAAGTTACAAATTCAATGTGTCTCTTGGGAGTTCAGCTTTAGAAAGCATCATATGTGTGAGAGGTGCATTTACGCATATAATTTTACAACAGAGAAAAAGGACAATATCCCAATTCACAGAATTAGAACTTTGAAATTGAGTTTGTACATGCTAGGAACATGGATATGTTGTGCAACCTATGTATTATGGAACGCCATTGGGATCAAAATCCTCTGAATCAACCCGCCAAAGACATCGAGCTGAATATGTTGTGAATATGTATTCTGCGTGTGAAAAATTAACGCATAAAGTACACGTCAACAGCCTGTTAACTATGTGCTTTTAACCTGTATTCTATGAGTATTTTACGTATACCCTATGCGTTAAAATTCATGTTTTTGACCTGTTTGGCATTCAGTAGTAATCAAGGCGCCTGCACTGTTTGAAAAAAGTCCACTCTTCAAAACATGGAGATAGCGATAGCGCTCAGTTCCAATGACCGGCATTGTCAGGGTGCCAGGGAGTGATTGACAGTGCTCTGATCCAATAGCAAGCATTGTCAGGTTGCCCAGGAATTAATGACAAGGCTCTGATGAAATGATGCTAGATACGAAGCCCATTGCTGCTTAAATCCCGTTCTCCACCCATTGCAGCTTTTTGTAAATTTTGGGTCAAATATCTAGGATAAAATGGCTCTTTGCTTTAAAAAGGCCAACCCCTGACATAAAGTATGAAATAAATTTATTATAATTATATATGTATAAATATATTCTCCATAAATATGCATACTCTGTAAAATATTTAAACTTCTACTGCTGCACTACTGAAAGCATCCTAACCAGCTGCATCTCAGTGTGGTACTGCAACTGCACATCTACTGACCAGAAGACGACCCAGCTTATCATCGATACCCAGCTCCCTGCAATAAAAGACATCTATATGTTCCCCCTCCTGCCCTCTGGGAGGCGCTACAGTAGTCTCAGCACCCATACTTCCAGGCTCAGGAACAGCTTCTTCACTCAAGCTGTTAACCTACTGAATTGTCTAATTTCCTACTGAATTTACTTTTTTCATTCACCGACACGCCCCACCCCTCCACAATTGCACAATTTTATCTGCACCTTATGTCAACTATGTTTACCATGTACTGTTCAGCTACATTTCAGTACCTCAGAGAGACACTACCTCATCTATGGGGATATGCTGATGTACATATCTCTATGTATATGTTAATATGCAAATCTGTATCTAGGCTGTACATTTCATTTCTGTACATCTGCATGACATGTATAATGTTGGTAATATATGTTTAATGTACGTACAATATGTATCATACATATTATGTACATAATGTATGTCTAATGTATATATGTATCATTTTTATGTAATATACATCATGTAGTTATAATTTATATATAATATGCATTATGTATGTATAATTTTTGTATAATGTACGTAAAGTGTGTCCAATCTATGTATATTCCCCGCCCCCCCTTCTTCTGCGTCTTGTGTTGGATCCTGATCTTCACTTAATGTTCTCTCTGCGATGCCAGTAATGGACACCATGGCTGGAAAATGGAATGAGGCAGTTTCAGATTCTCCTCCTGGAAAAATTATGAAGGAGGGTGAAGAACATATGAAATGTTCTCAGAGCCCTGACTAAAAAAGTGAGATCTCTCCATCAGTGAGTCTGCACTGTCAGTAGAAACGCTAACTGCACAAAGCGTTTACTTGTTGATTTTTTTTTTCGTCTTTATTTCTTGTTGTCATAACAGTTATACTTACACACCCCACGGTTGTTTATAGGAGTCCATCATCGGCACAGGTTGTGATCAAAGAATGACACTTAACATTATATTTTAATGTTATATGTTTTATTATATAAAACATGCTTGTCAGTAATTCCAGCCAATTCTTTTGAAGTCAGTCTCTGCTGGCTTTATGCGGTTAGATCAGGAGAATGTTATCCAATCTCGGCGAAATCATTCATGGTCAAGAGTCTTTCATAAGATTAATCCCTTGTTCAGATTTTGTTTTGTATCATTCTGTGGATTTTACATGGAATAGAAAATGTTTAAAAAGACAGTCTAGTTGAAACCTAATCTAAACCTTTCTGAGTCTGTGTACACATCACAGAAAAAGTTTGCAGAGAATCTGCGCATCTCTTATAGTGCTGAGGGCTTAGCTGCAAGATGACTGAATCAGAAGTCCGAATATGCCAGCATGTGGTGTTGTCACCAGTTGATTACCGAGATACTGGTACTGATACCAGTCCTGGTACTGGTGGGCAGATGGCTCAGGGATGGGATGAACAGCAAATGATTTCATTCTGGGCGAGTACATGTGGGTCGAGTGAGACTCAGAATATTTCTGCCAGACTAAGCCGGTGCATTAGCACATAAAGACAAGAACAAAAGGATACAGGAAAAGCACCGAGGGAGACCAGAGACCTTCACTCTCGAGTCACAGCGTTGCAGAGACTCATAGGGGAAATCATGCAATGTTTTTTTTTAGTTATGGTAGGAAACAAAAAGTATTGTTCCAATGTGAATGGGAAGTCACTGCCACAAGACTGTATTCCCCATACACAGACTTGTATTATATAAACTTGCAAGTAACCTGTGCTTCCATTTACTGTATCTGTGCAGATATAATGCAATCGTGCATGCAAGATCCTCTCTCTCTTATCTCTTCTATCTCTGCAGTCTTGCAAAGATTTACTTCTCTCAATCACTGATATCATCCCCATTACCTTGGTGCTACTTTCAACAAGAACTCACAGCCCAAACAAACGTGTGAATATAACTTTATGAGGTGACTATACTGTAACTCTTGCATACCACTGCACGCCACTGAGCCCAGATCCCTTGAACCAATGATTCCTTTGTTCCCAACTTGGCACACGTGGTGAACCCTCCCCACAGAGTGGCCACAGGCATTCGACTCACACAGATTTACACACACCTCTCCCTCCACATCGCTGTCTGCACATCCTCATCCTTGCATTCCTTCCATTCCATTTACAAAGACACTCACATCCATACAACCACACCCGCTCTCCAGACTATTGTATAAGTGTTGTGTTGTGTGTTTATTGTCTCCATGTTTAGTCTGTTTAATCATCCGTAGTTAATGTTTACTATTGCAATTCATGCTGTTCACGTTTTTAGTTATTTTGTATATAGAGAGTTGAATTAAAATTATTGATGTGCATTGAAATATTGTATTATGAGGTCATGTATATACTTCAATGTGCATCAATAATTTTCATGTGTGTGTGTGTGTGTGCACTTTGGACAACGTATACATTGGTGTTGCTTGAGGGCCATGAAAGGCCTGTACAAAGCTCCGAGGCACTTTCCAACTTGCTGAAATAACTTGGACACCATGCTGTCACAAAATTTTCAGCATTTGCGAAACCATTCATCATCTGTCTTTGGCAGTCAGTGTGGGGAGGAAATATAGACGGTTGGGGAACAGACAGACTTTTTGCAAGATTTTATTGGGGTGGGGGGGCTTTGATCTTCTGAGTCATGGGGTCAATATGACTGGAGACCTTTCTCAGGGTTCTTAATTGAGCAGTCCTGACCAGGGATAAACAGCCAGAGAAGTTTCCCTGCCCTGGAATTTTGCTGAATGTCACCAGAATGTTCATATCTATTCATAAAGTAATAAATAATGACAATGACATAGGAAGGACACTTTGACCAAATACGTCAGTAAACATCACAGTCACCTTCGGTCTACAGAACAGCAGGGTGCTGTTGAGATTCTGAAGCGTTAGTTTAGGTGGGGTTTGTAATCCTAAATCGATCCCAAAGCATTTTGTTCACAGCTCACAGAAATCGTGGCTGGTGTAATCAGTGTCACCTTCCAAGTTTCAGCTAGGTTTTAGAAAGTGACTGTGGCATGACCTTAGGTGTCTGGTCAGAGCGTAGGGGGAGGGGGGGTCTACGTGTTACATGACCCGGTGGCTCAAATGTGGCAACATAATATGCCCACGTGAGAAACTGCCAGGAAAAAAATCTCCAACTTACTACTACAAAGACTATAAGAAAAATACATGCTGTTTTCTCTGAAAGTGGCCATATTCTCTCTGCCAAGGTGAAGGGGGAACCTGTTCCATTCTTCTGGCAGCTGGAAAATGACCCGAAGTTTACAAACTTGGGATCCCCCCTAGACGCCCAGAATGCCGGCCAGTGTCCTTGTAAAATCACTTGGATGCAGCTCACCAGCAAATTAGATTAATTGAACTCTGTTGGCTCGTTACAGCCATAGAGGAGCAGCACCCCGCTGCGGAGGAGGACCCCCCCAACTGTGTCATGCTCCGTCTCGTCCGGTTTGTACATTTCCATATACGACATGGGAGTTCGATGTCTGTCAGAAGCAATGTCGGCCCTGAATGACAACAAAGAGGGACTGCAGGGTAAAGACGATGTTTGACGCTGAAGAGGAACGGCGCTTTGTGATGCGAGCTCTGTCTCATTTTTCATGTCTCACTTCCTGTCATTCTGCATTTATCTGCTGAGCCAGCCTGGCATTTGTTTAACTGCAGCTAGACGGCCCACAGCTGGCCAATCAGAGATGATGTTAGCCAACTCGACTCCAACGTAAACCTCAGGCGTATTGCCACTTGCATTTGCTCATTATAAAAACTATTCGCAGAGGTTGATAAACATTGCCAATGCAAGAGGGTTGAGTTATAGTTTTTTTTTTTTTTTGCGGAATTTCATCCCAAATTATGAACAGCCTGATGTGACAGCCCTTCGTGGGATCCCTCAGCATTACACGAGTCATTGTGCCATGTTTTGGCGTAGCAATGCCAATGTATGACTGAAAGAAGGTAATTAAATATGTCTGCCTTCTGGTTAGTCAAGTCGGATTTGTATAATGTCTGCAGTTTGGAATGAAAGCCATTTGTGGTTCATTCATCATAGGTAATCTGTCGCTTTGGGGCTAAAATAAAATTTGTGCACCAATTTGGAGGAAAATCAATGCTTGAAGTAAGCAAAGACGCAAAACTATTCAAGCAGTTTCAAACTACGGAAAGTTGTCGAGGGAAAGTCGCTTGTTTTCTGTGTGTAACATAACAGAAAATCCCCGTCATGAAAATCCATATATCCGTCCAGTTCAATGTAATGTAGTTTTACCATGAAAGTAAAATTTAGATTAGCTGATCTCAGGGAGCATATTAAAGCTTGACCGGGCATGAAAAAAACCTGCAGAACCAGGGGTCAGCAAAGGGTAACCTTGCAGAAAAGTGCCTGACCAAAGTGCACATTAAAAAATGTACAAAATAAACCGTCATTTGTTGCTTCTGCTTATTTTCTAACCTTCATGCTTCTCTATGTACATTACATCCGGAAAAGAAGCTAAAGGTATTAAAGGTTCATGTATTAATTCTCAAGTTTTACATAATGTGCCTGTTCTTGGTTGTCTGATGTGAAATTTATGTTATGTTATGTTATGTTATGTTATATGTTATGTTACATGTGATATTATAACATGTTATGCTATGGTGTGTTACATTTTGTTACGTTGCATTATTTTTGTGAAATGCTATGTTATTTTATGATGCGATGTTGTTTGTAATTTGGAGTTATGTCAAGTCGCATGTTATATTTTGATCTTATTTTTAATTTTGTTATGTTATGTTGTACTATGTCATTTTATGATACATTATGACATGTATTATGCCATATTATGTATTCCTTCTTTCTCCACTCACTTAAAATATTTGAAAATTGTACAGGGTTTTTTCATTACATAAACCATTGTGTAACTCTGTCTTTAGCACTGTAATGTCTTTCTTATAATGTATGCTGTTCTGTGGGCTTGGGGGAACATTATTACTTTTCACTGTATATTTGTGCATGGCTGGGGTGACAGTAATGCTTGATTTGCCTTGTACTGCATCCTTGAGTAACACAAAACCCCCACCAGCTGAGCATTTCAGCATGTTTATGTCCAGAACATGGATCATTACGGTCTCGTCATGAAACCAAGCATGTAGGTTTACAAATTTTCCAGTTTCCATTTCTGATGAGATTGATGAGAGAGAATAAGATTGCATTATTGGATTCAGACGGGCACAGCGAAAGGATGTTTAAGTAGAGCGGGTGGGTGATCGATTCTTTGGAATGAAACATCGAAGTAGCTACAGGAAAATCTTTATTAGTGTAAAATGACACAATGACATTCATTGCATCACTTTCTTCTGGTTCAAAGCCGACTTCAAACAATACATAATTACTATTACAACAAAGGGTGGCATGCGAACTCAAGCCATATCGACGGACCCAAACCAAAAAGCCTTTGGTGGAAGTCCTTCCACAGGAGAAGCCTTGTGTTTACATATTCAAAGACGGAAAAATAAATAAATGGAAATATCGATTGGGGAAAAGACACAGAGAGGGCTACATGCATGTAAATGAGTAGCAACTGAGGTTACAAAGGACCTTGAAAAGGAAGGATAAGCAGTCACATTAAGAATGGGCAGTGTGTAGTTCAGTAGGTATTGGATTTGAATCCCTTGGCAGAGTAGCTATATCACCTTTGGGTCACTGAGCAAGGCCTTTAACCCCAAATGCTGTGCTGGATGCTGACTGACCCTGCCCTTTCACCTCGCCCCTTAACCCTGCCCTCTTACCCTAACACTTCACCTGTATATACATATCTGTATCTCTCACCTAGAGCATAACGGGATATGTGATAAAGGCACTTTTTTGCAAAGTGCCTTACTTGATTGATTCAATATGTGCTCAGTACTTTCCAGAAGAGTTCCCCATTTACAGGGTCGCATATATTTGTGTCTGGACCAGAAAAAATTAATCTCCCTTACTGACTCCACTTTTAAAAGTATTCACCTTATCATCACTGCTACACAGTCCTTCATAATGCCTGCTTTGTGCAAATGTATTCTTCAAAGCAAGATTAATGCCAAATGTAGCTAAATTCATATTTAGGAATTTAGAATTTGTTTTGTTAAACTAAGAAAAAGACTTAAAACTTTTTCTCATTCACTAGCATTATTTCAAAATCAGACATTATGATGAAAATACAAAATAGAAATTTAAAACTTCTTATTATGAAATTTTCAAATTCCAATTCTCATGTTAATTTCACCATCGTATAATTTGAATTTTCGAATATGAAATGCAAATGAAGCGCATTAGCTAAAGCCGTGCGCCTCTTGCATCACGCACACATGCTCTATTTTGCTCCTCATTGTTAAAAACCACATATCTGGGGCACCCAAATGAAGAGGTTAAACTGCAGATAACTCCTGCAAGCACATATGCTTGCTATATGCTGAGGACTGTGTTTCTAATCTGCTTATTCTCTGGACATATTTGAACTTAGAATACAGCATCGCTGCCTGATTTTAAGGGATAAAAAAAACTTTCATCCTTTTCGCACTACAGTCAGATGTCCTTTAAGTGCCTTAAAGCTTCTATTCTTTTTTATTTTTATTTATTCACCGGGCTAGTCTGCACATCAGTGGTGGTTGTTGTCCCATATCGAGTATTACCAAAGGGGTGTTGGATGTAGGGATCGTGGTGGGACTTTCCGATCAAAGGCAGCTGCTCCATAGAGGTAGGAAGATTATAGAGTTTAAATTATGAAACAACTTCCAAATAAGTCTTCTTTGGAAAAATTCACTATTGTGATATTGTAAAATGTATTATCTTCTAACCTCCTCAATTGTTTTAATCATCAGCTGCCACTGTCTATATATGTCTGTAGTGCATCCAATCTGCTGAAACAAGCTGAGTTAAGCTAGGAGTTTTCAAGATGCCGAGCCGTATAGTTAAGCAACCAGCATATAATTTTCTTTACTCTTTCGGTACACAAAGCTAATTTTTTGGCATGACCCCCTTGGAGTCTGCCCTGTTTACAGCTTCAATAAGTTCCCTTTCAATCTCTTGTTGGCCATCCGTCTTTGCAGCGGACCAACCATGGTGTACTCTAACCAGAATGGGAGTGCCCTAAATAAAAAGTAGCCTTTGTGCCTGAAAAGGCAGCTTATGTCTCATGTGTACCTGATTCGATCCTAGCATGGACGTCCAACTCTTTTTTTCCATGGAGAACCGAAAGGGAAAATGCAAATTATCCGCGACTAGAGAACACTCAACAAATAATATATAGAACATTTTCTAATTTTAAAAAACCAACAATAAATAATTGTTCAAATTTAACAACAATATGGATTTAGAACAACCGTATTGTACTCTGTAATATGGATGACAAAATTGCGCTGGCTGACCGCGCAGTTGCTGCGCCTTACTGAGCTCCTCAAAAACTCCTTTGTTTATGTCCAGCGTCCAGTCAGTTAGTACTCCACCCCTGCAACCGCCGTAAGATGCGCTCTACGTACTCAGTGTGTATAAATCTTCCACCATTTGCGCATCATGCAGTTCAGCGTCTGACAACCTTGTGTTGCCTGTCTCTGTATTCAGTTCTGTGCCCATTGGCTGCCTGTTGTGGCCCTTTTAAGGACTGTTAATAAAGAGAGTGATTTCTCCGGCAAGCAAGTTGTTATATCTCTCTCTGCTTTCACGATACCTCGGTCTGCCCGTTGGCACACTATATTGTGTTTTTCTTTAAGGTTTTTACTATAAACACCAGGAAATTACTTAACAAAAATATTATTTGTTGTGAACAAATTAATGGAATTTCAATGCTTTCGTATGGGAATGGATTGCATTCATGAAACACAAGCACCTCTAGTAAATTGTTATAACAATGAAATGGTCATTTGATTATGGTGGACTTTAGAATGGCAGCAGTAATCGAGTGTCAGTCTGCTGTGGACTCACCTTCAAACGGTCCAATTCAACAATTAAAAGTAGTTTAATTTTTTTCCCAGGAACTCAAAAGTGAGTCTAAACTTCCCCTGGGTGCAGTAATTACCCAGAATCCCTTGAATATAAACCCTCATACTTCTATCCCTTTATCCCAATGCTGGCTATCTCTGTTTTTTCTTTTTTTTCTTTCCTTTCCTGTCTTTGGTCGGTAACTATTGAATACATTTATCATTTAAGAAGAATTAGAAGGATGTCCTTTTGCCAAATTAGATATTATGTGCTACAGTGCAGAGTATGTGAAACTGTATTTAAAAATATGATCTTTCAGGTATTGCTAAGAGCTTGCAGAAATGCCAGTATAGATGAAAATTTTTTATAAACATTTCATTAAGTTGTGGTAAACCCAGACTTATGCACACAGGCCTCTGATCCACCGAGTGCCACTTTGAAATGCAATCCACAAGCTGGAATGTTTTTCCTCGACAAGTATCAGCCTTTTAATCCCATCCTGTATCTGCCAAATGCTTGTAAAACCTGTGATCATTTCCATTAGGTACAAATAGCTTTAAAAATCTTCTCTGAAAGAGCATGTCTGTCAATCTGTTCACCCCTGCTATGAGTTGACAGCTGGGTAATAAAATGTGATTGTCGTATTGACTGCTTGTTTTGTTTTTAAACAAACTCATCCTTTAAAATTCTAAACACAGACCAGCATCCTGTCCACAATTTTTTGCCTGTCTTCTTTGGGGAAAAAAGTTTAGGAGTTATGGACCCTGAATCACAGAACATAAAGCTTGTGCTAGGAGCACATTAGTGGAGGGGGCAGAAGTAACTTAGTAGTTCAATTACTACTCAAGTATAAATAATGAAGAAATATAGTACCTGCATGGAATACACCCTCCCTATTCAAATCTGGCCCTTGATTCCAAATCCAGGCCGTGTTTTCCAAGTTCCCACGTAGTTAGCTTAATAATTCCTGGCTCTAATTGGCCAGAAGCTTCACAACTGGCTCTCAGGTAAAGAAAATGTGGGAAAACAGCAGTGATCGACCCTTGAAGACCATGATTTGAATTACCCTGGAATACACAGACCATTATGAATGATTAATGATGAATGAACATTGGATCAGTATGTAAATAACACTTAGTTTCTGGTTAATTAATGCGTTTAAGCAAGAGCGTACTATAACTTTATTTGAGTCCCTCAAGTAAAGTGTTTCACTTGTATTTGATATTGATTGTGTGCTCATTTCGTTTAAAAGCTGTTGGCCCTGTGTTTTCTCATGTTTAATGAGTGCCCTTAATACGGCGAGGCATGATGCCAAAAAGGACATAGACCAACAGTTAACGAAACCCTAATGAAAAGTAATTCTAACTAATCTGGTTGTCCTGAATTGTTAAAGTGAGGTGCTGGTGGGGGAGGGGGGTCACTGTTGTTTCCCTGGACAAATTTTGTATTTCCTTTGACCCACCCAGAAATGCTGTTTATCTAACTCGCAACCTAAGTCACTGGAAAGAGCCTTCAGCAGATATCCTATCCAGTTTTGCATGTGTATGACTCTCCCACTTTTCACATGAGATAGGACAATAACCAACCATAGCCCACTATCACTCATGCTATGGCCCTTTGCTGGCACTCTAATGAAGATCATCCTCGGCAGCGATTGCTGACTGAATTTCACTACCTCTTCCATATGTTGTCCGACATTGACTGTCAGTGTGTCATCGTCATGGCGATCATTAAACAATAAGGAAATACACATATAGGGGGCATGATGTCCGGCATGGGGACTCGGGAGCTTGGGATGTGTGACCCCTGTATGGTCGACAGGGGCTCTCAGCTCTGACCCATCTCATCACCGGCAGTCGCTTGAAGCATTATGCAAACTGACTCTGTGCTGCTGAAACATTTGACATTTCCATACTTTGATGCATCTGCTTCTCTGAGCAGCTTACTTTCCCCCATCTGGACAGTGGAATTCTTTATTTGTTAATCCAGTTATGTCTCAATTAAATGCTTGGTTCCATGGGTCCACAGCTGTCTCTGACTGGGATTCGAACTGTGAACCTTCCAATAATAAATCCATGGGGTTTGCAGCCAGACTCAGATCACAAGTCATTCTTCATCAGCCCTGTGAGGCGCTGTCAAATCACTATGCAGCAGTCGTGCAGGAAATCGCAGTAATGCTGCTCAGCTAATTGGTGCAGTGTCAAGACCAGATACTAACACATGAAATAGTAGAACGTGATTTGGTGCTGCTGTGTTTGTGCAGTGACGTTTCAGGTCTCACACTTGTCGGATGGGGACAGAATGTCAGGTTTGTTGTTCCATAAAACTTAACGCCATGACATGTTGACTTGAGCTGCACCCCTGCCTAGAGCTTCAGGAAGCCGGAAGATTGTCAAATCACAAAAATTAGTTTGAGAATTTCAGCGTGAGGGAGTTACAGCTTGAAATCGTCACGGGTGGGTGATAGTTTCCCATCTATCGCCCGGAATGGAGATTAACGTGGAACGAAATAATCTCCTTATAGAAAATTACAAATCTGTGACTGGCAACAATGTTCCCCATCCATGCCGACGGATCCCAGGGAGCCTGGAAACACAGGGGGGTTCTGTGGTGTGCGATGGGTCTTCCGATCCCTGAAAAACCCTGTGGAAGCCAACGAAAGCTGTGAGGCAGAATGTCTAGCACTATCAGAACCTGATATGTGATTTTGGTAAGACCCTGTGTTGGTTAAAAGGTTCTGGTTTTGCTCTGGACAGTCATACATCCATTTATTTTTAAGAACCACTTACCAATGAAGGTCACATCAGTCTTGAGTCCGCTGGGGGAAAGTGGCATGGTCATCAGCAGAATATACACATTAATCAAATATCCAGTTCAGTGGGGTTATGGGTACTTATACATTTTTAGAAGAGATATAGAGTACTTTGAGGAAGTGAGAAGAAACTGTGAATTTCACAAAAGCTGCATACTGTAGGGGTGTGCTTTTTCCTGATAAAAAGTCAATCCTGCTACAATGCGTAATATCACACCACAAATCTGTTCTAACGTGATTCATATATTAATACCCAAGACCAATACAATGTGCATTTGTATTTGTGTGATTTTCAGTCTGAGAGAAAAGCACTACACAAACTACAACATAATATGATCTTACACAGAAACACTACTTGCATGCAAAAGTACCCACCCAAGATGACTATAGAAATGTAGTATAGTATAGGAATTTGGCACGTTCCAAAGCAGATACTAAGCAATTCTTATGAGACTCATAAGACCCATAGGGGGTGTTTATGATACAAGTCATTAATGTACTCATGTTGTTTCTTATTTACAATCCATATTTTTACGCTATTGGCCACTGGTATCACTTTTTTGTTATTTAATTTGCTTTGTTTGATGTAAATTATTATTACATTATATTTTGGAGTCATATTCTTCCCATTGGATATGTGTGTTTTAGGGTATGATTTTAGTGAATGTGTAATTTTTCAGGGCAGATTAGTCGTGCTGCAACAGGACTGATTGCATATAAAATTCAAACCACAAATAACCATAAATGTGCAAACTTTTATTAAATACCTCTTCCCAATGTAAGTTTTTATATCATTTAAAATAATTTTAACTTTATAAAGATGTAGCATTCTATTTACATTTCAAATCATTATCCAATTTAATATACAAATAATATTGTTGTATAATGTTTCATAATGGCTGCCTGGCAAAGTGTCCCTTCCTGTTGAAATACATGTATAGCAAAGTTTCTGCCGGGTGGGCGAGCAGAAAGCAGGCTGGAGGCGGCGACGTAGCAGGGAACGGGTTTATTTATCGAGGAAACAGATGACACCGGGGACCAAAGCAGACAATACAAAATGACGGATCTGAGGAGATGGACTAAGACGCGGACTAAATACAATCAGGCACGGATAGACAACAGGTGGTTACAATCAGGATCCGACACGAGGTAGCAAGGCGGGCGTGGCACACATGAGGCTCTGATGGGCGGATCATGACAGCAAAGCACCCACCATTCAAAAGATGTTGACATTGGTGATCTCCGTAAGGATCCAGTAATCAAAATGCATTTTCGTTCATTATCCACAAAACAAGCTACATTGGGCAAACATTCCAAAAACTGCCACTGGATAATGTCCCATTTACACATCACCAATTAGAGATAAAGAGTGGTGGTGGTGGTGG
>JABFEB020000079.1:20013783-20025555 GCA_019775895.2 Stomatorhinus ivindoensis
CGCCCGCCGGGGCAACAGCACGGACAGCTCAAAGCCGGCAGCTGCACCCTCAACCTATAGCTTATGTCTATAAACACTCAAGCGCCCACCGGGGCAGGAGCACGGACAGCTCAAAGCCACCAGCATTACTTATTATTAGTATCTCCGCATGTTTCTTGGCATGCTGTTGCTGGAGGAGCAGAGCCGTAGTCATTTCTTGTGATTGATCAGGCTTGTGAAGGGTGCATAAGGGTGAGATGAAGCATGGGTGGGTGTTTGTAAGTCAACAAATAAAGTATTTTGTGGGTAAAACCAAGGAGATGCCATTACGAAACAAAAATATATTTTAAATATATGAAAATTTCAATATACTGTATTTTGCTTAACAACATTGGACATTTCCAACAATTAAAAAAATGCTATGCAACTAAATTTATGGAATTATATTCAGAAATTGCATCATTTATGCTACAAATTGAAATACTTCAATAAAATAAAGGTGATGCATATTCGTATATAATGTTTGGAAAAATGTGTTCAATAAATATATGCTTTCATATACAGTCATACTTCAGATCTCAAACTTAATCCGTTCAGAACTCCGGATCGAATCCTAAAAAGTTCGAGTTCTGACTGAATTTTCCCCAAAAGAAATAATGGAAAATCAATTAATTTGTTCCCGACCCCAAAAACATTACACCTATATATATATACATTTTTTAGCATTTAAACACATATAAGAACATTTATCAAAACAGTAATTTTTAAAGTAAGAAAATAAAAGCAATGTGTCCTGCCCTGATCGTCCGCTCCTTCCATGTGGCTTGTCCGCTAGTTAACCCCATGTGGAATCCCCATGTGATCAGCTGTTTCTGGTTGTTGTCATTAGTCCTCTGCATTTAGTCCGCATTTCAGTTTGTTTCCCCAGTCCGGTCATTGTATGGTTCGTCTGCGTTTTGCCTGCTTTACCTGTAATTAAACCCCGTATTCCCCGATACACTGACGTCTGCGCCTTTGTCTCCATTCCGTCCTGCTGGGTATAACAATATTATTAAATTTAATGTATTAATAGTTTATTATTAATATTAAAATAATTAGTAAGAAATCTTTATTTTAAAATGTATTTTAATATATTATTATTACTGTTACTGTCTATCATTGTCTAAATGTATTTTTACTGTATAAATATATGTATTCAGCTAGTGTAAACATGCACGGTGGTATCACGGCGAATGCAAGGCTGAGACTGAAGCTTTACCCTTTTCCAGTGAGAGATGTGCAGCGTGACTCATTTCCCGTGCATTCAAGGTAACTTAGGTCTGCGTTCACGGTTTGAATTCTGAGATTCAGATTGAGTTCTAGGTTTTTTTTTTTTAATCGAACTGGTTGGTTCAACTTTTAAGAAATTCGAGCTATAATGACTTTGAGAACCGAGGTACCACTGTATTATAATATTTTTCAAAATACATAAACAATTGCAATCAGCTTTATATTTGTTTCCGCAATGTTCTTCTACACAGATTGGTATAGGCACTATTAACAGGGAATTGAGAGGCACTGTTTAAAGTTGGACAGGTTTTCAATTAGCTATTTACTATGCAAGTTCAAATCCATCTCAGTAAAGCAGAAGCAGAAGAAAGCAGAAGAAAGCTGGTCTTTCCACGAACTGATTTTATGTACATTCAGTTGAGCAGAATCTAATAGTTAAGAAAAATGTAAAATAAAAAATGCAGTGCAAACCTTCTGGTCTTAATTCCCTGCACATTTCCCTTTTTATTTAAAGATTAGTACAAAAACTAAGCAAGTGTAGCCGGGTGCTGTATTAGATAAAGCAAAAAAGGGTCTCTGTTCCTTTAACGATGAATGCGCGTGACCGTGGAATCTACGTCCTGGTCAGCAAGCTTTGGAAAATACCACGGTTGTGTGGAGTTTCCTGAGGTTGCTTCCTGCAGGTAAATTGTATTTCTTTATTATGTCTGTTATATATGCCTATTATTTGGTATCGTCGTTTATAATAGAAACTCATAGCATCGTATTTCTGCTTTGTCGGGGTTACATGTGGGAGATATGTAGGCATGTGTATTGACTGTGTTAAATGACTTGTTAATAAATTTAAGTACAATGTCTCTTTTTCAGATTCAGGTATCATATTGGGAGGAGGGATTGTGCTAAATCTGCCGCCTTAGTGAGCTAAAGTGTGCGATCTCGCAGGCTGAAGAGTGAATTTTGTTTAAGTGTGTGGGGTTTTTAAAGTAGCTAGTTTTGCTTTATGTAAAAGCTAATGTGTTTTATTTCTGTTTAATCCTCTCTGAAACAGGACCACTACTGTATATTATTGGTTGTAGTTTTGGAAAGATTTTATTTTCTTTAAAATTTTGGAACATCGGTCAGTATGCTAACAGAAAAGATGGGGATATTAGATGTATTTGGAATTATTGTGAACGAAATTGACTACCTCTTATATATTGCACAATTTTGTTTTACTTTTCTTTAAGTATTCTCAGAAATAAAAGAACCCCAGAAATTTTGTGATCCTGTGTAATTTCTGCAGGTCACATAAAATTACAACTTTCCAAACCTTTGACAAGCACCAAACTCAAAGTATCATCAGTCCATCACTATGCATTGTACACACAATTTACTTTTTTAATGTTGCCAGAAAATAAATGAGGAGCTTTTTCTTTATCTTCTTCACAAGTAGCTGATTGTGTTTCAGTATGCAGATTGGAAGGATTTTTTTCTGTAGGTCTTACCTGCTTCATCTCTAGCCTTCTTCTGTTTGAACAAATATTTGACTTTAATTACATGTATAGTCCATTACATATATTATGGCTGACTAATGTATTGTTAATTAAATGTATATGTGTTTCAATTACATTTACATGTTCATAAATTTTTCTTATAAATTATTCTCATTCGCTAAACCTAAATTGTGTGCATCTGCCTATCAAGGTCAAGAGAGAGGAACTGACATTGTGACGTACAACCAGCCTGTAAAAGCTATCTGGAGCTTTTTGTGTGTTGCTCAACCAGCTGTTGTACAAGTCTATTGCTCTTTATTGTCATGGTGTGAAAGACAAACATGTCAAAATTGTATTATGTCATTTTGACCTGTTTAAATACATTTGCACAATAAAAACTGCATAACTTTCATCTTGGTGTAACTATTGTGAATTATATTTCTTGTATTTGTTATGATTCGCCCGTCCGAACCTCATGTGTGCCACGCCCCCCCTCGTTACCTCGTGTCGGATCCTGATTGTAACCACCTGTTGTCTATCCATGCCTGATTGTCTTTCGTTTTTAGTCTGAGTTAGTCTCCCCAGGTCCATCATTCTAGTCGTCCTGTTATTACCCGTCCATGTACCTGTTTCCTTGCAAATAAAACCCTCTGCCTGCATCCTCGCTGCTTCCTGCCTGCTTCCTGCTCGCCCGTCCCAAGCAGCGATCGTGACAGTATTTATGTGTTATACTTTTATGAATATTTTCAAATTGCAAATTCATGGCCCACAAAATCTGTCATGCAGTGTAAGTGAGCAGAAATATGTGAGTATCACCCACTTATGTGAAATTTATAAATATAATATAAAAAACTATATATTAATCAAATCATATATTTGAAAACACATCATGTATCTCTCAAGTCATTTAATGTATTACAATTTATATTACAGTACATTACAATATATTTTCATTTCATAAGGGTGGGTTTGAATCCTTGGCAGCACACATAGTTTGATCCCCTTTTTCTTACTGTAAGTCGTTAAAGATAGGAGCTTCCGATAGATATATGTATATGTCCTCACCTAGTTTAAACTTGAAGGGCCATTGGGAGCTGGTCTGGTTGGAAACCGCATGTTTGGCTGCTAGTTGAAGGGAGATCTGTGAGAGTTTAGCCCCCCATTGTCAAATGAGCAGAGCCCAATGTCCGGATCCAGGTATGATTGTGGGAGCAGGCACATTGAAAACATTGTAAAGGTACTACAGAATACAACCTTAGCGACAGTGAAAACAGGGTAAAATGTGACTGTAAACTTAGCTTTTATAATATTGATTATATTGGCTAGACTGAGCACAATCAATAGTGATTAAAAACACTCAAAAACGCACGAGCGATGTTGCCATCATCACTAAAATGTTGCAAACTACATTAAAACCCATTCTAAACATAACCTGGACATGTCATTGCTAAGGCTTCCTAGGTTGAGGCCAACAGAATTACCTGGGATGGCAAGAATGAGTGTAAAGGCATGGGAAAAGCACATGTGTCTGAGGTAACACTCATGTAACATGCATCCCCTCCCCCCCCAGCAGCAGTTAGCTACTGAAATTATTGCCATACCCTCCACAGCCCGTGAATGATAGGTGTCAGACCGAGGTCTGAATTTCCCGTGATGGGTGTCAGACCCGCTTATCTCAGTACACCGAAGATATGGAGCATGTTTGCTGTAACTGCAGGCACATGGAAATTTGCCGTATCCCACCGCATTTCAGCTAAGCTGTTAATATGTATGTGTGTTTCTCCCTAGAGCTATAAATGTATTTGTGGCGTGTTTTGAGTGCTCAGGCTCTAATTTATGCGGATTGTCCATCTCCCAGGTATGCAGATGGACATGCATGGACTGTTCTGAGAGCCATGTGTAGTGATCATGCTGTTGCTCCAGGTTCCTGGCCATGGTCGAGACCTCCCCTGGCCCTGGCCATGGTCGAGACCTCTCCTGGCCCAGCTCTTCTGTTCGGGCTCATCAATCTTGCGTGTAACGTCTCGTTATGAAAAGGTCGGGGCTGGGCTGAGTAGGGGCACCTTCCCATTTATCCTTCGCTGGTACAAAGGAGAGACTCGTGTGTCCAGGGGTAACCTTGAGCACAGCACTCAAGCAATGGACTCAATTCATGGAAACTGTCAATGAGAGATACTCATTTACTCTGTCTTTTCCAATGCCACATCAGATTTGCCCTTTAGGTTACACAAGAAATGGATGTAATATAATTCCTTGATTTATCTGGGTAAATTTGGAGGTTCAATGTGATGGTGCAATGTGATTTAGTGGGTTTTTTCCATTCTTGTAAAAGAATTTTTCTATTGAATTCTCTTCTCAGCATCAATTGCCTTCCCAGCATGCCACGGTCTGAGTGCAGTTCCTTACAGACCCCCAGAAGATGCCAGAAAAAAGGCTGCCTCCTTTAATGGACCTCAGAGGAGATTGGGGTGCCCTTTTAATCAAAGGAGCAGAGCCTAGGCTGCACAAATGCAGAAAGGGACCTTGTTCATCTGCGATGGACCCTTCACTGACATGTCACTCACATACTTACCTTCCCCCATCTGCTCAGGTAACTTTAATCTCCCCTGTTTCTATTGCAGAGCTGAGCACACTCCGCCATATCCTAATGACAACTCATAAGCCGCTGACTGACAGATCTTTTAACCAACCGCAATGCGGGCTATCTGGGACGGAGGGTGTGACACAATTACTGTTGGATGCACTAGCCATAATCCTGCTGTGTTCTCTGTGTGACTGCTTTGGCGAGGGGACCGAGAGAATGCCAAGAGTGTGTAAGACTGTTATCAATGCAAAAGGTGGCTACTTTGAAGAATCTAAAATATAAAACAAATTCAGGTTTGTTTAACACTCTTTTGTTTACCTCCAATTTTTTTTATTGTTTTGGAGTATACAGTATTAATCTACTATGTAGAAAACAATAAAAAATAAAGAAAAACCATTGAATGGGAAGGTAAGTCCAAACACTGAATTGTGTGTATGGTTTATATATAAATTAAATACAAGTATGGTTTTCTTGCTGTATCAATTAGCATGCTGAAAGGAACTTGGAAATGTTTTATGTGAAATTAACCCAGCTATTACTATATCGAGTATCAAAAAAATAGAATCTACTGTGTATATTCTGTAAACATCAGAGTTGCAATTGTGTCTCTCCAATCTAACATTTACAGAAAAAAGATTATCCTTGTAGCAGCTAAGAATATCATTTTATTTTCTTAGATGACATTCAAAGCTTAACTAGTAGTGCAGTGTGTGCTAAGGACAAAGTTCAATGTGTTAAAATGGCCGCATTTCTTTGCATGTAGCTGGTTTGTCACCAGGACGTAGCTTTATTATTATATATATATATATAATCTCCATGAAATTAAATGAAATATGTTTGGCTGCTTCCAGACAGTTGGCTAAAATGACTGAGATTTTAGAAGTTCATATAAACATTCCACAGCGTGATATATCCTTGCTTAAAGGTGCTGCTTAGGCAGCTGAGTGATATAATGAATAATGTTTAAAAACTGCTTATGCCCCTGAGAGAACAAGCTTTGTTTCAAGGCGAAAAGCGGCAGTGTGAATATGAATGAGGCCTCATTTGTAAGGCCTGTCAGTCATCATCCCATGCTAATTTCATTTGGGATTGGGAATGGTGTTAAATTGGATCTGGCCCTGCAAGCAGTCCTCCAACTTGCAAGGGAAAATTTGGGGGTTGGTTTAGGGGATTAGCACCCTAGTCATTGTAAAAACTTCATCTAGCCCCGATTCTTTTTTGCTCTCCTGCAAGATGTTTGCACGCATCATGAAGGGGATGGAGGAAAGCCCTCGGGAGCGTCATCCCTGGAGGTGTCGAGACTGCCAAAGGGCCAGTGGGGTCAGGCCTATTGGGAATTAGAATTGGTTGGTGCTGAGGCCTCACCGGCTGCATGGCAGCACTCGGGTCCTTGAAGTGACTGAAAAGGTCAGGCTCTGCGGGTCACTAAATCCCTCTGACCATGGACTTGTTGTTGCTACTCTGAAGATTCATCTTAGCTTCAGTAGGCTACCACCTATAGCAAAATAAGGCTGGACTTGGCAAGACTCTAAGATGGGGCTATTTCTTATGAGCTTGCACACTGTTTGTGTGAGAAACGTGCAGACTAGTTGCGACTGCTGACTCTAATGTGATGTCGGAGACCTTCCGTGGTAAGACCCTGAAGGTTGCTGAGGGTTGTATTGGTGTCGCTGGTGTTCCCAGAAGGGGTGCTTCATCTCGCAGGACACCCTGGATATTATCAAGAGAAGTCACAGTGCATGGCTTAATGGCAACTCTAGCATTACTCATTTGTTAGAGGGACTGAGAAAGATAGTTAAGAGAAAGGCAGAAAAGGAGACATTCGTTAGAGGGATCTGTGAGCAAGTGACACATTATCTATGGTCTAGCGACCCATGTCCTGCTTACAGAGGAATCAAAGCATTACGCACATCCAAATCTATTCCTCAGAGAGCTGCAATCAGAGCAGGTGATGGAACAGTCCTTACGTATGACCCTGAAGTTGTGCCCTGCTGGGCTAGCTACTTTCAGCAGCTGGTTGAAGTTGAATCTCTGGCTAGGACATTGCACATTTTTGGGTCCATGGGTTCTTAAGGCTGATCTTCCGATTATGTGTAAACCACCCAATCTCACTGAGACTGCACAGGTGGTAAACCATTTGGGAATATAGAAGGCCACAGGGATCTGTCTACCATCGACCACATCCTGGAACTGAGAGTTGTCATCAAGAGCAAACATGAGTTTTGGCAGAGTTTCTTTGCAGCATTTGTCAATTTTCATAAAGCATTCCACTCAGTCAACCAACATGCAGTGTGGACGTCATAGCTGGGCTGAACACCGGTGATGTCTTCTTCTGAGTGGATTCTGGGATTTGTCTGGGTATGTTCTTGCTCCTATTCTGTTCAATGCTTACATGGATTTGGTGTTGGGCAGGGTCGTAGGGTCAGGTGGCTGTTGGTGAGGAAAATTCACTGATCTTGACTTTACTGATGATGCTGTGATCTTTGCAGAGTCAATAGAGGCTTTGATCGGTGTTCTCGATGGACTGAGTGAGGAATTTTAGTGCCTGGGTTTTCGATTGTCCTGCATCAAAACCAAGATACAGACCTTTAATGCCCTCTTGGGCACAGCCATCAGCAGTGTGTTTCTCTGTGGAGAGACTGTCGAACTCGTCAAGAGGTTCACTTACCTCGCAGCAACATGTGGTAGGTGCAGCAACATTCTGAACCAGTGCATGCTCCCCAATATTACCTGACATGAGCTGATTGCGAAGTGAGGAGCGAGCTTGTAATAGCTGAGCTTTTCCTCTAGGGAGGATTATGATTCAGATATGTACCAGTAGTCATGGAGCTGAGGTTTCCCCTGGGGAGCATTACAATTCGGATCCATCCCTACAGCTATGGAGCTGAGGTTTCCAGGGAAGATTACATTTCAGATCTGTTAGCCTGGTTCCTTCGGGTCATGTGTTAGAGACCTGCGCTTGTATTCTGACAGCATACAGATAAATAAGCATGATAGGGCTACGAGCATCATGTGAGTTTAAGGTTAAATTACCCCACATATGCTTGAGGGTTCTTCTGAAGTCTGATGTCCCAGCTGAAAGCTGATTGGCCACCAGAGTGCCCCCTCCCCTGTCTCACCAATTCAAAACATATCAATCGCTAATGATAAGGGTGACCACTCTCTATGAATTATAGACTCTGTTTTGCCCCTCACCATAAAAATTCTAGATTCACCCCTATCTAAGTTACATAATTTCATATCTTGTGTGTAGGACCAGACTGAAGTGGAAGTTTACCCTTCATGTCAGTATGGCACGTTTCCCAAACAGGTCATTATTAACCTCCAGTAGAGAAGCCAGATATTACATATCACCTGTGACCCAACATGAGGCAGGATGATAGCAAGAGGCAGGCTTGGGTTGGCCTTTTGCATCTGGGTAGGAATGGATCATCAGCCCAGCGCCTCTGAGACACAGTAAGCGCTGATTAGGATGAGGACCATGTGAGAGTTTAAAGGGGTCAAGTAGGCAGAGAGAATGTGAATGGAGGAATCTCTTATGGGCTTGTAGGGGGAAGTTAGTATTATAAATATAGTGTCCCTTCCGATTATTTCAAGAGTTTCTTCTGAAAAGGTTTCTTTTCTGTGGGGTTATGGTTCTGGTGGCTTGCTTCTGGACTGGTTTTTGGTTAATTTCATCCAATGCTCCTGAAATATATCACTTGTGTCAGATGGAGATTTCAGACGCTGGTGGTCCATCTCACTTCGTGCAGGACCTGCTTAATTACTCCTATGTAAATGGATACTACCAAAAGCAGGTCGTTAACAGTGATGCATGGCACCGTGTGGATTGGAACTCTCTGCAATGGATTTTACCTACTGTCAGATCCAAGTATTAAAGGCAGTGCAGCTCAAAGCCTATTTGGCACCCTAGGCAAGCTTTACCACTAGCAACCCCCTCCAAGACAAATTGAAATTGGCTTATTAAGTCAGTGCCCCCCTCAGAAGATGGCATCCTAGATGGCCACACGTCGTGCAATGGGCTGAGCAAAGATACTATGCAAAGTTAACTACAGATGCATAGGGACATATCAGACTTGCTGGTAACTGAAATTCCCAAGAATCTCAACAACTGATTTCAAGACAATCAGACTATTTTGTCGTTAACTGTCGTTAACATTTTTATTCATTTAGGTTTTTATACAGGTTCACCTGAGAAATGCCCCAAGGTTTTCTGTTGCAGCCCCCCATGGTTCAATATATAGACAAGCAACAGAGATAATATCCTTGGAGAATAACATAGTTTTAGAACAGTCTCTCTTTTTAGCTCACTGACAGAAACCTTTGCTTTTTCACCAGGAGAATAAAAGGTAAAGGCAGGCTTATCTTAAGGGATAGAATCAGGTTATCACTGTGAATGCACTCGGAAAAAGGTGAGATGTATGTGTCTCCTGACTCATGCCAGTCCTGCCTCATTCCTCCACACCTTTGATGGACGAAATGATATTGATTCCATAAGCGCTGTACATCTTTCCCATATTGATACACATTGGGAGATTGTACTAATCTCCCAGCAGTGTAATGTTTGCAGCAGTGATCTTTCTTTTTTGGCATTCTGGATTTTTCTATACCTTTCACCCTCACTGTAATTACATAACCTGGACCACGACTTTGTACTGCTGTTAAACACCACCTTTAAATTAATCTCCAGCGTGAACAAAAATTACAATATCATGTCTTGTGTTAGATCTCTTATTTCAAAGGAACAAAAAGGTTAATAATGGAGATTACTGTAATTCCGTGGTGATAGAATATACTCTGTGAGTCCACATGTAGGTCAAGACCACAGAATCATAAGAAATTAAGTAAAAATCTCCAGGAAAACCTCCTAAGAGAGCTGCTTTCACATGATGCTAACAGATGCATGTTTTGTTTGTCTGTGCCATTATCATTTCTCAAAAAAAAAAAAAAAACATAAATATGCTTTTGTTTCTGTTTCTCGTGAGAAGCCGCTCAGAAACCGCCACAGCTGGAGCGACAGCATTGGGGGTCTTTAAAGACAGATGCATTGTAATCATTATCGCTTCAGCCACCAAAAAGCACATCGGGATGAAAGACCCATTTCCAGGAAGACAGTTTGGGAAGCATCCTTTTGGAAATGAGCACCCATATCCTGGAACCTTCTAGCACAGCTGCAGAAGGGCATCTTCCCTTCCCCGCAAACATAAGTTATAAAACCAAGGTGGATCTGATTTACCGATCTGGAAAAGTCCCAAAGCTCAACGATCCTGCAATTTCTGAGGCTGACCTTCGATTGCTGCTGTGGTCCATCGATGATCCTCTGAGTCTCTGATCTTCAGTCGTCTCTGTCTGATACATCAATGACCATCTCATAGATTTGATTTAAATCATATTGGAAGTGATTTCTGGTGACCATTAATAATTCATTTGCTAAAACAAAAGCAAAATAAAACTATAGCTCTATAAGGACAATTGTAGGCTCCCTGAAGCAGTTCTTCACTAATTAAAGGCCCAGTTAAAGCAGTGGTATTCTTCCCAAAGAGGACGTGACCCCTCTCCTTTGGAGATGGCGGTTTATGATGTGGGGGCCCACACCAGTCAAGGTCGCTGTCTGAAGAATGAGTCCCTGTCATGTCTGCAGATGCCGGGGGTCCCTCCGTACTGCACAGGGGGGTTGGGGTCGTAATGAACTGGCTGTGAGCTGGAAGCCATCCAAGTAAATGAATTATGATCCCACTTATTGATGCTGGCTGAAACGCGACCGGCTATCAGAGATTAATGCTGTTAGAATTTCAGGACCTGATAGCATTGTGCCACTTAGCTTGTGATGAATCCCCCCACAGATACCCCCCCTTTCATTTGCCATACTTTGTTTTCTTAATAAGCCTTTCTGGGACCTTAATTGCCTATTTAGAATTCTCCCCCTCTAGACTTGGATGTGTTTTATTCTGTGAGAGCGATTAAACTACCTGTAAATATCTCCGCGACGGTCATCCGTGACAGTAGCACGTGCCCCTCTGTCATTTTTATTGAATTGAAGACTCCCGATGCCTGTGTGCATTTCGATGAACTCAGTGGGTTAGGATACTGTAACTGAAGGATTTTGGTTTAAATCCCAGAATGAGAGTGACGTCAACATTGGGCCCCTGAGCCCTTCGCGCCAGTTGCTCCAGATACTGCTTTCTCAAAAAATAAAAAGGCATGTATGTCACTTTGGATAAAAGCATCTGCGAGATAAAAATGAGACAGTCGTCCCCTCCTTATCCATAGGGAAGAGGTTCCATGACCTCCAGCAGATTCCTTATACCATGGATATTATTAAATCCTATTTGTTTTTCTTTGTTTTTCCATATACATACACACCTAGGATTAGTTTAATTTATAAATTAGAATAAGAAGTTCACAACATCAAATAATAAAATAAAAGAATTTAAAGATATACAATAAAAAAAAGTTCTGTGAATGTGG
>JABFEB020000079.1:20043053-20053169 GCA_019775895.2 Stomatorhinus ivindoensis
GGAAACCCTGGCAAATTCAGGGTCCCAGCATTTTACATGGCCTCTGAATACATAAAGGTATATTTAAAATTGGGTGGGTGGATAATTTTATGGCTATGCTACTCGGAAGCAGTGTGTACGATATTTAGTAATAAATCCTATCCCAACTCAAAGTAAATGAAGTAAATTCAGCTGGAATAGCATGACAAGGCGGCCAGGAAGGTCTGTCTGATTTGTTGATAACTCTCTGATTTGTCTGATGACTTGAGAGAGTAATGTCCACCTGACTGTGAGAATCCTACTTGCCTTGTTTATATTTGCGATTTGTGGCTCAGTGGTTTGGGACTCTATATCCATGATCGGAAGCTGCTGTTGGGCCCTTGAGTGATACCCTAAAACCCCTGAAACATGCTCCAGAGGAGCAGGATAAGTGACAGAACCTGCAAATGGACCCGAAGCTTCACTTTCTCTGGGACATAAGTGTGTGAGTCTCAAAGGAGAGCATGATGGGATATGTTGAAAAGAAGCTTTCCAATGCACCTGTACTCATACATATGACAAATAATGTAGCATTTAATTCATTATTACCCTATAAATATCTTCTAAGAATAATAGTTGTAACCTGGAGATGTACCATCCCAGATTTATCCTTGTTGGAATTTCTATGGAGCTGAAGGTGAGGTAGGACTCTGTGCTGCTGACAGCGGTTTTGATGTTTATGTATCCAACACAACAAAACTATCCTACTCACAGCAGACATACTTGACATATAACCATATGACCATTTTCAAAGCAAACAAGTCTAATCTGGAGTTGTACCCTCCCTGCATTTTCCCCTGTTGGATTTTTGAGGAGTTGAAGCTAAGGTATGATTTTGTGGTGCTGGCAGAAGTTTCAGCAGTCGGGTTTGCCACGCAGAGAGAGGCCGTGCTTCCATTAAAGCCACCTCGGATCACCTCTAAGCCATACTGCACGAGTTTAATGGGCACATCCGTAACAGCGTGTGACATGGTAGCTGCAAGGATGAAATGACAAAGTCTATTAAGACGTGGATGATGGCATGTAGCGTCTTTGACCGTGTGAACCCTTCGTAACCGGTGGAGACAGCTACATTATCATTACAATAACCCGCCTGCCACTTAAACCCATTACGTCTGTGGCTAATGGCCCTGGAAGGAAATTGTTTGATTACACTGGTCTAACCAGCAGGATATAAGGACCTGGACATTGAGCATTTTACTTTGAGGGACTACGAAGCCTGTGCTTCACATTTAAGATTTTTATTTAATTGAAACTTTTTTTCTTGATTCATTCGAGTTACTCAGAATACGGAAATGTTTGATATAATTGCCCACGCTGAAAAATGGAATTAGAAATTAATGAATGCAGGCTGAATACGTAGGTCTGGTTTTAGTATGGAGACTTGGATGAGCTGCTTTTGGTGAAAACTTCCTTTTGGGTTTTTATCCCATTTGAGTTATGTAAATAATATGCAGAATATGAGTTAAAAACAAAGAAACAGATGACTTAGTCTTTTGGTAGTGGCAGGGGGTTATTTCAATGGAAATGACAAAGTTGACAAATGAACTGAACACCAGAATAAGACAATCTGGTGCTGGTACCCCACTGATAATCCAAATCCAAAAGATAGGAAAATATCTATTAGTGTCAGAAAATATAAATTAAACTAATAAAACCAAGCTCCACAGCCTCCAATTCCAGATAATGAAACTGACATGTTAGCATCCCACTGGTAATGAGGGATGTTTGGAAAATCTGAAGTGTGTGTGTGTGTCTGTGTGTGTGTGTGCGTGTGTGTGTGTCTGTGCGCACATGTGAACACCACAGAACAGATGGAGGAAAGAGGAAGATAGAGGAGTGCGGCGTTCCGTCATTCCTAACCAGTTACCTGTGGTCTGTATCACAAAGCTGAGTTGGATAAGATGTGGGATTTAAGGTTACCTGTGAATGAAATAAATGAATATAAAGCCCATTTAAGAACTATTACTTTAATTTTATATATTTAATAATATTACTTCTAATGCTGGCCTGGTAAAAGGCACAGCCTGTTGAAGATAAAAACATACTGGGGGGCGTGTAAGGTCCAGAAATATCAGATGATAAAACACACGTACTAACAAACAAGCAACAAATAATGGAACCACAATAAACAGCAACAACTACAATAAGTATAAGAGAAATAATTGCAAGTATCGGTGGGAATATTTGTAACTGTGTTCTTGAAATTTGACACTAAAACAAAGTTATCCAGTATTCATGTTTTTTTGCAGATCATTCCAGTCCTTGGCTGCAACAGCTTGAAATGAGATGAGAAAACAAGGACAAAACTTTTTTGGGAACCTTTGGCAAAAAAAGATGAGCAGCGTGGCTGTTATAGGCAGGAGATGCATTTTGCAATTAACAGTGTTAGTATTTACTGTAATAACAGTACTTTTGGTAGTAACACATACTGTAACTGATTACTTTTTCAAATTACTTTTCTCTTACATGAAATTAATATTAATATTAATGGATACGTGCAGCCCATTCCAGTAATTTCCTGTTTAGGATCTAACATCATCTGACCTTGTAGTTGCATAATGATTGGGGGATGTTAGGTACAGTGTTACATATAATTTGATGGTTGTACTGTCTCACATTGTCACAGCAGGAACACTACAATAATATAAATGCATAGGCATGATGTCTCTTTGATACTTATAATATATAACTTTTTGAGATCATTTCCTTACTAGCACAACATTGCGGACACATGGCTACCAAATATTGATTCAGCATTCCCTCAATGTCTGTGCAGTGTCTCTCAACAGCAACATTATGTCAATCACATATATGCGGCGTTTAGCCCACTGTTACTTTTCCCAGTTAGACTATATAGTCATGTGGCAAGGGACAAAGTACTTAGGAGCTGGTGTGAAGGTGAAATATAATGGGCTTAATTGAACTGAATAAAATAAGCTACAAATAGAAGGATCACAGGGAAACAGTATGGGAACATGGGAAGGTACAGGGACCATAAGGATTTCATGTCAGTGACAGGACTGGCAAACACAGGAATGGGAAACACTTTTATAGAAGGCTGATGAGGGAGCAAATGAGAGACAGCTGTAGTGAGTAACTTGAGGCCAGGAACGAGAGGTAAGACAAGTGATTAACGCTAGGGAGAAAACAAGAGGGTCAGATGGGCAGGGTGTGACAGAACCCCTGAATCATGCCCTCCAGACACAAAGTACAAACAGGAGAGGACCAATGAGACCTACTCATGACTGTAGACAGACAGAACACTGAACTCGGGAAAGCACTAAAGGACTGACAGGACACATGGGATAAACACCAAACTGGGGCCAGAGGGACAGAGCACCTGCATAGGATAAAATGGGGCAGGATAAATGGTAAGACCAGGGGCACAGAACAGACAGGGGCAAGACCAGGGACCAACAGGATAGACACGTGAGAAGACCAGGAACCAGGGAAGAATACCCGATATCAACACAGGACAAGAAAATCATCATGGTTCCCCTCCTCTGGACCATGACACGAGAGGCATCTGGACAGGCGACGTCAGGCAGACAGGAGACTGTATGGCCTCCACAGATGGTATGCCCCCATATCCCTTCCGGGAGACGAAGACTCAGCCAGCCACTCCCTAGAACCTGGGGCCAGAGTAGCCCAAGTCTAGATTGGGACTGAGGGTCAGGCCCAGGGGCTCTCATTCTAAGTCTTCTTGGTATCATCTGCATCCTTCCACTCTGGGCTGACAGTGGCCAGGAAGTTGGGCACCAGGCTGGCAGCAATGACAGGAAACAAGGCAATCACCAGGGCAATTACATTAGGAAACAATGAGATAGGCGCTGGCTAGGACCTTGGGAGACAAGCCCTGGGACATGGGCTTGAAAAGAGTGGTGGTGCCAGAACTGAGGCAGCATCCCCAGACATCACTAATTCCCTCCGCTTTTTCTTCCTGTGACTGGGTACATCAGAGGAGGCTGCAGCAAGTTTCAGATACCCCTTTCACACCAAACCTTTGTCAGCATCTGTGCAAATCTCAGGGCTTGCCTGGAGATCTCATCGGCCCCAGCAAAACCCCTCTTGCATTCACACTGCATTTCGTGCTGAAAGGGTAGAACAATATGCTCAGTGTGTATGTTTTGCTGTGGGAGGGGTACTGTTTCAAACATGAAGAACAAAATGGAGGACCATGCGAGATATGATGAACGCAATTTTTTTCAATTCACTGCAAATTCTTACACTAAAAATCTTTGTTATTGTTCCTGGAATTAAACAAACACAGATCATTTAAAATTTCTGAGAGTCCCATGATTCACTTGAATATATCTGCCAATGACTAAATCCTGCTCTTCAACAGTCCAAAACAAACTACCATTTATATGTTCCAGTTAATAAGTGGGTCGCAATCGGAGATGCATTCAAGGATGACTGATAATTCATGGACTGTGAATCATGCATGTTAATACATAGCGATACACATAAATGTCACACGTATGCTCCATTCTAGTTCGTCCCAAATGTGTTAGATGGTATTGAGGTCCGGGCTCTATGCAGGTGGTTCAATTACACAAAGTTCTACAGCAATTCTTCCACAAACTTGGACGTACAGAACTGGTATGCTGTTGTATGTTTTGGTATGCTGAAGCATGAAGAGTTCCCTTCTCTGAAACTTTTGGGCCTGGCCAAACCCAGGAAAACAACCCCATACCATAACCCCTCCTCCACCAAACATTACAGTCGGCACAATGCAGTCAGGCAGGTAACCTTTTTCTGGCATCAGCTAAACCCAGACTCATCCATCAGACTGCCAGACAGAGAAGCGTGATTTGTCACTCCACAGAACATGCTTCCACTCCGCAATAGTCCAGTGCCGGCGTGCTTTACACAACTTCACCTGCCGCTTGGCGTTACACTTGGTGGTGTGAGGCTTGCCTGCAGCTGCTTGGCCAAGAAAGCCATTCCATGAAATTTCTGGAACACAGTTTGTGTGCTGGGGTTAATGCCAGAGGAAGCTTGGAACTTGCAAACAGAGCGTTGACAACTTTTACTCACCATGTGCCTCAGCACATGGTGGACTTGCTTTAAGTGGTCGGCCACTTTGTGACTGAGTTTCTGTTGTACTTGTATTACTGGAAAATGGAAGCATGTAACATAGAATTGATCGTGAAAAATCCAGCAGGAAAGAATTTTCATGAACTGACGAGCAAAGGTGGCATCCTATGCCTGTACCACGCTTGAATTCACTGAGCTCTGCAAAATGAGAGAAATGTTTGTAAACCTATAAATTCAGGATTTTAAATTCAGTAATATTTGTAAACCTGACTGCATGGCTAGGTGCTTGAATTTATACACCTGTGGTAATGGGTCTGAATGAAACACCAGAATTTAATTATTAAGATGAAGTCGCAATACTTTCATTCATTATCATTTAAAGGACTTCTTAGTCACTGATAAGGTACGTAGGATTGACTTTTTAAATCAGTATTGTATAAAGTCTGGCTTTATTTTTGACTCTGTTAATCCCATTCACTTGGCAATTAATTCTTGTCATTAAAGAATTTGCCAAACCACCTGCACCTTTTCATTCAATCCCTCCCTCTAGGTCTCCTGCCCCCTTACACACCTTTACCCCTTACAAGCTCTTTCAGAGGGTGAGGTATTGGATAAGCTGCTTAAGCTTGATGCAAGAAAAAAAAACAGTTGGATGTAATGAGTTGGACCCTTTCTTTTTTGGGATTGCAGCCTGCATCATCACTGCCCCCATTGCAGATCTTAACCTGTCCTTCCATACATCTGAATTCCCTCGCCTATGGAAAGCAGCTGTAGTGCTAAAGCTTTTGACATGGTTGATCATTCCACTCTTCGTGATAGGCTGGGCAGAAATTAGGGATAGAGAGCTTAACGATATCAGTCTCCAAAGGTGTACTTCAAGGCTTGATTTTAGGCCCCATATTATTTTTGTTTGTCCCATTGGAAGCTCATATGACAACCTGTATATGAATGGCACAAACATTTTTCTCAAGTTTATCCTAAACAGATGATAGAATTTTCATGGATCAGGGTGGATTTGGGGCAATGGCAAGGCATGATGCAGTCAGATAGGTGGACGACCCACTGGCAGCTCTCAGGACAAAACAGGGGCTTCTTGACAGAACAGAAAACACTAGGGAAACTACAAAATTAATGGACCACAAGGGGTCAAAACTAAATGGGATAAACAAAGACTCATCTACGAAACAGGTTAGGGCAGCAAATAACAGCACACCCAATCTTCATATATACAAGCAATGATCCACTGGGGAACTGAACTCAGGCAGGAACTTAAATAGGAAGACTGAACTGGGTAATGAGACAGCAGGAGTGAGACACTGACAATTAACCAATTGGGATGGGTGCAGGACAACGAGCAGTCAGGAAAACACACAAGCGCAGGAACAAGAACAGGCAACAGGTGGAACTAATTAACTCAGGGACTGGGAGGGGAAAACTAAGACACTGACAGAAACAAGGAAACAGAATCTACGCTAGGGGAATACCAGACAGGTAAAAACACAAGCACGGGCACAAAGCATGAAACCAAAACCAAGACACAGGAACTCATACAAATAAATCAATAGGAAACAAAATACAAAAACAGAGGTACCAAGATTCAAACACACAACAGAGGAATTAACAGGCAACTGCATGCTCAGCTCATTAAGCTATGTGGCCAACAGCAAAGGAAACACTACAGACTAGGACAATGGGAAAGACAGGATGGCCAGCGACATCTGCTGGCTAATGGGGAGAAGACACAAGACTGGGACAAAACAGGTACTGACCCAGACAAGATTATAAATCTCTTGCTATTTGGTTAGACAATACTTAGACAATAGTCAATTCATATCAGTAGATTTATCAAGTCTAAGATTGGCTTTTTGCCTAGAATGTGTTCAACTTTTACTTACTCCACTAAACTGCTTCTTGTCCAAATGACCTTTCTTGCCATGTTATGGTGATGTTACATATAGATCATTCTGCAAAAAAGTACCCCAGAGGCTTGATGTCTATCACTCTTATCTAGTTTGCTACAAACGTGTCTTTCCAAATGCATTACTGTTCACTGCACTCATTCTTCTGTTAATTGGTCATCTTTGCACACTTGCTGTAATATTCACTGGATTATGCTTTATCCCCTTTACAAAATACTTATTGGCCTGTCACCTCATTTGTTGCCAGTGTTGTGCACATAACTGAAAACGAATAGTTTGTTAGTCGCTAGTTATTTCATTCAAAAGTAATTCAATTGTTGCATATGAAAATAATTAGTTACTAGGGAAAGGAATTTTCACATTACTTCAGTTCTCTTATGAATGTATAGATACCATGACAGCATACTTACATTGCCGGACATGAGTTTAAGACTGGAATGTCATTAAAATGATCGGGTTCCATGTAGTCCTGTTACCAATATATAAATGTGTGATTCAGCGAGCACATTTTTTTCCCAATAATTTTGCTTCAATCAGTTAAACATAACTACCCTATTATTACCAGCTGTCATGTTGTCAAGGTTTAAAACAGTAAATCTACAACTCTTAATCAATCAATTTCTTTGTGTGGTATATGGTTTTCAAAAGTATGCCTATTGTACATGTGGGGTAAACAGAACAAACCATCCCAATTGTATATAAATATGTATGTAGTATAACCCTGTTGTAGGTTACCTATGTCACCCCTCCTCATCTCACCCTCCTGATTTTTTTCTCCCTAGCGTGGCCTTAATGTGCCACACCTGTTAATTGTTTGTCTTACCTCTCATTCCTGCCCTGCTGTTAATCACTCCATCTGCCTCTTGTTTGCTCCATCATTAATCTTGCATAAAAGTGCTTCCCAGGCCTGTGCTTGCCAGACCTGTCGTTGTTGTAAAACTCTTATGTCGCATGTATCTTCACATGATCCTGCACTGATTCCCCGTAATCCCATTTGATTATAGCTATTCACCTTGATAAAGCCCCTTATAGCTCACGTAAATGCTTTCTCCCAAGCTCTTTGTCCCTCCTCTTGTAACAAAATGCCAATTACTCAAGCTGCCCAGCACACCTCCCTCATAACTCCCAGCTTGCTTCTATGACCTTCCAAGCACCTCAAGAAGAGAGACAGAGGCTGCTTGCTTACTGTTTTGGGTTAACCTCACTACATTGGCCGAAGTGACATAGCATCTCTCCTCTGAGAGTGTGGCCCATCTTTAAGAGGTACGGTGGCAGATAGAAGCCCTCCCCCCAGAGTTAGAGGTTGAAGAGGTGATCGTGATGGGGAGATCCTCGAGACTCTCCAGGAGGAGTTGAGAGCACAGCTTCCCCCCAAGGGATAGTATGCCAACTTCCTGTGTATTGCAGTTTGACATACTGGTTTTACACAGAAGGAAAGCAAGTTGATGAAGCAATGCAGAATGAGTTGAGAAGGCAGGGTTTATGAGAATATCAGGGCAAGTCGTGAAGAATAAAAAAAATGGAAAATAATACAGGAAGTTTAAAAGAGAGCTAAAGCAGTTCTGACTGCCCTAAAAACAAATATGATGTACTCTGTGTTTGGAAATAGACCGGCCAGCCAGGCAACTGGAGCACTGAACTCTGCAACCACTTTGGAGGAATCAGGTTACTTATTGTTGTGTTTACTTGTAACGTGACTTTGAACTTTAATTATGTTTGGTGTACAAGTCAGATGTGTTCCAAGGATCTGGCAAACAAAATGGCATATTGTTAAAATCTTGTTTATGACAGACCCAAACATGGTGTTTAACAGAACAAAATTTGTGAACGGAAATATAACCCTAGGGTAAAAGACCCATTGTTAAGATGCATCGCTGTAGTAACCATACAGTTATTTATGAGTAGTGGGCTGTGTAATTTTAAGAACGTTTCTTTCCCGTAGTTTGTTTGAAAGGCACATTCCTCCACATGAAGTATGACAGACAATCATACTTTTGCATAGTGTTTTTTATTTGCCTTAGATTGATCCATATACAGATAGAGATCATAGTTCAAAAAAATGTCTGGTTATGGGGTGGAAGTAACCTAAGGTTAAGATGCATAGGGCGTGGGGAATTTAAAAAGCATGCGACTCCGTGCAGGTGTTTGTTTTCTCTTAGTGTGGCAAATTGTTACCAAATAAGCCAAGAGAAATGATTTAAAGACACTCGTAATAGCTTGACTCGGTTTCTATAAGCATGTGATATTGCTAAATATTCTTGACTGTTAAACTCTGTTTTGATTGCTGATTCTAGCCAGTAGGTTACTAGCATGCTACCATGCTAACCGTTAGTTTCCATTCTGTGCTCGCGCTGAATACCAGACAGCGCGCCGCATGACTAGAAATGCACGGTTGCTCCTCTGGCTCCAAGGGAGACCCACTGTTTCTTTTCACCATCTCCAGTAGGATGAGGGGGATCTTTCCTTTCCACATTTCAGCAGGGGTTGAGGTAGATTCACCTTGGAAATTTCCATTAGGTGTTCGAACTATGCGCCTTGGGTTAGCTTTCTTGGCGTTTGATCTTCTTTTTATTGGGTCCATCAGAGTCAAACGGTAATGTGTTTTTTCACCTGCACGGTGTTATTGAGAGTTAAAGCAGATAATAGTGAATTATTCATATCAGTTAAAATTTAAGAGTATTTACTGAAAGTTTAAAGAGTGATATTTACTATAATTGTGATTTACCATGTTGTGATTGAAAGTTGTTTTAAGAAAGTTGTTTAAAGGTGATATTCATTTAGGATTAACTGGATTTACCTGTTATTTTATTTACACTACAGTGGTAGCTAAAGAACTACTATCTGTAATGCTGGTTGAACTAATTTGAAATAGTGCCCTAAAGTAACACTGCAATCAATTTAGTTTTATATAATTTATTTAATTTACTCTTTTTTGGGGTATCATTCTCTTCTTTGTTAGAAATAAATAGGGATTGTTTAACACAGGGGTGGCGTGGTGGTGTGGTGGTTAGCACTGTTACCTTACACCTGTGGGACGTGAGTTCAAGTTTCTGTCTAGGTTACGTGTGTGGAGTTTGCATGTTCTCCCTGTGTCGTCGTGAGGTTTCCTGTGGGCACTCCGGTTTCCCCCCACAGT
>JABFEB020000079.1:20184140-20199985 GCA_019775895.2 Stomatorhinus ivindoensis
GTGGCAAGGAAAAACTCCCGAAAAGGAAGAAACCTTGGGAGGGACCAGACTCAAAGGGGGAGCCCATCCCCCAGGGGTCGGCAGGGAGAGTCACAATATTGAATGAGGGAAGTTAAGTGTTAAAAGTTAAGTGTCTCTCATATCAGGCACTCAGGAAACCAACATCACTGTGACTGGTGCTGGTCAGGAGCAGAAACTGATCCAGGGGGCGGGAAACTTGAGCACCCCTGGGGCTGCGGCAGGTGCCAGGGACACATATCCCAGCATGTCAGATGTTGTGGAGCCTGAGGATCATGTTTTGGAGTCGGTCATTCTGTTACAAATGCAGGGTATGGTGCAAACACATGCAGAAAGAATTAAAAGGTGGACAATCTACTTATAGCTCAGAAACAACAAGGCAGTTTACTAAGCGCACTGGGGTACACTACAAAACAAAATGACAAACTGAGGAAAAGAATATAGGCAGGCACTAAAATTCAAACAGACAACCGGGCTAACGAGGGAACAGGTGTGGCACATGAAGCAAAAACAACCAATCCGCAGAGACAAAAGGCAGGACAATTTAAAAGTGCAAGACAATTTATGGGTATGCCTTCTGGCCAAAGATGAAAGGATGTGGGAGAAGGGATCAGAGGGCACTGACCCTGACAGTTCCAAATTTAACTGAATTAATAGTCACCTACCAGCCAATTTGAAAATATAATTTACATGTAAATTTCGAAAGAAGTTATATGCGATCCCACTGCAAACATGGTATTACATGGATGTGCATACAGTTGGAGTGCAGAAAAGGTGGAAGAGCAAGGACCAATGAATGCTGTACGGAGGGCTCTCAAGTTTCATCCCTAATTTAATCTTACTCAAAAAGTTTTGAGGAAGCTTGAGAGGCGACAGATTGTCCAGGAAGAGGTGAGAACAGTAATGGCAAAGAACCAGCAGGATGGTAGGCATGAAGCAGCAGGGAGCTTGGATGTGATGGGAGAGTGCAATGGATTGAAGGTTCATGTGGATGGACATCTAGTGAGCAGAGCCCCAGTTCATTAAATTTCTAATCTAAGCTATATATGAAATCTTAGCTAACCCTAAAAACCTCCAGCTGTGGGGCAAGGGACTCAAACATATCCTAAGCAGCTGTCCAAAGGCACTAGGGAGGGTCGCTACTGGCATTGCCATGACCAACTGCTGAAGGCAGCTACTGAGAGTGTCTCCTCAGCCATTACATTTAGTAGCCCCCACTGTCCTCTCTGGAAGTATATAACGTTTTTCAAGGCAGGGGAGCAGCTGAAACCACAACCAGGAGCCTCTGCAGGTCTTTCTACTGCACATGACTGGCAGATTATGGTAGATCTAGACAAGCAACTTAAGGTTTCGGAACATATCATGGAACATCACTGTGACCGGACATTGTCATTCTGTCAGAGGATTCAACAGCTTGTCATGACAGAATTGACAGTGACTTGGAAAGATCATATAGAGGAAGCATTTGTGAGGAAGCTGGCCAAGTACCTGGGGCTTCTGGAGAATTGCTGGAGACAGGGGTGATGAGCACAGTTCCATCCAGTGGAAGTAGGCTTCAGAGACTCCACTAGCTGTATATACAGTAAGTCTACACCCTGATTGGCATGAGGGGGCCGCTCAGAAGGACAGCCAACAGAGGCAGCGGAAAGAGTGTCCAGGTACCTGTGGATAAAGTGGGGTGAGTCATGGCTTAATGCTGCTGGGACACAGCTTATGATCAACCCCAGCTGGGTCACCTGGGTGAGGGTGTAAAATGTTGTGAGATGCAAAACACTCTATGAACCTAGGAAACATCACTGATGATGCATCCCAATGCATCCGTAGGATGTATATTTCACACGGAACTTTTTCAGGTAATTCAAAATACAACATACAAGACATTCATAGTAAATCTACATGATACTGATGGTGAAGTGTGATAAATGTATTTAGCAAAATATTAAAGATGAACAAAAACACACAAGTAAGATTAATTACTCAAGACTCTGTAACTCCAATGCAGTTCATCAAGCACAAGAAAAGGGGCATGATTTAATTGTTCACATGCACAGTACCCAATAGCAGGACATTTTGATAGGTAGGATGCAATGTTAGAAAACTTTGTTATTAAGAATGAATTGTGGAAGTTAAAAAAACAGTCAAAGTTTCTCTCTTATTATTACAAATAAATTTAGCTTTGTCCCTTGAAATTCCCAAAAACTATTCAAGTCAAGACCTGGTAAGGTAAAGTTTCTATAATAGGTAAAACAAACAGAGCTTTCCTCTACCAAGTGTGGCGAAGCGCACCAAGCAAATAAAAATAATAGTTTATACACCTTTTCTAAGCCTGCTCTTACTGCTTAAGCACGATTTAGAAAATTGGGTCGATAATTTCAAAACATTTCACACAATTAGCACAACACTATACCGAAGTACCAGAACATCTCAGATCTTTTGCAAAATGAAACCTTATTGTAAAAACTCTACATTATTTTTTTTAGAAAACTCTGTTTTTGTCACACCCTCAGGGTTGGGACCAAGCAGGTGCGACAGAGACTCGGCTAATCAGTCGCCTGATATAAGCCCCACAGCTACACCAGCACAATGCGAAGTATTGCACTGATGACTCAAGCCCATACCGAGCATTGTCTTGTCTCTCGTCTACTCCACCGGCCGTGCCGCTTCTGTCTGCCCCTCGTGCTTCCCCTAACTCTCTCCTTTGCCTCCCCAGTCCAGATCCCGACCCTGATCTGCCTCCCCAGGCCGTTTTCGTCTTACTTACCCTCGTGTGCTCGTATCCTGTGTCTGCTTGTCGGACGGACCTCACTGGATTTGACTCTCGGAACGGACAACAACAACAATCATCGCCTGCCCCTTGGATACCGACCAACAGTGCCTTCCTCACTTGCCTCATCCTCTGCACTGTTCATTAAAGGCTTCCCTGCTGCCCGCATTTCTGGATCACGGTGTCTTTGTGAATCCGATCGTGACAGTTTTATTGTCATAATGTACACACATGGATATAATTAGCTAACTCGTTTTGAATAAGACACTACTGCATTTATCTTAAAACACTTTTAGCGTTTTTAGTTTACTAACAAAAGAAAAGTACACAATATATATTCACAAAACACCAAATCAGATCAAATCTGTATAACTATATTTACTGCAACCACTACTGACATGCAAAAGAGGGGATAAAAAACTAAACCTCTCTCCTCCTAGCTGTATCTGGCCACAGAGCTTCATCAACATCACAGACTATGTTGTCATAGGCAAGACATAGTGGGAAAAATCTTCCAGAATGTCGGATAGATGCAACATCAATCTGATTACAGGCATCCTCCATTGCTTGAATGAGAGGTGCATGAACATATGGCTGTAGATCATAAACCCTCCACCGCCATGCTGAAAAAAAATCTTCTATTGAGTTTAGAAAGGGTGAGTATAGTGGAAAATAAGAGTTTCAGACCAAAGGAGATCGGTGGAATGATAGATTGTCCCAGATATCTCCTCAATTTGATTTGCAGCAATAACAATATCATTAAGCTGGTCTAAAAATGGCAGAATGAGAGCTGTATTGTACGGACCTAAGGTGGCATGGTGGTGGAGGACTCTATTCTGTGTGATTTCTGCACAGAGGGTAATGTCTCGATCTCAACCTGAGGGTTCTTACTGCCCAGTTTTGATGGGCTAACCTGCCTCGATGCAACCCAATGGCCTGTGTCAAGGAATAGAAGCATATATATATATATACAGTCAGGTCCATAAATATTGGGACATCGACGCAATGCTAACATTTTTGGCTCTACACACCACCACAATGGATATCAAAGGAAACGAACAAGATGTGCTTTAACTGCAGACTGTCAGCTTTTATTTGAGGGTATTCACATCCGAGGGTATTTACGCGCAAAGGCGCAGCCGACCGACGACTCGACAGAGCAGGGACCGCAGGGGCCCGAGGAGCCGACCTCGGGGCACCCGAAGGTGACCGCGGGACCGAGGGCGGCCGGCCCGAGGATGGGCGACAGGACACCGCCGGGGAACCCGCAGGCAACCGAAGGGCCGAAGCGACGGAGGCGACCCCGGAGCCCCAGCCAGGGCAACTGAGGGCGAGCCAGGGGGCAGGGCGGGCGGGACCCGGACCCTACGCCTGTGCCCTCTCCCCTTACGGGACACAGATAGGCAGGGGAGCTTACGGCGTGGGCCGGGTCGCAGTCGTGGCAGCCCCAGCAAAGAGATCCCCGAGGGGTCCCACTCGTCACTGGGGTATGGGCACGGGGCACTGGAACCGGGGCAAAAGTCACTGGGGCCGGGACAGGAGTCTCTGGGGCCACTGGGGCCGGGACAGGAGTCTCAGGGGCGACTGGGGCTGGGGCAAGAGTCTCTAAGGCCACAGACGTGCCTGCCAGGAATGCCGTCGGGGCGACAGCAGGCATCGGCACCGTCGAGCGGGGAGGCGTGGCCTCACCCTTCCGCTCGGAGGGCGTTAACTCGGCGGGCGTGGCTGCTGAGGTTGCAGGAGCAGGCGAGGCAGACGCGGAGGCATCCCTGGACAGGGCGACCGGAACAGGCGTGCAAGGCAGCTGTGTAGCTGGGGCAGGAGTAGTCTCAGGTGCGGCCGTAGCAGCAGGCGTGGCTGCTGGAGATACGGCCATGGCAACGGGCGTGGCTGCCAGAGATGCGGCCGGGGCAGCGGGTGTGGCTGCCGGAGATGCGGCCGGGGCAGCGGGCGTCGGCTCTGCGGGCGTGCAAGCGGGCGTCGGCTCGGCGAGTGGGGAGGTTTTGCCTTACCGTTTCGCCTAGCAGGCAGCTCAGCAGGCGGGCAGGAAGATGAGGCAGGCGTGCTGACAGGCGTCTTAGCCGGCAATGCCGGCGGAGCGGACCTCCGCGTTTGTCAGCAGCGGGGGAAGCTCCTTCCCCTCTCCAGCGGGAGGCCGCGCCGGCCCCAGGAACACTCGGCCGATGCGTAAGGTTAGAGGACCCTCGTCCTCCGATTTACTCCCGTTACATCTTTTCTTCCGCCTGGCTTGTGCAGGCAGAGGCGTGTCAGCCTCTGGTTGATCGCACAGCGGGGCTCTGTGCTGGGCGATCCGCTGCCGCAACTGCTGCAGCTCCTCTTCCACCGTCCGGAGATGGTACACCTCTCCGAACGGCGATACCCGAAATAAAAGTCTTTCGACTTTCTGCCCCATTTTAAAAGCGATGGGGTCCTCCCGGACCCCAGGCTCGTGGAGCAGGTCCGACCGCGGCCGGCTTGCCGCGGTGCTCTTCTGTGGAGATCTGTCATTCTGTCACGTTGCTGGGGTGCAGCGTGCCTGGATGTAGGCGGCGTCGGGCAGGCAAGACAATGAGGCAGGAATATCCAGCGAAACGGGGTTTAATGGGCACAATGACAGGGCAAACGCCATGAAACATCACAATGACAGATCAGGGGATACGAACTCAGACGCGGACTAAATACAAAAGACTGACAGGAAACTGAGCAGGCGACAGAGAATCACAATTAAACGGATGGACTACAGATGGTTTCAATCAGGGTTTGCAGACGAGGAGCAAAGGGGTGTGGCAGACACGGAGCTTGAACGGGCGGAGTGTGACACTCAGCTTCCCTACATAATGAATACTAGGCTTTGTGTGGTTGATAGTCAGATCTGGGGTGGACGACTAAATTCTTGGCTGAAATGATTCTCCCAAAATCATTCTTATCTTTCACAAAAAGTCAATCAGGCACACTGGCTAACCAACATGGAAGTAGCTTCTCAGGGAAAGTCACATTCTTGACGTCTGACCTCTACCATCAGAGAAATCAGTTTTTTCTGGACCACTCCATCAGCACTAACCTACTGATTTTCCCCAAATTTTACACAATCAATTCTGTCATTACACTTTTGAACGCATGGTTCTAAATCCTAAATCTCCTTTTCCATATGACACACGAGGCACTAATCCTCCCTCATACCATCTTTATTGTTCAGGGAACAGGGACACGAAGGCTGCTGACTTGTAATCAGAAACATAAAAGGCAGTACGTTCAACAGTCTCACAGGGTGTTCTGGCATTTGCAGACTGCCAGATCCATTCCCCTCCTCCTGCTTCCCCAAAGAAATGAGCCATGCAATGCAGGTAGTCAGGCTGTTCTTGTCTGTTCGGAATTAACAGTATCATCAGTTGCCAAGCAGCAAATACTGTAGCTGACAGGGGTCATAAATTGAAAGTCTCTGAAATCATGACGTTAAACTGTATCTGGCCCTGCAAGCAGTCCTCCAACTTGTAAGGACACAATTTTTGGGGGTTGCTGGTGGAATTGGCACTCTACCACTCTCTCAGGTACATAGACCGGGGAGTGGCCAGATCACTATAGGTGAGTATACATGCACAGTGCCTTGCAAAAGTATTCACCTCCCTTGGCATTCTCTCTGTCTTGTTCCCTTACAACCGGAAATGTAAAAGGAATTTTGGGGGGGGGGTTGTATCATTTCATTTTAACAACATAATTACCACTTAGCAGATGCAAATTTTTTAAAATTATTATTGTGAAACAAACAAGAAATGACAAAAAAGAACATCGGAGCTTACATAACTATTCACCCCCTCCCTGATTCAATACTTTGTACAGCTACCTTTCACTTATAACAATCAATCCTTTGTTATCCCCGTGGGGAAATTCTTTTATACGCCTCCCTCAACTTTGCTCTTTGTACAGCAAGCTGTCCTTGAAGGGCTGCTACCTGTTGGGGTGCCCAGATAGCTGGGGGTTAAAGGGACTTGTTCAAGGACACGCAGACGTGCTGAAACCGATTTACCCAATTTACAGGGAAAAACTTGAGGTTTGGTGGCATGATTGGCACTCCAGCCAATGGAAAAAACCTCACACTGGTCCCGGTGGACTTGTGTGGTGCTGAGGTCTCATCTGCCACATGGGTGCACTCAGGTTCTTTTTCTTGGGGTGGTTTGTCATGTGGTTGGTGTGGCAACACGCTGTATCAGTGCATGCTCTTCACCTTCGCTCAGTGGTTGAAGGGCACCCACGAGGTGACACTCTTCTGCCCATGGGTAATGTCAATGCGACCACTGGCCCTGATTGGGCTGGCTATAAGGATTGTGTCAGTCCCCATGGGTTTGGTGATCATGGTGAAAGTGGGTGCATGTTCCTTGACCTTGCAAAAGGTCAGAGGCTGCGGGTTGCTGGTTCCAACGCCCTGAGCCACATCATTGGACTTTGTACTCCAATACTTCTGGTGGGGCAAAGGAGATCGATCACGTCCTCATGAGCAGACGCTGGAGGCTCCTGCAAAACTGGGTTACCAGTGTTCCCAGAAGTAGGTGTTTCATCTCAAAGGACACCCTGGATGTTATCGAGAAGAGTCAGAGCGCAAAACTTAGTGGCAACTCCAGTCTGTACCGGGAAGTGAGGAGGAAGGCTGTGAGGGCTCTGAGAGCAGATAAGGAGTCGTTTGTTAGACGAATTTGTGGTCAGGTGAAATACCATCTGTGGTCTAGTAACCCATGTTCTGCTTACAGAGGAATCAAAGCATTACGCACATCTTAATCTGTTCCTTGGAAATTTGCACGGTTCTCAAAGCTGATCCTCCAATCAGCTGTGAACCATCCAATCTCACTCAGATTGCATGGGTCGTGAATCAGCTGGGGGCAGGGAAGGCAGCAGGGATCTGGGGTATCCGGGGTAAACTTCTCCAGGCTGGTGGTAAGGCTGCCCTCCTGGCATTGCAGGTAATGTTTGCTTCCATTTGGGAGTCAGCCGTCTTCCCAAATGATTGGAAAACAGGATGGGTGATCACCTGGAATGCGGCAACTACAGGGGAATAACACTGCTTTCAGTGCCGGGTAAGGTGAAGAAAGATTTACTGATCCTGACTTTGCCGACAATGCTGTGATCTTAGCGGAGTCAATAGAGGCTCTGATTGGGGCTCTCGAGAGACTGAGCAAGGAACCTGAGTGTCTGGGATTGCAGGTGTCCTGGATAAAGACTAATATCCAGGAATTTAATTACTTTTTAGGCACAGCTATATCTGTCTGCGGGGAGAATGCTGACCTTGTCAATAGATTTACCTACCTTGGCAGTGACATTCATGTCTCTTGTGACTCTTCCTATGAAGTCAGCAGACAGATTGGAAGAACATAGGGGGTCATGAGGTCAATGGAATGGGGTGTGTGGCGCTCTTGATATCTTTGCAAGAGGATGAAGGTCCAAGTCTTTAGAGTCCTGGTGCTCCCTGTCTTGCATAACTGTGAGACATGGACACTCTCCAGTGAGCTGAGACGAACACCGGACTCCATCGGTACTGTGTCTCTTCAGAGAATCCTTGGGTACTGCTGATTTAACTTTGTGTCAAATGTTAGAAGTTGCTAGAAGAGTCGCAAATGTGGCACATTACCTACATTGTGAGGGAGCATTAGTTACAGCACAGTGGCTAAGTGGCGTGATTCACTGAGGGTGCTCACAGGATCCTCATCGGTGAGGATCCAAGTGGCTGGACCAGGCCAAGGGGACGCCCACATAACACCTGGCTGTGGCAGATGGATAGCCATTTCCAGAGGATGAGATTGGACCGTATATCTGCCTGGGGGATCGCTGGCCAGGATCCCGGGGAGTTTCATTGTGTGGTGGGTGCGGCAACGCGCTCCCCAGTCTGACCTGACCTATGACCCTGACTTGACCTGACCTATGATGACTACAGTCTCTCCTGTAGTGGAGACCTCCAACACCTACTCTTAATCGTGTACCTTCTTGTTCCTCCAACACCTCCCCTTAATCATGTACCTTCTTGTCCATGAGAAAGGGTATCTCTTTCCCCTCTATTCTCAGTTTTTACAATCGGTCATTGCCTAGGTGTCTAATTAGGACTACAAATATACTCTCCTTAATGCCCGTCTCCTCAAGTCCATATTGCAAATTGTGATTTATAGGGCAAGCAAAAGTCCAACCCCTTTTAAAGGGACAATTAGTGCTAAGGTATTCTGGTTGCTTGCAGAAGAAGCACATCAAAGGGTTGGGTATTGCCACTCACCCTCCTGCAGCTGGAGTCTTCTCATGCCCTTATAAGTTCTGGACTTGAGGCCCACTCCATTTATTTCCATTTTGGGAAAGCTTGGTGGCAGCCATGATCAGCTTCTCCTGAGTCTGGAATGTTAGGTTCTCCTGGTGTTCTCCTTTCCCCTAATTTTTTCTTTTATTTCTCTTTCAAGTTTTGCTCAATGTTGAAAGTGTAAGTTCTCAGCCAGTCCAGATCCTTGAATCAACAGTTGGGACAAGCTTACTTCAATGGCTCACAAATCTCTGGTTTCAGGCCTTCTACACAGAGAGAGGTAATCATTGGACCTCGGTGTGCTGTTGGCAGTCCTGTGTTGGCCGACTTCCTTGTCAGGCTGTTCTGTACTCTGCAGTTTTGGCCAATCTATGACCACCTTGCAGGTCCACTCCAGGGCATCTCTCAGGGTGGCCATCTGGTCTACAGTTGAACCCCAAAATAATTGTCAAGGAACACACACACACACAGGTTTGTAATCATAACTTTGTGCAGACTCTCCATTCATTTCTATGGGGCGAATTGTAATCCCAATGCAACCATCTTAAACCCTAATCGTAAGTAACCAAACAAAATACCGGACTGGCATTTTTAGTTTCTTTTCATTGCATTAACAAATCATTGTAGGGAAGAATCATTCCCACACCGTCAAAATAACAGGTTTTTATTACATTGTGGGGAACATTTGGTCCCCACAAAGTGATATAAACAAAATCCTCACACACACACTAAATCATACATCCTCTTCATGCCTAAGGCCTAAGACATTGACATAGAAATAGAACCTTTTAAACCAGTTTATTTCCTTTATCTGTATAGATTTTCCTCCAATGGAATATTAGAGCCATGTTGAGTAAAAAAAAAAAATCTGAGATTTCAAGAATAAAATCATAATTTTGGGCTACATGTTATTTTAGATCTTTGCAGTATAGCCAGATTTAGGACTGAAGTAGGGGCAGGAACAAACCAGAGTCAATGATATTGGTAAGCATGCTGTTTTATTGTGATGCTAATTAAGTTTTTTTAAACCTTTGGTTGTTGTTTTATTTTATTGGCTGTATTGTCATATTAATTTAATGCTTAATGTATATAGTGTAATCAGTTTAAAAAAATCATCATCATGAACATCATTGCTTTTCTGGTCCCCTCCCTGGGTTATTTTGGACCACCCTCCCCAGCCCAGAAGAGGCCTGTGGACCATGCCAAGCCTGTCCTGGTCCTCACTATATCTGAATGGTCCATAAACCATCTGATTGACAGCAGTCAATCAGGCGCATGGAGCCAGTTGCCTCAGCTGCGCAGATGTCGTTCATTTCCATGCTGGATATGAGCACCTCGCATTTCACCTGCCCCTCAAACCCCACAAGCCCCCCCCGCCCCCACACCAGGACTGGATGGATTTAATGCTGCATTCTATTTGCCCTGATTGTCTCTGATTCGGATTCCAAGTTTCGAAGCCGGAAGCAACGACATGCGTGCTCCCGTTTCTCGGAGATCCGAGAAATATCTCAGACAACACAGAGGATCCTGAGTTCAGAATCCAAGATGGCTGCGTCCTTTATCAACAGAAGGGAAAGTTGTAGTTTTATCCTGTTTAAGCACTACTTCTCATCTGTGGCTCACTAAATCGGCCGTACACACTATAGCGTCCAACTTATCTGTGGATGTGCTGCTACGGAGTTTTGTACGTAAAGCACCGCACGTAATGTGTTATCAAGTGATACCAATTAACTGGGCTAGAATTGGATTTCATGATTAGTCAGATTATTTGTTGGTTTTAAGGTAGTTTGGGCTAATTGTAAGTGAACGAAGATATAGGCCATTTAAACTGAGTACCGTAAATCCGACAAGTTGTCCGGCTAAGCAAAAAATCTTGCTTTTTTAGCGGATGTGACATAATATCGGAATCAGAAAATCGGACCCCGAGGCGAATGGAATGCAGCATAATTACCGTTGCATTAGAGAGGAGGCTGGAGCCCGAAGCCGCACAGACTGCTGTATTGTCTTGGAGCACTGGGCTCCGCCCCACCCACCCCGAGCCGCCAGTCAAATGTCTGAATGTATAATTTATTTCAGCACTCAGACGTCCCTTGACTTTAGTAAAGTGCAAATTATCATACTAGTATATGTAGTAATTAAATGGGAGGGATATCAAATGGTAATAGAATAGAGTTTATATTATTGTGCAGAGAGACTGAGAAATAATTATTCGGTTTTATTTCTGAGGCACCAGAGATCTGTTTTGGCTTTACCTCCTCATTTTACAGGACTGCCACATCTCTAAGTGTGTGAGCCTCCGCCGTCCCACTCAGATCCTTGGCAGACGGGGAATAGACCTGGCTTCCTTTGTAATGGTAAAGAAATGCTTAGCCGTAGCTTGGATTTGACAAACTAAAAAACCAAGAAAATGATTTATATCCAAAATAATCAGTTAAATTACCCCTAAAGGGCTATAATCATTTCCCCCATGGTGTTGCACTTTTGGAGAGTGATGCTAACCGTCAAATCTGCGTATTAAACAGATAAATCAGGGGTGCTGACTGTAAACACACTAGCTGACACGTGTCCCTAACGCAGTGCTTAAGCTCTGGGACCTCTGACTCTGGGTTGCAGCTCCCATCAGGTATGCTTACCCTCCTTAAATGCTACACCCAATGTAATGAAACTTAAAATTAATTTGAGTTAAACTTTGGAATAAATGCAAATTTAATTAAAGAGATGTATATTTATAATATTGTTTGTGTTGTATAATTATATTGACATTCATTGCCTAAAAATAAATGAGGTTACCTTCTGGGTCATTAAACTCATCTAATAGGCTAAGTCTGTCTTACAGTTTTATGTCATTAATTAGTTGTTGATAGAAAATGTTGCATTGTTACATGTTTAAGTTATTAATAATGCATTATCATTGGTAAATACCATTTTGTGCATTTCACATCATTGAAAGTCAGTATGTTCTAGCTCTTCATATAATGGTTGTTTAGTTTACAAACTAAACCCTGCCTTTATAGTAAGACACAGCACAGTATGTGCTATACCAGTGAGTCACAAGATGTAATGTTTGTTTACATCCTGGTGGTGAGTCAGGACCTCTTCGCGTCATATGCCTGTGCGAAACTAACCTGTTGAATACTTGCACCTGTCACTCATTTGACACTTGTTAGTTGTGTATTAAAGTGTTTGCCTTCACCTCATTGTTAGTTTGGTCATCTGTAGTCATCACCTTATCCACCTGTGGGAGTTTGCCGTCTGTGACTCTTCCCTTTAGTCGGTCCATGTTCCCTTTCACCTTTATTTTTATCCTTTGTCCCAAGTTTAATCCTGTTTCTGTTTTGTTCCTGGTTCTATTTTGTTTTGTATAATTAAATCCCCTCATCCTAGCTCCACGGCCACATGTGAGTCTCTCCTCACTCCCTGAACGTGACAAATGGCCTCCGAGGTCATGTGTTGGGGCCATTGGCTGATTGGTCACCTTCCATGGGGAAATAACGTAAAGTAATAGCACCTGAGGGGGCACTTTTTCATATTAAATAAAGCCCAATATTAAAATGTAACATGTGCCAGATCCCTCTAACTCAGTTTTGGCTTCTGTCTCAGCCAAGGAGGGAATACAATTATGAGCTTACAGACGCTGATCATCAAGCGGATTAAAAATTAATAATAATGATAAACACTGGCCATCCCAGGAAAGAAATGAATTAAGATATATCAAACTGAAAATTGATGGTAATTGGCAGCACAGCAGCCTGTCGCTTCTCTTAAGAGACGTTCTCTGGGAAGATCTGATGTTTCTGCAAAGGTAAAACTGCATCCTGTCCCCGGGTTTTGCAGTCTGTGATGTATGACATCTCGTTAGCCTCTATGATATCTTCCTTAAGAATTCTTTGAGTGGCCTGGCTAATTAAATTGGCATTAGACCAGCGTGACTGTGTCACAGATAGCCTGGTGTAGATACAGTGATTGGAAGCAAACTAGGGCTGTTGAAACGGGTGTTCACCAAGGAGGGGGCCACAGAGATATGGGAGGGGCCCCAGTTGAGATGATTCAGGCTCGTAATGAACAGGTTAGAGAAGTTAGAGAGCTGGGTCGGGAGCTCATGCTGTCCGCTTGAACTGTCCGCAAAAGCTGCTTAAAAATTGTAAAAATGGGTCAACTGATGCATAAACATGCAAAAGCAATTGAGGCAGAGAGAGCTGAAGGAATGATCAGCAACCAAACTGACATTACGGGAAGAAAAGGTGATATTAAAATGCAACTTCTGCATTAAAAGGAAGTGATGTGCACCTGTTCAACTTTGACCCCTAACAGCTATTTCAGTCCCACCTGGATGGCAGAGATAGTAACAGACAAGTTGACACTTTCAGTAGGGGCAGCGTATCCCCAAAGCCCCGGCTGTGTGGATGACAGCATCCTGGTCGTGTTCCCGATCCCTGTAGTCATGTGCTGCCCTGAGGAGTCCACGGTGATGCTGGGGGGGGTCACACCGTCAGGGGAATCAGGTCCTCGCCCCTTCATGTGGCGTCGTGGTATTGGACCAGCAAGGCGAGAGCAGAAGCATCTCTCCGACACTATGAAGGAAAATACGTTTCTCTTTTTCCTCTCAGTTGTCCCTGTGTCACAGGTGGGAAACAGGTACCTCGTAATGATTTAATCATCTCCTTTAGGCTGCTTACATGTCAAGTGAGCTCTGGAACATTCTGCCCCACTCAGTTTAGTTACGCTACTTTTGCCTAAATCATGTGAATGTTCCTTATTAAGGTTTGATCACTATGCTATTTATACTTCAAAAAAGTGCTCAATTCCAATTAGATTACATCGGCACCCCCTTTTCCTGTAATATTCTCCTGATAAATGGTGTTAAATGTCTGAATTAAATAATAAACATGTTGAAGAAAAGAGAATATAATACTTGAATGAAAAAAGGCACAGCCGTCGAGCGAAATTAGCTACCTCCAGAAGCCTAATTTGCGTAAAGCCAGAGGTGCATTTGCAGTTGTGCCTCATTCACATGGCACTGCCGTACTGTCTCATCTGGTCAGCAGGGGGCGCCATACCCCCCAGTGGGAGTCGTTGGGTTAGCTGTCGCCTTGTGCCGCTCCCTAACAGGTGTACTGAGAAACTGATGGAGTATGTGTCAAGTTGCTCAGTCTGCCATACCCACTGCCGTTGGCATCGCGGTGTCAGAATCCGTGGGGGGGCTCAAACGGCACCGGCCACCTGGAATTGATCAAATGTAAAAATGTCAGAAGAGGTATAAAATGAATCACCAGGAGCAGTATGGCAGCTGTGTTTTTGAGGGGTGAGGAGTGTGTGATACATATATGTAAGTACAGTCAGAGGGACGTCAGGGTCGAGCTACGCTCTGGGTTCAGGATGGGATCTGGGTTATGGATGATTCTTTCTAGGGAAGTGTGAATCGGCTGGTTTTCCAGCATGTGTCAATAATATGATGTGAGTATGTGATCAGTCAGCTTCACTTATTCAAATGATAGACTCATTATGAGCATAACTCACAGCTTGCATTTATTAAAATAGGATCATTCATGGTGTATACTATAATGTTGGCATGAGTAGGAGGGGGGGGGGGGGGCAACCATTCGACCTTGGACTCCCAGAGGTTTTCTTCTTTCTTTTCACTCGGGAGTCTTTGTTTCCTTCCTTCCTTCCTTCCTTCTTTTACCTGTTTTCATGCACCATTTCATATTATATACTAATGGATCATCACACATGCCTCTGAAAGGCACTATATAAAAACACTTTGGATTGAATATGAAATACTTAACAACAAAGGGAGTGTGGAAATGAAGGGAGTTTTGGGAAGACAGAGTTTTAGGGAGATTTTAAGGCATGCTGGCTCTTTCAGCACAATGGGGTCAGGAATAAGAACTCTGGCACTGTCATTTGTCTTGGAGACAGAATTTACAGAGGGCACACACACTAGCGCGGCTCTGGGGACCCTCTGGCAAACAGTCAGACATTTGCCACTCCCCATACTGGGAGGAGGGCTATTTAAAGATTTCTCAGCCACAGGTGAAGAATCCGCTGGGATGGACGAGGTTTCATTGACACTTTAGATCCATACAAATGAATCGGTGTCTCTGTGTGCACGGCATGATTAATGTGCTCCAAAACAGAAAGGAGGAAGCGGAAATTGGCACAGATCTGGAATTCTGTCCCTGCTGTTGAAAGGGATTTCCGTGGAATTTAGTGTGTTCAAATTGCTGCAAAAAAACATTAAACCCCTGCAGAAATGGACACGTAAACTGGGACATGGAGGAAGGTGTGTGTTATGACTGTGTGTGTGCGTGTGTGTATGTGTGTGTGTTTTCATAGATCACATTTGGGTACGAAAATGTCCTCAAAGTGTGGCAAAATCTGAAACTTCCTTTCTTTGGGGACATTTTTCAGGTCTCATTTGGACAACCTAAATTTTGTAATAATCGGTGAATAAAATAAAAAAAAAAGGTTTTTTTTTTTCTTTTTTGTATATTATTTGGTTATTTATGGTTAAGGTTATGGCTGGGTATATATACAATATTAGTATATATAGTATATATAATAGTATATATAATAGTATATATTGTTCAAAACTCACTGTTTGTAGTTTTTAATACATATTACAATGTATTCTTTCATGTGGTAAAGATACTATTCACTTCAATTATTACTTTTTGTTTTTTTATCAAGTTGAAATGATTATCCCCTATCTGAGGACAACTGGTTAACTGATAGGAAGCAGCGAGTAGTTATTAGAGGCACAATGTCACAGTGGGCCAGCGTTCATAGTGGGGT
>JABFEB020000079.1:20265505-20276702 GCA_019775895.2 Stomatorhinus ivindoensis
GTTTTGTGTCAATAGCCCACTTAGAAATCCCCTTACTGATAAAAATGTTGACGTGTTCAATACTTATTTTCCCCGCTATAGTATCTGCATTACAATACCTTGTGTGCACGAATGTAGTCGGTGGTTGTAGGAAATCAATATTCCTGTTACTGTAACTTTCTTGGACATTATCTCTCCTTCCTGGACTTTGACGTCCATCATTTCTGTGTGTCTGAGTGCACAGAAAATTATGTCGTGCCTCATCTTAGACCAACTAAATTTAAATAAAGCAAATGCAGATGTGACCTTCTGCCGAGTTATTTTTAGCCCATCGATACAATCTTGGGGTCATTACTTTGTCTCCCATAGCATTTATTTTGCAACACTCACGGTGCTGACCTTTGCATCCCCAGACACCCCATGAATACCAATGCCTGGGACGTCTTTTACTGCAGTCGGAAATGATAAGACCAGCTATTAAGGTGCTTTCGGATTATATTACAGAGCAGAAAATAGACAGAATTCGTTATTAAAAGTCCAGGGAAACTAATAACACGGACGTATGCGATCTGCGGACCGTGTCTCAGAGGGTCAGGATCACTGTGCCGCACAGATATTGACTGACCGACTATAAATATTATGGAAATAATATTAATTTTACAGTATGTGACAGGCGCGGTCCACGTCGAGCGCCAGAGATTGCTCCCGGCTTTGGATGATATGGAAAAAAACCCATCAAAACCAACAAATATAACACATACCTGATAAGTTAACGGGGGCTTCTTTAGAAAAACATGAGGTGAAGTAGAGAATGTTGACAAGGGAAGCTAAGAGGTGTTTTATTTGCCGGCGATAGACTCATCTGTCTAAGTGGCTCCCGATTACACCACATGCTGCTGACAGACATTTAGGGACTTGAAAGCAAGTGCAATAAATGTCATGAAGTGTTTTACTCTCGCTGAGGTAAGCCTGGGATTACTTCTGCTGTACCCCCACTCCTCCCGCTACGGCTGCATACTGGGGAGGGGCCACAGGGGCACTGGCCTCAGCTCAAAGCTGATTGGCTCCTGGAGTGCGCTCTCCTCTGTCACTTACCAGTTCAAATCATATCATTGGATACTGATATTTGAATGAATCATAGCCCCTCTTAAAAAATCCTAGCATCCTCCCCACTTGATGGTTTTTTTTACAGCTAGACTAATCAGGAAGTTTCTCAGTGGATGTGGTACTCTGGTTTATGTATCTGTGTAAACACCCCCGGCAATTTGCCGAACCCTGGACCACAGCATCATTTCAAGAAAGGCAGCAAGGAGAGGAAAACAAAAAGCAGAATCAATGACAGCCATCAAGAACATTCTAATTCATCTTTGTGACACAGAATTTTTTCCCATTATATATGTTTAATGCCAAAATTCCCCTGGTCCAAATCAGCTATGCCACAAGCGAATTTGAAATGGTTCCTCTTCGGAAACCTGTCGCATTTGCAGGGATGATTTTGTTGGGCTGGACAATTATTATTATTAATATTAAATTCTGTTAATACTTAAAACAAATCTGTTAATACTTTCCCCAGTGTGTGTTCATGTATTGTTCCCTTAAAAACATATTACCACATGTGCTGTCACATGGCTCTGCCCCATCCGGTCTGCACCATAAAAGTAAAATGGAAGTGAACTCAAACACTGAGACGACTCAGCAATTCCAGCAGCTTGTACCAAAGAAAAATGCTGTGCTAATCATTAGGACACATTGTGTAATGAAGATGACACCAAACGAAGAGGACAAATCTAAACTGCAAAAAACTGTTTCAACTACCAAAAGTCATACCACCAATTGGGTTCAGTATGAGAAATATCTAAAGTACAGTGGAAACCACTAGTGATTATAGTAGTTATAGTGATAAACTGCTTATTTGGATCAAAAATCTATGGACAGAATCATTCCTGTACATACTGTTTAAATAAGTTGCATATAGTAGTCAAGTAGTCCACTTACAGTGTTCATTTTGGGTCTATTTATAGATAACAACATATGGAAAAATTAAAACTATGGTAACCCTTCTTTTTCTTACTTGTCTACTTTGCCTTCGCCATATCCTGTCTGCTTCTGGCTAGCTACCTCAGGCTAATGCTCCAAACACAGAAGACACAACAGGAAAAATACAAATATAGACTCAAAGTTTATGATAAAATGCACAAAACAAGAAGCAGTAGCAAAATTACAATATAAGCTATATTTTATGTAGAGTACTGTACAGCATACTGTAATCATATACAGTTCAGTAATTGAATTTGTACAGTATAGTAATTTGAAAAGTTTTCGAAACAACTGTACTGTATTTTGAAAGAGTTAAAAAAATTTGTGTAATAAATATTCAAAGTGTTAGAGTGGGGAAACAGCAAGAAGGCTTTAATTAGAAAAAGCAACAAGGAACACGATATACTATAAAAGATAGACATTAGATTTCAATGACCGGACGAGGGAAACAAATTGAACGTGGACTTAAATACTTTGAACTAATGACAGCGACAACCAACAGCTGGTAACACAGGGATGCCACATGGGATAGATGAGGAGGCATGGCACATTGGAGGATCGGGCGAGCAGGGCATGACAGAATCTCCCCAAAGGGGAGCGAAGGGGCAACACAAGGGATGGGACAGCATCTGGTGAAGGATTAGCAAGAACATTAATGCACCACGGGGAACAGTAAGGACACAGAGAACAGGCACAAGGAGGACAACTCAAATAACAACCGACATTACAGGGAACACAGAGAGACAAAGAGACACCAAAGACGGAAACAGGACCCGGGGACATCAAAGGAAATGGCACAGGAGGAACACCAACTGGAGGAATGAAGGAACCAGGAGTGAAAAAATGCAGAGAGGGATGGGGACCAAACACAGGAAGCACAAAGGCAGGGGGAAACGAGGAGTCGAAGAAAACCTTGCTGGTGAAAGGTGGAAGTTGCAGGGACAGCAGGCGACTGCAAGGCAGGAGCTGGACAGGACACCGAAGTGGGGCATGGAGGAAGGTGGAGGGACTGACAGAGGTGGTGAGGAAGGAGGCAAAGGGGAAAACGGAGGAGGTAAGGAGGAAGGTAAAGCTGCCACAGATGAAGGTGCAGCCACAGCTAGCGAAGCTGCAGGCGACCGACAGAGCTGGGGGGGCCGCAGGCAATCGACGAAGCGTCGGAGGAAGGATGGCAGCCGGCCGATGAGGTACTGCAGGCAGACCCACAGGCGCCCGCTGAGCAGAAGCCAGAGGACCCGCAGACGACCACTGACCTGAATCCAGGGGGACTGAAGGTGAGCCAGGGGGCAGGGCCCTTTCCGGGAGACTGAGAGTCAGGGACCCGGCCGGAATCTGCCATGTTGGGGGGGTGATGGAGGAGTCACTCCAGAGGGAGTCACTGAGGTAGTCAGGCTAATCCACGAGGGGTCCCATTCAAGCTTCTCCTCCATCTCCACTAGGAGGGAGGAGCTGTGTTCTGGCAATCAGGGACCTCCTCAGGGACAGGGGCCATGGAAGCAGGGGACACGGGATCAGGGCTTGGGGGATCAGGGACTTCCTCAGGGATGGGGGTCGGGGGCACGGGAGCAGGGTTAGTAGATTACCTTGTTAACAAGGTATTGTTCCTTGGCTAAGCGAGGCATCTTCATTGGGAGTCCAGTCATTCTATCCTGCGTTGGGTTGGGCATGGAGTAGGGAAACAGCACAGGAGCTGGAAGTCAGGAAGCTGGAAGTCAATGAAGGATTAAATTTGAAAAAGTAACACAATATATCAAAAGCGGATGTTACCTGTCGCGATCGGGCTGACAGAGACACTTGAACCCAGTCGTGCAGGTACGGGACGAGCTTTTATTGCTTGGAGGCAGCGGGCAGACAGATAGCAGAGGGGCAGTCGCTGGGAAGGGGGGCTCCAACCCCTAGCAAGGGCGAGGTCCCCGAGAGGGGAGAGATGTGGAGAGGTAGATAGAGGGGCAGGCGAGAGGCGAGGTCATTGTCCGGTCCAGGGTTTGGTAGCCAGGGGAATCAGTCCGACGAAGAGGCACGAGACACGGGGGCAGGGAAGACACACATAGCCGGGACAGGCAGGGGAGGCTGGTCAGGTACGGGGTCTGGGCTGGGGAGGCAAAGACAAGAGTTAAGGTTGGCACTGGAGGTGCACAGGTAAGTTACGGGCAAGCGGGTAGACAGCGGACAAGAAAACGCTCGGTAAAAGCTGAAATCATTAGCGCAATACTTCGCACTGATCTGGCTGTGTCACTGGTGTATATCGGGTGCCTAATCCCCTGAGGGCGTGACATTACCTTTCAATGGCCAGACTGGGAAAACAAACAAACGCGGACTTAAATACATTGAACTAATGACAGCAACAAGAAACATCTGGTGACATGGGGATTCCACACAGGGTAGATGAGGGGGCGTGGCTCACTGGAGGATCAGACAAGCAGGGCATGACACAAAGGTCAATTAGATGGTAATATGCCTGAAACATAAAGAAAAAAAATCAGCTATAGTGATCAATTTCACCCAGACAGACATGATCACTATAAATGGTTTGTTTGCTGGAAATACAGACTATTTATTTTCTACTTTTTAGGGAACTTGCTTTTTACATTTAAACTAAAATATTACCTTTTTCACAAGGCATTTTCATTTCATGATTTGTGCTTTGATTTTAATAGTTTGAAATATTCATTGAATAACCATAAATGGTTCATCTCTGCGTGTTTCCATCCATTATTTTAAAATCATAGATATTTCATTACAAAAAAATAGTCCAACTTCAATAGTTAAGCAGATTTACAGTACAAACTTGTCAATGAAATGAGAGCAAAAATACAAACAAAAAAAATCATTCATTAATTGTAATTGAGGTAAAATGTTCAATTAATCCTGATATTGATTTTAGGTCAAATTGCCCAGCCCTATGATTTTCCATCCAGCAGGACTTGGCAGAGCATTTTTTGTTGTGCACCACAGTCCATCCTTCAGCTCTATTCACGCGAAACACAAAAGACCTGCCTGAATCTCTCTTTAGGAATAATAGGACAATGGCCAGCACTATGGAATAAAATCATAATGATCAGCAAAGCTGATAGTGAAAGAGGAAAAGGAGGAGCAGCAATGAGGTGGATAGTCAAAACAATGTACAGCCCAAAGAAAGTCTGAAAACCTGGACAGGAGACAGAACATTCTGGAAGTATCTACATGGAAAATATAAGCCAGCATTGACTTGAAGGCAACTAGCAATAATTAGACCACCAGATAAATCTGCATTCCTCAAAAGTATAAATATTGAGAAGTTTCACTTGACATCCTTGTCCAATCAGATGACAAGAATTGACAATCAACAAGAAAAGCTAATATACTTTTGGATCGGTTAAGTATACAAGCTTACAGTCACTCTTCTGGGTGAAGCGTGCCTAGATGTTGGCGGCATGAGCAGGCAAAACAACGAAGCAGGTATCTCCAAAGTATTACGGGGTTTATTAAGGGAACACACAGGATAACACCACGAAACATCACAATGATGGATCTAACAACAGGTACTGAGACGCGGACTAAATACTAAAGACTGACAAAACCGAAACCAAAACAGGTGAGCACACTTGACAACAGGTGGTTTCCATCAGGGTAGAACACGAGGTAACGTGGGGGGCGTGGCACACACGAGGCTCGGACGGACGGATCATGACACTTACAATAAACAATCCAGTTTTTACCACAGTAAATTCATGGTTATTGAAGGTCAGGTCTGGGTGGCATGGCAAAGAGTGCCCTCATTGTTATTCAGATGATACTCTAAGAGGCCTTATTAAAATAAATATAAATGACAGGCTTGGTGAGAATCACTAATTATTCATAATCTTTACAGAAAAATCAAACATTAAACACACCTTTTTTTAGCGTGTGACACATTTGCCAAAATAAAAGAGATTTGTGTCAGAGCTGGGAGACCATTATCAGGGACGCTGTCTTTTCTTTGCCTTTGTTTTTTCAGGCAAAACTAGTGGTATGTGCTGAAAGAAATCATAAAGTACATTTTAAAAAAGTAAAAAGAAAAAAAAGGAGACAAGACTGCATTCAAGAACAACGTGATTTGTTACACTGCAAGTCAAAAGATCACAAAAGACTTTTATGCAAATTCACTCGCTTTATTATATGTCGGAGACAAAAGACAGTGTATAAAATGGACGATTGCTCATATAAAAAAACATATTTGTATTCGAGTTTCAAGGACTGATGGAAAACCAGAATAAATGCATCTTAAAATGCTTGTAAGTTCGTCTGAGACAAAGGTGAATGATTCCCTTGATGTATGTTTTTTTAGAAAAGCAGGTGAAAACGGTTTTCTATTTCAAATGACTGCCATGGGCTCAAGAGTAATATGAGAGAACTCTATTACTCTTCTTTTAATGTGCGTGATAAATCAAGCATTTTGATTTTCCCAGCTTGTTCCAGTAATTTGATCGCACATTTCCACTGCAACAGGTACCATACTTTTGGTACGTTTCGAATTTTCCACTGGCATAAAAACTACCAATGCTGAGTGACATCACAATGCATAGCAGGGAATTTTGTATGAAATTCACAAAGAATATTATAGGGATAAATATTATATGTACGATAATGAATACCAAAACTGCATGCTCCACAAATGCAATTCTTACATACAGTAGTTAGTCAGCTAGATTGAGATCTGGCTTATTCATACCTTCATAATGTACGGACATTAAAGCACAAGGGGTTTAAAAGTTTTGCTAAAATATTTTCACTTTGTCATTAGGGAAAAAAAACTTAGCATTATGACCTGCTTGTACAATCCTCCTGTATGCCAAGCCCCCTCATTTACCTCAAGTGAAACTCCGATTGTTACCAGCTGGTTTCTGTTATTTCGGCTGGTCTTGTGTATTTCAGGTCTGTCATTAACATTGCATGTTTGGAGTGAGGTACCCCGGAATAAACCTCGTTTATTGTGGTTTCTCTGCCTCTTGATCCTGGTTCATGCCCCAGCTCCCATGACGCCAGTCCCAGCCCACGAGGAGGTCCCGGGCTGTCTGACCACCGCTCCTTCCCCCTTGGAGGAGGAGCTCGAGTGGGAACCCTTGGGGAACTCCCTAATGAGCCCAATGGACACCTTCAGGAGGAGGACTCCTCCGCCATCACAACAGGATTGATCCCGGCCAGATCCCCACCTGTTGGTGTCCCAGAAGGGAAGAGGACACCTGCGGAGGGGTCAGGTCCTGCCCGCCCGCCCTGCTCCATGGCTCACCCTCGGTCTCCTTGGTTGGGGCTGCAGGGGCGCCTGCGGGTGCTCCGGCTCCTACGGTCCTGCCTCCAATGCCTTGTTGGTGGCCTGCAGGTTCCCGCGCTTTGACTCTTTGGTTGCCTGCACGTCCCCCTATAGCTTGTCGGTGGATGGCGCCTTCGCCTGCTGTGGCTGCACTGTCGCCTGCTGCGGCTACCCCTCCCTCCTTGCCTTCAACTGGGTGCCCTCTAACTTCCTCCTCGCCTCCTTTGTCTGTCCCTTTTGGCCATTTTCCAATAATGGAAAATGGAAGTACTACTAGTGGGCCTAAGGCTGCTCAAAGTAATTTTTACATCCTCAACCTTGCTGGTCTTCTTATTCAGCTCAACAGAGTAGTCAGAGATTTTGGTGTCCTGATTGATTCAGATCTATGTGTTGATACATAAGAAGTATTACTAGAACTGCATTTTACCATCTACAGAACACAGTCAAGCTTGTCAAGATGCTCTGCTTCCCTGAGGCAGAGGAACAAATTCATGCCTTTGTAACTTCCAGGTTGGCTCCTTTCTGGTTCTATGTTCCTTTCACTGGATTCTAGTTAAGCCTTGCTAACTTATATAGCACTGAATGGCCTTTCACCAGAATATCTAAAGATCTACTGGTCTCATACAACCCTCCTCACCTGCTTTGATCTCAAGGAGCAAGATATTTATTAGTACCTAGAGTTGAGAGAATTATGACAGACTGCAGAGCATTCTTTTACAAAGTTTTGCAGCCATGGAACAATTATCAAACAGAAGTGTGATATACTCAAAGGGACTGTTTTAGCACATAACCCCCCCCCCCCCCCCCACGAGTGAGCAGGCCATATGTCTGGCCCCAGCAAGCGTGAAGAGAACCCTGTCTAGGATTAACCCACGTAAGGCAGCCGGACCAGACAACATACCTGCGTGATCTGAAAGACGGAGGAACTGAAGGATGTCCTCACTGATATCTCCCTGGACCAAGCTGTTGTTCCAACATGCTTTAAAGTCACAACTATTATTCCTGTCCCTGCGAAATCCCATCCATCCAGCTATAATGATTATTGCCCATAGCACTCACCTCCATCACCATGAAGTGCTTTGAGTGGCTGGTCATGCAGAACACAAAGTCCATCCTTCCCACCCTCATATGATCCGTTTCAGTTTCCGTATAAGACAAACAGGTCCATAGAGGACTCCATTTCCGCTGCTCTCCATCCAGCCCTCACCCACTAGGACTCAAAGAACTCCTATGTGCGAATGCTGTTCTTAGATTTCAGTTGAGCACTCAATTCAATCATTCCCCAGCAGATAATGCAGAAACTTGCGACTCAAGATCTCTCTCTGTAACTGGGTGTTGGACTTTCCTACAGGGAGGCCAAAAAATGTGCGGGTCAGCAATAACATCTCTAACACCATCACCTTGAGCACAGGGGCCCCACAAGGGTGTCCACTCAGCCCGTTGATTTTTACCCTGCTGACCCACGATTGGGTACCAACCTACAGCTCCAACCACATTGTCAAGCATGCGGATGATACAACTGTGGTCGGCCTCATCACCAACAATGATAAAGCCAACTACAGGAACGATTTGAGCCAACTAGTCCAGTGGTGCAAAGACAACAATCTCTTCCTGAAAGTGGGCAAGACCAAAGAGTTTGTGGTTGATTTCAGGAGATGTCATTCACAGCACCCCCCACTGACCATCGATGGTGCAGCTGTGCAGAGGGTGAGTAGCTCCAAGCTCCTGGGGAACTCTCCTGGTCAGACAACACCACATCACTGGGCAAGAAAGCTCAAACCCCTACTTCTACTTCCTACGCAATCTGAGGAGAGCTCAAGTCCCGCCCCCCATCATGTGCTCATTCTACAAGGGTATAATTGAGAGCATCCTCACCAGCTGCATCTCTGTGAGGTTTGGAGGCTGCACTGCCTCCTGTAGGAAATCCCTGCAAAGCACATTTTAAAGCACATTTAAAAGTAAATGTAACGTTGACTTCCTAATCCAATCAAAAACCTGTCAAAATCACCATTTAAAAATTTTAAGGCCTAAAATTCAGATTACAGTTGAACCTTGAAACTTGAAAATTAACTCGACCAACTTGGACAACTGATCTGTTGACTTTTTTTTCTACTGTACCTCAACTGAAATCTTGGAACTCGACCAATCCTGCCAATATGGACCTTGAATGGGTCGGTTGAGAAAAATGTAGCCACAGACCTGCTAAATCTTGTACAGATCGAGACACATCTTTGATGGGCTGAAACAAAGGTAAACCGATCCACTGGAATGCTTATGCCTATGAATTGTTCACAGTCTCGTAGTACCTCTCAACCAAGTTTGATGTGCAAAAGCTGTGTTCTTGTGTTGGGCGTGAATGTTTTTGTGCTTTATCTAGAGTACATTTAGTAATACAGTAATTATGGACCCTATGAAAGTGGGCAGTGATACCAAAAGAGCAGCAAACCAAAGATGAAAGTAGTGAGAGTTACTGTAGAACTTCAAAAGGAAATTATAGTGAGACCTGAAGGCTGTGCACATGTGTCTGCTCTCGCTTTGGGGTATGGCGTTGTCCTTTATCTCATGTTTATTGCTTTTGTATGTCTGCTTTTTCATGTATGTATGTTATATTGTTAAAGCTTTTTATCATGAGTTAGGAAGGTAGATAAGTTTAAATGGGAAATCATTTGGGGGTTTGGAACAGATTAAACTCATTTACATTATTTCTTATGGGGAAACTCAACTTGAACCTCGACCAGCTTTCTGGAACAAATTAAGTTTGGAACCAAGGTACCAAAATATTGGATTTGGATTTGTACCATTGGCTTTGGGGGAACTGACCTGTCAGTGCTGTCACTCTAGCATCACACTCCCTCATGGAATCGCTGTGCTGACGTTTCAGGGACTCCCCATGCCTACTTTTGCTGCCGTAGCCACATCTGCCGGAGCTTACATATTGCACTCACCTAACTGTTTGCACAGTTGCTAGTCTCCCCTACTGTGGCTAATGCACTTTTTATTTCCTCTACTTCTCTTGGGCAATGTTGCCTAGAGACCCCTCCCCGAAAGAAAAAAAACAAAATAAAGATATTATGCCTACCCTGCTGCCTGTGACACCTCTACTGCCTGTGATGTCCTTCTGACCTGCCCACCCTGCTGCCTGTGACGTCTCTCCTGCCCGCCCTGCTGCCTGTGACGTCTCTCCTGCCCACCCTGCTGCCTGTGACGTCTCTCCTGCCCGCCCTGCTGCCTGTGACACGTCTCCTGCCCGCCCTGCTGCCTGTGACGTCTCTCCTGCCAGCCCTGCTGCCTGTGACACGTCTCCTGCCTGCCCAACTACTCTACCACTGTGCATCCTGTCATCAGAATCAGCACCAGCACCTGCCTGTCATCACCTCCCTGCCTTCTGCACTGAGACTTAAATCTTAAAAGCTGGACAGTGTAAATTAGGTTTTTGCCATCTTGTTCATTTGACTTTCTCTGCCAGCCCTTGGAGAATGGGCAGGGATAAAGTTCATTGAATGTGCTATAAAAATTTGTGAGATTGAAATATACAAAATACTTTTTAAATTATTATTTCTTGTCAGGCTATTCTGATCTTGTTGTATCTGAACTTCCGCAAAAAAGGAGTTCTGTCAGTCACTTTATTGCATCACTGCAGCCTCTCTTACATGTAGCCAGGATGCTGCCGCAGATATTAGTGGTCCGGTCGCCATGGCATCACTCCCCTGTGCTTCAGAGCTTTCAAAGGGAGTGATCCAGGAATGGAGTTTTTCTCAGAGTCTAAGCTGCAGCCGAAAGCAATACTGGGGGCCCGGCTGCATGGCACAGAAATGCGATTTACTCCTGTGGGCTGTGTGAGGAGAGGCAGAACCGCAGGTCAGGTTTAGGGAGGCTACAGGGAGGCAGCGTGCTGATTAGATTTTCTCCAAG
>JABFEB020000079.1:20290719-20306785 GCA_019775895.2 Stomatorhinus ivindoensis
GGATTGTCATGTTATTAGAGCGAAGAGAGAACATTGCGGAACTCAGAATGGGGGCAGGGGTAGGTCCTCATTGGCCCGTGGTAACACTGGTACCCCTCTTCAGTTCAGCTTTCTTTGTCATACATGAGCTTTGCAGCTAGATACCCTATCTTTGCTTTAATCTGCATTTTGGCAAATAGCTCAATGGTCTGAACACAGGCGCTGCTGTTCAGCTGATCATTACAGCTGACATTGACTCGACAGTCGTTCTCCCACTTTGGTGTGACTCCACGTGCCACTTGTGCCTCTCAACATCGTTTTACTTATTCTCGTTTTTATCCGCAGAGTTACTGAAAGCAAGAGACAAAAATAGGAAACTGCAGACAAAGTGTGTGTTTTTGTGTTGCCACGGCGAAAGTGAATTACTCTCTTTATGTAATTGTACATCTAATGGGGGCTGATCGTAACCTCACTTTTATTAAACGCAGTTCCCTTTCATTTAAAAGGCGTATTTAAGGAAGCCATTGAGAAGGACTAAATAGGGAGAGAGAATTAACTGTGTATATTTTATCTCCATACACAAGGCTGATCAGGGAAGGTAGCAGTTCCTCGTTCATATATGAAATATTAATGTGTGTCACTTAAAGCAAGAGCAGGACACAGACTAAATGCTAAAACTTAATGCTTATTGCTCAGCATCTGTCACTTACCTGGTTTGAAATCAATTGAATTGTATTAATTGAATGTAGTTTTCTTCCCCAATTCGCTCTGACTGTAAAAACCTCATGAGAAAAATACACCTTGCTTCCCCTACATGTTAATGCACATATCAGATGTGCATATGAGCTATTATTCTGTTTGCCTATACGCTGCCAGCATAGAATACAATGATAACCTCACAACACCATCGATTTACTGAACCCTAACGGTAAAAAACTGCATTAAAATAACTAAGCAAAAAAAAAAACGGGTAATTCTCTACATTGATATTCTTAACAACATACAGAACACATTTCACTCACATGCAGTAAGACACTGGCACATGTCTTTTGTAGCAGGATTATACTCATGACTAGGAGGAATATAACATGTTATTTTAAGAAACACCATATCACTGCTCCTTAGCAAATTATATGCCGTATATAAGCCTTACCATTTCACAAAATGAGCAAATATTACATTTAAACAACCATCATTCCAACATGCATTATTCACAAATTGTCAGGAAGCACAATGGGAAGAGTAGCACGGGAGTCCAGGAATAAGGGGTAAACTCTGGTTTATTAGAAGGATGACACGATCGGGAGCACAGAGAAACATCAGCGATCACAAGACTTTAATGACAAGACTGGGGAAAGATTAACTGAGAAGCACTAAAATACTTGATTGGACAAAACTAGAAACAGCTGATCACAGGAGGATTCCACACGAGGTTAATGAGGGGGCATGGCACACAGCAGGAGCGGCACGATCGGGACGTGACACTAATATCTTAACAAACAAAGTCATACGATTCCACCTGTCTTTGTGAAAGATTCTTAAACTAATATTATACTGTTTTTTAAATGAAAAATACATACAGCTTACAAAAGAAATTCAAGAAGATTCAGCTGATTTCTAAAAGACAGTGGCATCAGCTCTTTTGTGGTTCCACTGTTTACCTCATACATCCAGGATGTACTGCGTTTTACAATTTCATACTACAAAATGACATCACTGTTCAATACATGACTCAGTTACATGTGCATAATACATTCTGTTAGCTAGTCAGGTAAAACACTTCAAATGCAATTTACCTATTGCAGGAGAAGACGTGTCTTTGTCAGATTGGCATAGACTAGAAGGCCCTGCCCCCTACTGTCCCCCCAAAACTCTGCCCATCGTAAAAAAACACCCAGTCAGGGGCATTTCTCTGCTCAAAAACATCTAGCTAATGAGAGAGGTCACAGGAAGATGGCCAGACTGATCATTATAGCTGTCGGGAATGCCACAAATGTAGTAGAAAGAAAAGAAATTCTCTGAACTCAACAAGCCCTGAAGTAGTTCGGGAGTCAAAGGGGTTTCCTGCCTGGAACTACACAGAGATACCTAATTAATGTGCACAGAGTGTGAATAACTGTGTCTTTGTGAGGTGAAATGCTGAGCCGAGTGTCTGTCTCAGGAAGCACAGGGTTCACAGAGATGCTCAAACAAGACGCCAGTCCATCAGTTGGGTCTGCCTTCATTCACAGAGAGTAAAATCCACTCAACAATGCTGACAGTAATGGAAATTATATTTATTTACCACACATAATACAAACAAGTTCATGAAGAGAACTGGAAGTGACCTTCTGTTTGCATTTAACATATTTCTGCTCTAAAACAGCGGTGAGAAGACAGACATTAATTGTAGTGAGAATGATGCACTGGTCCTGCCTGGCACTAAGGAAGGTCTGTCGTTTATTTACTGGTAATGTCATGTTCATATTAACTGGAACAGACTTCTTGGCTCCCACATTTAGTGAGTGAATTGGACAGAACTTATAGACAAGGCTATACCTGAATGATTGCTATCTGGATTTCCACCTGTGGGCAATAGGTTTCTTCTATTACCTATGGCAACACGAGAAACTGTTTCCCCAAAGCTTCTTTCCTCCAGAAGCTCAGAAAGCTGTGACTCTTGCCCTCTCATTTTTTCCTGGTTGTCTTTTTCTCCTGCTTCCCTTTCCAAATTTCCCAACTGCCCCAGAGGACAGACGTCCCTGAACATGTGACAGGAAACTGGAGGACAGGATATCAGGATGACAGGCCGTTCCCCAGTGGGGTCCAGCTTAGCCACTTTTCGGTGTCGTTCCTTTACACTCAATCTCCTTCACGAGGAGCCAGCCGGATTCATGACAGGAGCTTGGCAGTCACAGTCCGCGCCGCCGACTTCTGCTCCAGCTTGGCCTACACCATTCAGCTCAGCCGTGCCATTTCTAAGTGAGCTCTTGCCACCCTGCAGTGAAGCAGTTTCCAGTGTTTCTGGAACATTCTGCATACCATCAAGTCCGTACCTGGTTACCGGCCACAGCACGGTCGCCAGCCAAATATGACCAGGCATAATATAAACGGATGACACTTCTGCCAAAAATTAAAGTGTTGTTAAAAAGCTATTACCTCCAGCAGACAGGCACCTTCCCTCATCATGCCCCCCCCCCCCCCCACCCCTGCCAGGGTGCAGCATCTCGTGATTTACCCAAAAGCTACCCAAGGCCCCTGCTTCCAGACTGTGCTGCGTCCAATGGAGCATCTGGTGGGCACACGGTAACCAAATCCCCCCCACAGGCTGCCGCGGAGAGCAGGGAGGAGGGTTCCGATAGCGGGGGGGGGGGTTGGGGGCTGGGTCCTACCTCCATGCCAACAAAGGGGATGGTAGGACTTGCCAGCACCTTTCTGCGTCTTTTGGCGACCAGTTACTATCGAGCTCGTGAGGAGCAGAATCTTAACAGCATGAAGGCATGAGAAATGGTTGATATTTAACAAAAACTGCAGACTGCCTCCCAAACCCATACCACTTAACAAGGCGTCTGTCTCAGAGCTCCTGTGCTGATTATGTTCCCCATGGCCTCCACCTTCAGCTGTGCCCACGTGCCATAGGAGGTCTATCACCAGCCAGTAGAGGACTTCTGCAATCCCATAGGACCCCAAGCCGGAGATCCATAGCAGAATCTGTGCAGGAGTTCACCAGCTGGGAAAACTAATGACACATTGTTCAAAGAAAATCTCTTTCATAGTCAACATTGTGCTTGTATGAAATGCTGTGCCTGTGAATCGGAAGGTTGCTGGATCAAATCACAGGGTTGGCACAGTGATATCACCATGGCCCTTATTCCTCAATGTATAAATTGACTGGCTGACGCTGCTTTCTCCATTGTATGTTGCTTTGGATAAAAGCATCTGCTGAATAAATAATGTCATTCTTATCTTTAAATATTAATTTATTTCTGCATTATCCCAATATTCTGTTTTTCAGAATTTTATATTTGTGTTCTGTGTACTTCTTTAATTAGTTTGCACTATATTTCCTTACTTGCACCATGTATACTGTCTTTGCACTTTGTTTGTTTAGGTATGTGTGCCTGTGCTCTACTTTCCCTCTTCTGTCTGCAGCAGAATTTCCTCCTGGGACCAATATAGTGCATCTTAGTTTTAAATGTAAATGTACAATGAGCGTACAAATGTAGACGGTTGCAATCTGTACAGGGCTGCATGACAGGGTGCCTAAGGTCTCACTAACTGTGGCTCAAGGTTGAGATAAAATGCCGATGTAAATGAGGACATGGCTCTTACTAAAGTGAAAGACTTCTAAAAGAAAACCGCCAACATACACATGTTGAATGACTGAATAATTATTTGGCAGAAGAAGTGTGACGTCATGTTGGACCGCAGCCCGAAAAGTCGTCCAGGAACTCGCAGCAGCCTCAGTGTCTGTCTCCCAAGTCAACAGGGCAGCCAGGATAAAATGAAGGTGCGCTGTTGTTCGACAGTCCATGACACGTCACGCGGAAAATAAGGCAACAAACATTGACAGCCCATGGCGTCGTGTGCAGGCTACCCATAGCAGGCAATACCCAAGACAGGCTCTCCGGTGTCACTGGTCCTCGAGGAGGTGGGCGGACTGCAGAACTTTACTTCTGGGCTCTACTACACATGCTTTGAATTTCTGTCATTTCCCCCCCTGAAAACGAGACTGAAGAAGACACCATAACAAGATATGGAAAGTTCAAGAATGGATGCAAAGCCTGCTTATGTAAAGCCTGGCTGTTGGTGGAACATCATACCACAGAGAGGAGATTGGATGACAGAAGAATGCCGTTACACACAGCTACAAGCATACATATACCTGCACGCATGCACACACACACACCCTATGACATGTAGGACTATGACCCAGTATATTAATATATCACTCCTGCACATTTTGTCATGCATTTGAAATGCATCTCCCACTAGCACCTTTTTTTAAAATATTGCTCACAGAAAAATCTATGCAATTCTCAATTAAATTGCTGTTTTTATTCCTCACCACTGTTGATTAGACAGAAATGTATTATCTCAGAGATGAGCTGGAGTTCTTGCGTTTGCAAATTCTCGTTGTTTTTTATATAAAATGACCTGATGTTTTTGGAAGATGGGGCCTGGAATTCATAAATGATTCATTTCGGCTTGATTCACAGAGTTTATTTGACCAAGACGCCGTTTGTACGCGATGCATATTACGGGCATGACTCGGCATGAACGAGGCGGCCCAGGCCATACAGCACCCTGGCAGATGGGATGAAAACCTCCCTCATGCATTAGCCTCAGTCAGGCCTGACCGGTTATGGGAATGTTAGTATGAGGGTCTACGGGCATTGGGACCTTCAGCATGAATGTATCTAGGTGAGGGCAGAGCTTTGGAACATCTAAGATAGAGGTGGAGGCCATGAAAAACAGTGATGGATATGTTTGTCAGCTGACATTGCTGGACGATGCCCAGACCAGAGCTTCAAAGGGCTGTCACGATCATGAAATTTTAGTTGATGATTAATTGTCATACAAATAATTGCAATTCACAATTTTATTGCTGTTTTCTGTGCATTTTATAGCACTATTATAGGGTTAGCCTAATCATTGTTTAATAATATACATACCTTATGAAGAGCTATTAATTAACATTGAAATTAGGAAAATATAAATAAAAACTGCATTTCTGTTTGCCTTTATAGCTTTGTTAACAAATATTCTACAGGGCAGATATGACATAAATAAATGCCTCGAGATAAACAGCTGGTGTTGTGACTACCTGATCTGTACCACCTACATGATTTGTACCTCGCCTGTCTGTATTTTGAGCATACATACACTGCATCACATTATGTGTCACGCCCACAAGGGCGGGGCCGAGCACCGATGACCAATTGACAGCCAATAGCACCACTATTTGAACCGACTTCTCCTAGAATTCGACGCGAAGTATTGTTGCCATTTCTGACTGCGCCTTACTGAGCAATCTTTCTGTCTCTTGTCTCCCCGGTTTGTCCTGCCTGCTGTCTCCTGCCTGCCCGTCTTGCCCGTCCTGCCTGGTCCTGTTCAACCCTTCCCATTGGATCATTGTCTTGTCAGTCTTTGTAGGACTGATCTCTCCGGTACTCGACCCATGCCTGTTACTAAACCTCGATTTTGTATTCCCCTCCTGGTTTTGGTTGCACCCGAGTTTTCTAATAAACATGCTTGCCTCCGCATTCCGAGCTCTGCCTTCTCTATCATCGCTGTCCATTACATTATGTGGTACTGTCCAGTCCATTTACAGCAAACCATTTGGTCTACCTTTACAACAAACCAAGCCAGATAACTTGTCAGGTTTAAGAAAGTCTGAGCTTATTATGAGTGAACGAAGATAAAGTCCATTTAAACTCGAGTACCTTTAATCGTACAAAAGAAATCCAAATTTGTGAATGATTCCACTGACTTGAAAACAATCTTCACTCTGGTCAGCTATTTCCAGTTTTTCGATCAACACTATTACCTATGTATCCGATATTTTAAATGTTTATATTTCCATCAGTTATAACTGCTGCTATCCATTGACAAGGTATTTTGCTAAATTAATAGCTTTGATTCACTCTGAACTGAAATATGGTTTGGTATATTTTGTGTTTCTTTCAGCCATATTTATATCACAGCAAATCAGTGGGATCAGAGAAAAATAGATAAAACAGCTTACATTTCTGTCTGTCCCACTGGCATATTCCACTGACTTTGCTGCAGTATTAACAGTGGCAGTCGTGGGGCACACATACGATCACCCCACCATGACTGGGAAACCTAACGAGACCCATAAACACACACTAAGACACAAGTGCCAGTGTAATACATTACTTTTATCACAAGCAGTCCTTAAAATGAAACTGATGTCATGAAAAAAAAATGAACAGTTTCAGGAAAATGTGAAAAAGGGGTACAAACTTGGCACCGTCATTAAATATTCCGTGAAACGTGATGCTGCACATGTGCAAATGTGTGAGGTACAAATAGGGCAGGTGGGATCGCTGGGGTCAGAAGACATATGCCTGGTATAGTGAGATAAAGAGATAATGCCTGGTACAGAGACGTCTGAGCAGACACACAGACCAGAGCTCAGCGTGCGGGCTTAGAAACCACCCTGTATAGTGACACAAGGATGCCTAAGCAGACACTGAAACCTGAGCTTAAAGACCTCCCTGATTTAGCTATACAGGATGTCCAAGTGGATGCACAGACTGGAACTGGGCATTAGAGCTTAGAGACCTCCCAGTATAGCAGTGCAGGGATGGCCGAGTGGATGCTCAGATCGGAGCTCAGCGTGCAACCTTAGAGAGCATACAGCTGAGCACACAAACAGGCAGTGTGATTATACTTCCCTCTCTGGAGGGAGGAGTGCATTCTCACACCATCTCTCACCTCCCCTTCTGTGCTCTCGCCTGCTCTGCCCCCTGGGGGTCATACTGTACACTGCGGCTAGCAGATACGCATACACACACTTTCTTCACATGTGTATCCACCTGTCTCCTCTCGACTTTTCTGTCCATCATATACAGACTTATAACCCCTTTGTGCAAAAAAAAAGAAGAAAAAAAACAGCATATTAACTCAAATAGTGGCCAGGATCTTTATTTACCATATTGGCCTGAATTTTTTTTTTAAAAACATTTTGGAAAAAGTGGTGTCATCTATTATTCTTGATCTAGTCAAAAAAGTTAACAGATGGCACCAAATACGACATTTTGTTTTCACTTACCGTAATTTATATTCGCCGTACGATTTCTTATGTGAGCATTAGAGTCTTAAAGGCTGATTGTCATGCTAGATATGTGACAGTTGGCAGCCCTGGCAATAGCTACACTTATGGTGTGTTTTACCTGCGGTTAATTTTTAAGGTGTGGTTTCTTATTATATATTCTCGTCAAATGATTTTTGTCTTAAATAGGTAAAATTTGGTATTCCAAAAACTTTTTCTCTAAAAACAGTGGGCAAAAAGTGGAAAGGTTGTCTCTGCAGAAGTAACAGACCTTTATCTGAGGCAAGCTGTCTTAGAGGCAGACCTTTATTTCTAATTACCTCTGTTACTGCATTACGCTGTTAATTAACATTCTTCATACGAATGAATCATACACCACCAATGTGTGAGTTTGAACCTTGTAAAAGATATTTGGTTTAGTTATTGGAAACGCTTGCTTAAAATAAACGGTATAACAGTAGATTACTGTTGCTAGGCCATCAGAATCAGGATGAGGATGAGAGTGATGATAACGATGAAAAGGTATGTATATTATGTGACTCACTTGGTCTTGGATCTTGTTGCAACCCTGATCAGCTCACAGAACCTTTTAGTCTGTGGCTATCTGTGATATCCGGCAGGTTCCTTGTATTTTTTTCGGGAGAACATGACAGATCATTCACAACATGGGCTGAGAGCTGAGCGCAACAACCTCTCTGAGCATGCCAGAGCTGTTATGTAGCTGGGCTGCAGGTTACCGTGGGGACAGCTGCATTTCCGTCAGCCTACGGTGACCTTGAGCTTCTCAAACCTCCATTCTTTCAGTTAACATCCAACAACATAAATGTACTGAAGTGTAAATCTCAAGACTGTTCTGAGTAAAAGCCTCTATCAGGCGAAAAATTATGTAAATGATCTGAAAAACATTACTAGGCGTCAGACAGCATCTTCAGAGCAAATTAACTTGCCTACAAAACTACGTTCTAATGGTTCCAGCATGGCAGTTGATCTTGGAATAAAATGGATGGATGGATGGATGGATGGATGGATGGACAGAAATTCCAGTCATTTAGACAGTAAAATACATTTACATATTAACAGATATTTACAATAAAACAACAACAATTGTAATACACACTTTATAAGAACGATGGGCCAATCCACATTTGTTGTTCTGATTCGATTTCGATACACAACCGTTGATACCAATACAGATTCTGATACAAGAGCTCTTTTTACTTTAATATTTTAATCTACTAAATATATATTACATACAAATATTTATACTTTATATATTACCACAAATGAAAAAAATGTATGCCAAAAAATCTTTAATAAAGGTACTAGAAACTTACATAAGGTACTGCTCCACTTTGTTTGTACGTTTCTGAGGTATTTAAAGTTCAATATGAATCTCTTCAAAGCAAAGATACACAAGTAGGGAATGCTTAGAATGCCCCACCATTTTTCTCCGACTGGCAACAGCGTTATATTTCGTTGCGACAGCAGCCCCTCGTGTATCACAAGCTGTAGTGAGCATGCAAAACAGCCAAAGCTAGCAACTCCAAAATCATCTATTGCTTTTGCATTTTACTTGTGCTGCCTCACAGAATCATGTGAACTTTGTTTATTGGGATTTTCCACTACATGCTACTTCTATTTCTCAAAACTTGCTGTGCCACGAGTTGTTGTTTCTAGCATAATATACTTCCCGATTGCACAGATTTTTGTTAGTTTGCTTTGCAAGCACGGAAATCACATTTATTATCATCATACTCTAATCTTATGTTCTTACTCTCTTCGTATTGCAAAGGGTATGCACATGACATTACAGCAGGTGGAAATCACTGCACTTGCGCCCAATGAGTGGCAAAAATCTGAGTGGCAGGGCTAGTATTCAGCTTCAATGCCACAAAAACACATCTAAATGGGAAAATCAAATTAACAAGAAATAGGTGCTCTCCATTTACAAACTCCAAAAAATGAAATAAGTAAGTATCGGATGTGGATCAGTCACAAATGGCTGATAACCCATCTGTCTAATAGAAGCAGACCTGTGCTGATACCGATCCAAATATGGAAGGGTCACCAACCTTTTTGAAACTGAGAGCTACTTCTGGGGTAGTGAACCACAGGAAGGGTACCAGTTTGAAATGCCCTCCTAAACTTATTTAAACTTCATACATAATAGACATGCTTTAAATGCATTATTTAAATAGATATTGTCATTTTGAAATCTATATAATAGTACCTCAGTTCTCAAACTCATTATAACTTGAATTTCTTAAAAGTCGGACCAACCAGAATGAAAAAAATTACCTAGAACTCAATCTGAATCTCAGAAATCAAACCATGAACGCAGACCTAAAATAACTTGTACGCACTGGGAAATGAGACACGCAGCACGTCTCTCAGTGGAAACACAGACGTCAGGGTTTTGATGAATAGAGGATTTAATTACAGGTAAGGCAAGCAAAACACATATGGACAATACAATGACCGGACTGGGAAAACAAACTATCCACACTAAATACAGAGGACTAATGACAACAACCAGAAATGGCTGATCACACAGGGATTCCACGTGGGGTTAACGAGGGGGCGTAGCACACAGAGGGAGTGGATGATCGCGGCAGGACACATTGTTGGGATACATAAATTTACATTTATTTTATCTTACTTTAAAAATTACTGTTTTGAAAAATGTGCTTAGATGTGTTCAGTACAGTATATGCTCTTCTTATTTTCATTTTGTGTTTAACTGCTAAAATAAAAACATATTTCGGTGTAATTTTTGGGGTCCGGGAACCAATTAATTGGTTTTCCATTATTTCTTATCGGAAAATTCTATGAAGAACTCAAACTTTTTAGGATTCAATCCAGAGTTCTGAACGGAAGTTATGAGGTACCACTGTATAAGTGCAAATGTGACTAAAGAAGAATAGCAACAGGAAAATTTAATTTTAGACACTACTCACTGGTGAGTTGTGCTATTTTCAGAAAAGGTCCACGGGCGACTTGTGGTCCTTGGGGTCATCCTGGTGCCCATGGCGCTATGTTGATAACCGCTAAAATATGGGATCTGTGCGCCTCTACTTTGAAATTTATTTAATTTCATCATATCACTGTTTAGGATGGGGAAGATGCTTTTAAACTGTTATCTTGTAATCTTGTGTCAAGAACAACTAAAACCAAAACCAAGTCATGACCAAGTACCAGAGTGTACTGCTCCTAAGTGAATCTGCAAAGCCTAGAGATGTCACAAGAACCTATACTTTGGTGCCAAGTCAATGCCAAAATTCTGAAAACATGATGGTGCTCATTTCCCTACAGTGCCGTAGGTACCAGCACCAGAGCATGTGCCGATCTGCCGTTAAATGCCAAAAGAAGAAGAAAAACACCTAACAGCATGGAAACACACATGCAACTGCCACACCAGCTCCCCCTCCTCTTGTTGAAAAGAAGCAGTTCTTTGTATAGTGCCTTCATACGTTCGATCATGAGGGAGTAATAATAGATTCACAACAGATTTGCCAAACTGCAAATGCTGCCATCATACATTTCAGACCAAAGGAGAAAACATTTACAATTTAGCAAAACACCTCAAAGTTAGGCATCCAGGCCTATACAAAGAATTTAAGGTGAGTGCCAATTTATTTTAACATTAAAATAAAATGTATCCAAAGTGTTATGCTTGTTATTCTTATCCTGAAATACGTGTTACCAATATTTTTCTTTAAGACAGCAGTGCAGCCAACTGTGTTACATATGACGTTTGCCAGACGTTAAGGCTACCATGTTCAGGCTAAAGTAATGTCACCATAGCTTTTAGTAACAGGATTCCACCCTAGCTGCTTGGTCTGTGTCATTTGTCATGAAAATATAAGGCTAGCATTTTAAATATATATTTTCCGACTTATACTCCATTACCATGTCAGTACATTTAAACTGCTGCTTGCATTCTAAATATATAGATGTGTATGTGTCTTAGTGCACTGTGCCAATGCTGTTTTCTTACAGTCACTGAGCTATACCTGATATCTGAAATACCATTTTTCCTTTACAATCTGCCAGAGGAGGATGTCAACCAGAACAGGAAGGAGTGCAGTCAGCTAATACATATACAACCAACCATATCAGAAACATAGAAAATATAAGGTTTTCGTAACGTTCAATTACAGTGGTACCTTGGTTCTCAAACTCACTAGAACTCAAATTTCTTGAAAGTCGAACAAACCAGTGTGACCTAGAACTCAATCTGAATATCAGAAGTCAAACTGTGAATGCTGACCTAATATAAATTGTACAAGCCAGGAAATGAGTCATACTACAATATAATTCTTACTTGAATGCCTATTTCACAGACCGAACGATTAACCAAATAAAGCAGCGCAACATTACAGTAACTAACATTAAATAAACCATTAACTTACATGATCTATTAGAGCATTTATGTCATTTATTTTAACTTTATTTTACGAGGAAAATTAACTGAAAACCAGTTCTCACTGGTTTACGTGATATTCGGGAAAAATAGCAGATTACGCATCGGAACTGCCGAGAAGGGTCTGGCTGCAGACCTCCACCAGAAGGACTTCCATAGAGGGACGGAAACACGTGATCTCCACATGCAAATTCGGACATGATGTTATGCAAACATGTGGTACCAGATATCAAATAATCCTCACACACAGCACGGACTTTAACTCGACCGAACAGAAGTCGAGTCTTTTAAAGTATATACTTATTATTTTGGTGATCGATTTAAATTATATCATTTACACTGGAAACGGATGTTAATAATATATTTTAATTCTACGAGAAGGGACGTTAATAGTATATTTTCATTTAATTGTTTTGGTACGTGTGAAATTCTCACGTTAATATTGAGCCCCTGAAGTCCCATAAGGTGATTTTTTTTTTAAATCCTGTGCTTTATTTTCAAGTTATTTTCTTCTGTTCACAAGTTATTCTGTGTGTACAAGATAATTTACTCTGTGTTTGAGGTCGACAGTAATATGAAAACTATGTCTCAGCGTCTAAACAAATCAAACTGGAGAGACATTAATTTACAGTCAACAAGTAACACCATGAACTCTTTTATCATTTTTTTAATGCTGCAAACTGTTTCTTTGGCATTAAGGCTGAATTATACAGTCCGTGAATTCATGCGACATGACAATACTTTTTCTTCGGTCATTATCGGTAATCATAATAATACACTATGATAAACAGGTACAGTAAATACAATAAAAAGTGTCAGTAATGTCAAAAAGTGTTAGTTGAACTCGGTGAGGTGAACAAATAAGCAAACCGATTAATGTAGCAAACATAATCTCTCTTAACACAACTGAACAAAACTTAAGTGTCAATTCTAGAATGCATAACCCTATATTCCGTCAATTTGTGATTCATAGTCAAATAATCAAAAATAGTATATAATAATTTATATGCACACAGGCTATATTTTGTGCATCTTTAATATTGTTGACACTCATGTTTGGTTCGGTTGCGTCAAGACATACTATGTTTGCCACTTTTCCCTGTTTGTTGATTTGATCCCCTACCATTTTTTGTCACCTATTTGACACCTATTTATTGTACCTGTTTATACCTGTTTTATTATTATTGACTACCGATAATGAAAGAAAAAAGTATTGTTCATGGCGCTTCACCACATTCATATGGACTGTATACCTCAGCCTTGATGTCAGAGTAGTGCGTGGCAGCGTTGTATTTACTCCTTTCAGTAATATTAATTACAAGGCTGTTGTATCTTATTATACCCTAATGTCAGGTCTAGCAAAGATAGTACGGCATGCTGAAATAAACCTCTTACAACATGTGAGCTATATGCTGCTAACCTGTTCCTTCCAAATAATAACCTGTGCACACAAGACAAATATTTATAAATTTATTTATAGCAACACAAAAGGGGTAGGTCTGCAGTTTTGGATCACTGTTCGGTGCAATTTTGGTACAGCAGGAAAAAACTTAGATATGCAAATAACCACAATTAAGAGCAGTGGTAAACTAAAGGCAATGTGTTTGTCGAAACGTCTGAATAACAAAACAAATGCTTACTTCCATACTGCAGGCAAATATGTAAATCAAATTAAAATAATACATAACATCATAAAAATCATAATAAACTAAATCCCATCTAAATCTCAGGTTCTGTACTAGATGGTATGATTACATATTGATAGGCCTGCCTATAATAACCTCCGTTGCCATAATTTTGTTTTTAGTTCAATCTGAATTTTGTGACAAAAAAAATGCCCAGGGAAGACTAACTTGGAGAGATGGTTTCTGACTTGCTCTGGATCTTTTCAAATGGGTTTGCATGTCAGATATGTTACAAGTAACATAGCCAAGTTTGGTGTAAAACAGCCTACAGACAGTCTTGGTCTTATCAACTACTCTGTTTCCTGTGCTAGTGTCTTTTATCGAGAAGCCATCATGTTCCGAACCCGCCGATTATGACTGTCACCAGCCTTAGCCAGAACCAGGGCTGTTATAGACATAAAGCTCTACCGGGGCACAGATCCCCAGTTACTCAAATCACACATTTTTTTTTCCTGAATGCCAGATGTATGAAATGTGCTACACAATGTGCTACTGAACTTCCATTGATTAGCCCACTATTCCTGCAGCTGCCATACCAATGTCGAAATTCAATAGTCAAATTAAAATCAAAATAATATCATCGGGATTACTTTCAAATTTACTTTACCCTCATTCCTGATTCTTGTTTCGCACGCTGATACGCGGATCACTGCGCGCACGCTGCTATGCATGCTGCCATACACAGACAGTATTGCGCACCACAGAATACGGACCCGGACCGCAAGTGATAGGTTTACACAAGGAGACTTAGTGAAGTTCACCAGAATCCGTTAATTTGGGAAAGCCAAATCGTGGTCCAAAGAACAAGCGGGGGTGAAAACCGGGGATCCAAGAGGGAAGTTGGTAAGCCAGGAGCAGGTAGGTCAGGAAGTCAGTCCAGGGATGCAGATGGGAGACATGGCTGTGCAGAAAACACAAGGAAGGATCAGGACTGGGTTGGACAGGAGTGGGATGGTTCTGGAGGTGCAGGAAGAGGAGGCAAGGAGAGTCGGGTGGTACGGCGCTGAAATGGAGACAGAGTATTAATTAGAATGCTTGGTAATTGCATACTTAATTGCTTGCAGCTGCGTTGCTTGCAGATGTGACAACAAGGCATGCATCTCACCTTGTGATCTGCGAGATTAAACTGCGTTTATTTGACATTGTGGATTAGAAAAATATAAATTCTTTCCACATTATTATCATTGTAAATTAACACACTGTTAGATATAAGGGCTTGCTAAAACTCAAACGTGAGATTTTGCCGGGGCACATGCCCCACTAAAAGAGGACTAGCAATCTCCATGCTCACAACCAACTCACGGTCACAATTAGGATGTTTTCTTTGTTGTACGTTTACTTGACAATTTGGGTTCAGTGCATGTCAATAAATGTATTCATTCATTTCATTGTGCGTGCCCTAGCCCTAAGGGAATGGTATGCAGTAGACATTAATAAACTTACTGTGTACATTAATGTAACATTACTTCTTAAATTATCTCTCTGCTACAGCTACTACTGCATTTATTATATAAAATAACATTAATACTAATAAATCAAAAACAAATGAATTTCATGGCAGAGAAGTGGATAGCACGGCTGTTTTACTTTTCTGCAGTCAAGGTTCCAAGGCTGGATGGTGTGTTTGCAGTATACCCATATAGAGTATAGCAGTTTTGTAAAAATAGTACTTTGATTATTGAACAATATTTTTCAACATTTATTATATTAAAGCAAGATGTTCAGGTAATAATGGTAACATGTTAACATTAAAAGAACCTTTGTTAATATATGAAAAAAAATTCCATTAAGATTATACTAAGAACATTTTCTGCCAACTGTTAGAAGATTAGAAGTTGTTGCTTTCCGCCTGTAATGCTTCATATGAAAGGACAGGCACTCATAAAAGAAACATGATACTACAACAAATTTCTCTATCCTGAGCCAAATGCAGATGTTGCTCAGTAAATTATCGCACTATTATGATGCCCCCCCAATACATTAATGCATTAATGATAATCAGTTTAAAGCTAAATGCTGTTTCATCTCTTCAGGCACAGCCGCCGGTTGTAAATGACAGCCCCTCGCGGGGGTGGTACGTCTTCCTTTTTGGGAGAAGCTGGAATGTATCCTCACCATTGAAGGCATTCCAGAACATTCCGGTATGATGAAGGGTGACATCTGAGATGATTGGCGCTGGGATTCACGGCGATAGAGAAG
>JABFEB020000079.1:20318883-20338035 GCA_019775895.2 Stomatorhinus ivindoensis
CAGTCTGGAAACTCCTCTTGGGAAAATGCTGGTGGATGTCCTGCTTTTCTGGTTCAGAGCTCTGATGCTGCTCCTCGTACAGACTCTCCATCAAAATCCAAGGTCTGTGCTCGTTCGGACCCACAGTGCCACCTTTACAGCAAGCTCAGTACCCGTAAATCCAGCTGAATCACTTGGCAAAGTTGGGGAAACACACACAGGTACACACACACAGACAATTAGAGGGGTGTAATTATATCTTTGAGAAGACTCACCACTCATTTCTATAGGGAAAACTTTTATCCCAACATGACGACCTTAATCCCTACCCAGCTCTAACCTTAATCATAAGTAACCAAACAAAATACTAGACTTCTGGAATTTTTCTCACAGATCTTTGTAGGATCCTGAAAAATGGCCCTCACAATGTCAAGAAACAGGTTCTTATCACAGACAGAAAGAGAAAGAGCGGTTCTACTGTACCAGACAAATTCATAGCTTGTACCTGGATGTAAAGTCTCCTCACTGACATTTAAATAAAAAGTAAAACATGTATAACCCAAATCAGGGTCATAGCCAGGATTTTTAAAATACCGAGCGCAAAAGTGTTAACCACTCCTAGATGTGCCCTGTAATGGATTAAATTATTGGAGTTGCAGAAAAAATACTGAGGACTTGACTGCGATGTTACCAATGGTATGTGTAGGCATGACCTGCATTATTCCTGTCATGACCTTGAAATTCCAAAAAGACTGTTTTAATTCCTTATGTTTGCAGGAACACCGGGAATAATTGCATGGTGCCCAGAAGTCAGCCTATGTGTGATCGTGACTCTAAGCCGGTCTGTGAATGATTACGTTAATGTTTTATTCAGTGACTCCCGAACCTGTGCCTTGCCCATGCACAGCTTCGCTGAGGAGACACCTCTGCGTCTAAAGGTGCAGGCGATGACAACAGGCTTGTAATCCGTGTCGACGTCCCTGCATTGCCCAGGCACCACATCAACACTGCGGACGCCGCGGGACGTGGCGTGCGCGGCGGCGTGCTGAGTGGAAAGCGACTTGTGCTATTCGGAAGGTCTTGGGCTCCTCCTAGTGGCAGATCGTGGCACTGCGTGCGCTCGTTCTGCAGCTGAGAACACAGCTGGGGACACTTCCTCTTCATAGAACTTAGAATTTAGCCATAGAAATTTTCTTTCAGTTAATCATTCGCTTAATTAACGAGTCACCGTGGTTACAGCTTCACCTATAGCGGCCCGTCAGACGAACGAGGCACGCACGCACACGTTGTACACCCCTGTTCATAACTACCATCTCGTTCTGCACAACAAGTAATTAGCAGCTCCGCGGGTCTTCACTTTCGGGGTGTGGAGAATTAATGCCTATTCATGCTGGACGTCCCAGAGGGGGCTTCTATTTCCAGAGCACCCTCTCGCTTACCTCTGACACCGTTTCATCGACCTGCTTGGCACAGACTCAGAGCTGACTCAGATCTTGTCACGTCGAGGTGCTAAATGGCCCGTGAGGGTGTTGATTCCCGGCACGCGACCCATCAGAGTATCTTCTAAATATAAAACTCATACCCTATATTATCACTTTTAATTTTTCATTCGAAACGCCCCTGAACGTCGACGTTGCAGCGCAGCAGAAATGTGTCAAATTCCCACAGGGTCTGAATTGAAATTAGCGGTGTTTAGCAAGGCTCGGATTTTGCTTGTTATGTGTTGTTATCATGCCAGAAGATGACAGCTGTCACTGTGTTTTGATGGCAAGTCTCTCTTTCCAAATGGCTAGCTGTGTTGGCTGCCTCATTATGCCGTAACTACAGGTTATGGGGTTTATGGTAACGAGCCCTAAGCATTTTGTCTTGTTTCCGTATGCAGTGTGAGCGGTTCCCAACAGTATATGTATATCGACTGGCGGCAGATTAATCACCTTAGGAATGTCATGGCTCTTGGCATTTATATAAAGTTTGACAAATGTTAACAGCGATCCATGTTACAGTAAGTTATTAAAAAAAAAAAAAAAGTTTATAATGTGTCAGACCCATATCCCGGAATAGGGGGAGGTGAGTTGGGAGGTGAGTTTTGGAGTAGCATTTATAATGTGGTAATGAAAAATCATGGAAAAAATTATATAATAACAATTTAATGCAAACCAGCAAAACGTCATTAATAAATGTGCGAAATACATCCTTTTTTATTTAAATATCTGAGATATGAAAAGGAAACAGACAAGTGGACATCACATAATGTCCCCCCCCACACACACACATGCACACACACCACCACCACCGCCTTCCTGTCAGATGCGTTCTACAGTTCATGGTCAGGTGACCTACCTGTAGAGAGAACATACTTAATTAGTCGGAAATGTGAGCACGTAAAGATATCCGGTGTTCAGTATCCTTAATAAGCCTTTTATCTTCTCCTGTGAAGCCCAGTTAAAAATCTCAGTGAAGTAGGCTGTAGGCTGCAGGCAGGCAGATGGGAATCGTGCAGCGTGGCGTTTGAACACCAGGGCGGCGTTCTGGGCCTTTCCTATGGTGTAGCTGACAGGTTAGGGCAGGACTGCTGTGTGCTAATAGTGAGGTACTGGCGAGCTGGACCCACACTTGTCAGCTCCTGTAAGGCATGGGTGGATCTCTAACAAAATAAGAGTGCACAAATATAGCTTAAAGAAATCAATAATTTGGGAAATAGACAACGGTGAATCTGGGCTTCCGAGTGTTTGTAGGAATTAAGGAAAGCCCTTGTGGACTAACACGCATCAGGGAACTCACATCACCAGTTAATAAGCAGCACATTATTTACATAAAAAGAAACTGGGATTTGAACCAGTAACCTTCCGATCACAGAAACAGTTTCATAACCGGCTAAGCATTATCATAATTTGGGCTGTGAATTCTAAGTGCGGAATCGGATCATAAAAATCAGATAGGGGTAATCGCTACAGACGGATCTTGATATCCCAGTGTGAGGCGATCAAAGAGGGCTCAGTCTCTTTCAATGGCACATCGGCACCCGGCAGCATTTCTACGCTTCTGCTGCAAATGGCCCAGCCCCACGTAGCTGAACCTCCTGACACTGACATGACACAAACTTTTCACTAGAGTGGAAGGTTTCGGTATCCTACGGGGAGAAAATTAGGGCCGTGTCTGTGGAAAACGTGAAGATAGGTTTCCCTCTCAACTACTGACCGGGGTATCGAAGGATCCTGCAGGGGGCAGGGGTCGGGGGTGGGGAGGTGGGGGACAATTAGAACTCAATTTTCACATAGGTTTTGCTTTGCCAGTAACACTCACAGTGACCTTGCAGGGTAGGTCTGGACTTCTCTGTGTGTCAGTCTAAGAAAATACAGGAGGCTGCCCTGTAAACGGACAGATTAAATAAATAAACCCCTACACCCCACTGGTGGAACTGCCCTTAGAATAATTAAGCCCGGTGACCAATTTCTATTCCGACACGGGATGAGAATCACCTATTGATTCTAAATAATGATTTCTATTTTACAGAAGCCCTGTAACCCGGCTCGGAAATAAAACAAAATAAACACTATCCGTTTTTCAGCCTAGCTGCTGATTTTATTTAAAAGCAGTTTATTGATTTTATCCTTTTTCTGTTATTTAAGCATATATTTTATTTGCCTGTGTAACGATATGTAATCCCATTCAGGGTGTCCCACTGCCTTTGGCCCTTTAGCACCTGAGATAGGCTGCAGACTCCTCCCATGACCCTCTACTGGATAAGCAGTTCGAATACTCACAGAATATGTAATATACCAGAGCAATCCATTTTTGGACTTAGGGCGTAACAGCAACGCTTCTCCGGGGGTTAAACCAGTAAACTTGGGAAACAAAACCCAACCAATTTGCCCTTTTCAGAAGGTCTCTTGGCTTATATCTGCTGTATATTAATCACTGTGCTCACAAGGTCACCTGACATTCCAGTTTAGCCGAACCCTTGAACTATCTGGTTACTGTTCCTTAACCACTGTGTGGCCGCTCTGGCTTGGATTTGTGGTTATCTACCCTCTACCCTACGCCATGATGAAACCTGCAAGAGGATCAGCGTGCTTTTCTATCTCTCGTACTCTTCCTTTATTTATTTATCTAGGGTTAATCAATCCACAGGGTTTTTGCCAGCCCTGCATGACTGGGACTGTACAGGCCTGCTTCATTACATTAATATACTAATAATACTAATACTAATAATAATAATAATAATAATAATAATAATAATAATAATAATAATAATAATAATAATAATAATAAAGAACAGAGGCCAGTGATACGATGGATATGAGACAGGAGTTGGGGGTTGGAGTGGTGCTCAGTGGATTAGGACGCCATGCCGGTTCAAATCCCAGGGCCAGCAGAGTGATGTCACCATTGGGCACTTCAGCAAGGACCTTGACCCCCAATTATTCCAGGGACTGTTTTACTTTCTCAAATGTGTGTAAAAGCATCTGCTTTGGTGCTCAGGGATGTTCAGAGTATGTGTGGGGATGGCTTGGGTATGAGAATTGCAGTGAAGTTTCCATGAGCATGAGGTGGTAATGATTTCGTACTGTACATGTGTCAAATCTGTACATGTGGAGGAGCGGTTTAAGCATGGGCCCAGCTGGATGCTTGTTTGTCAGCCAGGGTGCTTTTAGAAACCTCTCTCAGGAATGTGGCCACAGTTGCTTAGCACCTAACTGGCTTTGCATGGAGTTACGGCAAGGTGGACGGTCCAATTATTTTGCAATGGCCCTTCTGTGACCTTAAGGAGTTTGTTTGTGGTGTCGACAAAGCGGGCAGGGCTATTTATGAGTACTGCCTCAATTAAGGCACATTATACAACAGCCGGTGATAATGGTTCTGATAATTGGTCCGAGTAGCATTGAGAGAACTGTCTTTGTGGACAGTCAAGGGAATTACACACAAAACGATTATATCATATGGAGTGTGTTTTTGCTGGGGATTGTTAAGGATCTGCCTGAAATTCTGTGTTTATGTGTAGGAATTGAACACGGATTTGGAGCAGGATGTGTGTGTATGTGGTCTCAAAAATTTACCTGAATATAGGAGTTGGTGCAATTCTATGGTTAGATTTAGAAGTACTCTTCCAAGGTCACTCTTGGAACGTCACTGGTGCTCTAACTCCTGGTGCAGAGATCTTTGGAAACATCTCTGGCTCCCCTTCTTTGCTGTACAAAGTTGGAATATTCAGTATGTTATAAATTGCTAAAAACATCATCAATAAAACCATTTTCAGTCATCGCATCTTTTTTTAAAAAAAACATGTTGTGCAGAGTTAAAGATATGTCATAATTCATGTATTTTACATGACTGTAAATTTATCATGTGTGCTAATTTGTGTAAATATAATGGCACTAATGTGTGTCAACATAAAAAAATCAAATTATAACATTTTAATGAAACAAAAAAAAATTTCATAATGTAATAGCTATTAAAGTAACACAATGGACAGTGCTGTTGCCTCACAGCTTGCATTTTCACTCTGAATCACAAAGTCTTCCTGACACAGTCCAAGAGCATGCGGTTAGGGTACTAGGTATGTGCAGATTACCCATAGAATGAGGCTGTGTGCAAATGTAGCCTGTAACGGACTGGCATCCCATCCAGAACGATGCCTGGGATAAGATCCAGGTTTACTGACACTCTGACTAGGATAATCAGTGGTAGGATGTATGTATTAAAATCCATTAGAATTATCTATTCAAGTGTTTCCCAATGCCGTCCTCGGGCACCCGCAGACAGTCCATGTTTCTGTTTCTGGGAGCTTGGAGGGAACAAAAACATGGATCGGCTGTGGGTCCCCAAGGGCCAGATTGTGAAATACAGACGCTCCTCTACAAACTTTCAGACATACGAACGAAGAGCACTGTAAGTCCAAACTATGTTCATTCGGCTCCCGTTTCCCGACCGCAGCATCAGTGTCTTTCTCTCTGCATGCCAATTCCGCCTAGTACGACTTCTGGTCGCTATTCCCGCCGCGCAGCAGCGTAGCGTGTGTACTCCCAGCATCCTAGTTCTTTGTACTTGAGTATACCCTTAAAATGATGTTGAATAACGACTTACAAACATTTCAAATTACATATGGCCAATCGCAACGTATCTCATCCGTAAATAGAGGAGTGTTTGTACTGATTTATATTATTAGCTAGTTGCTCAACAGTTATTTTACTGCATGTCTGTTTTAAAAATAGAGCACAATGACTGATGTAGCTGATCATTTCTCCTGGGACAGTGTTGGATACCTTAAACCCTTTACACTCCTGCTGCCCCAAAACAGTATAAACATCAGACAAAAAAAAAAGAAAAGACCGTCTGCCAATAAATAGCGTCTGGATCCTGCTTCTTCAGAGCTCAAAGCCCTGTCACTCCCACCATTTGATGAAGGAACTGCTGTTGTGTTGGATACTGAGTCCAATTCGACAGAACTTAAAGTTTCAATTACTTGAGCGTTTTTATTTTTACGCTTGTTACGCACGAGCAGCATCACAGTCTTACCGTGCGTGGCCTATTCCCGTGGTAACCCGAGCGTTATCCCCTGCTCTTTGATGTTAATTGATGCTCCCATCTGCAGGGTGACTGTCGACTGTACCCCGCGGTATTCACTACACTAAGGCGCTTAGCTGCCGAATCCAAAAACCGCAAGTGTTTTTTTTTTTTAACCTCAGAGCTTTATCTTAAACCCCCAGTGTGCGATTCTGCTTCTGTGGCACATTTTCGGTAGCTATACGGCTGCGGAAGGGCAACAGCCGTTTGTCTCGGGGTGAAAGAGAATAAAGCGGCGGGAAACGCGTTTATCTGTCAGCCTGCGGATGCCGTGTTTAGCGAGGGAGGCTGTGTCTGCTGTTAAAGCCTCTGCAATGGAAACACTAGAGACATCATGGCTCGTTAGAGCCTTTTAATTATGAAAACAGCTGAAACAAGTGAAGGAATGAACGCCGTGGGTCAGAAACTCTGAGAGTCACGTGACTCTCCTGTCACACCTAGTTAGAATACCTTAGCTGTGAGCAGAGGGATCCATTGTATTCACTTCACCGCCAAGTTTGAGCGTCAGGCTGGCAAGTGATGAAACAGGTGGCTAAATGAGCTGTCATGGGTGACCACTACCCAGCTCGAATCCCAGGGATCAAAATTACACCCCAGGTTAACTCTGGGACTTAAATATTTCCCAATGATTCACCTCAGTGCCTAAATGTCATGAACGTAATTCTTGTAATGGTAGATATGATATTTTATTACATAATATTCTGTTTTTAGAGGTTCTGAGTGTGTGTACTGTGTAGTTTTTGGTTTGCATTATGTGTCTTGTTTTACATTTTTGCCTGTACTCTACATTTCTTGCTGCTGTTTGCCCGAGAAGTTTTCTAAAATAATATAATGTACAAATAACATTAATAAAAAAACTTACATTACAAAGCAGCCTCACGCTTACATTACAAGTGACCTCACAAGAGGACATTGTTACAGGCTCTGCGTTGAGGCAAAGGAAACGATATATTTGTGGGAGAAATGAATTTTGTTTTTTGACCTTTGAATTCCACATTCCCGCTGTCCTGGTACCCTCAGGGTGGAATCCACATCAGGCGGATGCTGGGGCTTGCGGTCCTCTTCCCGCTGTTCCCACCAATGCAATTTGAATTCTTTTTTTTTATTTTAATCTCCCCCAAATTCCGTGAGTGAATAATTCATTTTTTTTCTTTTTTGTATCTCGTTAAGCAAATTGGTTGATTAGCATTTATAGCGCAATGCTAATTTGCACCTCACCTCTCCAGATTCATCAGCCGAACTGTAATGCTAATTTGTCCGAAGACACAACTTGTTCCCATTGTCCATTCGAAGAAGAAGGACCCACGTTGACAGTGTAATTCCCCTATAACCCCCTTAGTCCCCCCCCCCCCCCCTTTGCAAATCTCATGCTCGTCTGCCTGGTCTCCCCAGAGATGCGTAATGAATGACTGTCAGAACAGCATTGGCACTTTGGCCTTTAGACAAACCTTTCAGAACACATGGCCCTTCGGAAAAAGTAGTAGAAAATTTATTGGGATTCACTTTGGAGGGCCCATAAATTATGCATACACTGCTGAATGACCTATTAAGAGGGGTCCTCCAGGATACAGGAGGCTTCGGCTGGGCACTGAGAAGACTCTTGTCAGCTTTGTCTGACTGGGGGTGGACCTACCGCCAGCCCCATTGTTATCATGGTCTGCTACTCTTCATTTTTTTAAAATTGTATGTATATTCTTTACTTTTACTTTCTGGTACATTTTGAATGGATGGGCACCCCATTTGTGAGGTGTGGATCATTTGGTCCGGTACCTGCACAGACACACCATTCACTGTGCTCTCATTTCCCATGAAGCTCCAGGGCCTGATTGGTGCTAATCTAGCTCTCACAAATGGAACACTCAATGAGGTGAATTGCAGGCATATCTATAGGTTCCACCTATTATGGCCGTGCAATTTAGCCCTGTGATCTAAATGTTTAACGTTTAACTGAATCAGTCATGCCAATCACCATACATTAACCAAATAATGTCCAATGCAAATATGAGCCAACAGGTAGCACATATGAGGTGACCCATCAAAGATGGCCTGGGAAGTAGGTGTCTGGATTGTTTTGTGAGGGTTAGTGTGACGACCGCGCTGTCGGTCGGGCGAGTAAGCAGGTCGGAGGCAGCGTAGTCGTGTAAACAGGTCTTTATTCTCTGTGTAAACGGAGTACAGGGTGAGCAAAACAGGGTCGGGATGAACAAACGGGGTGGCAAACAAAATGACGGATCTGGGGAGACGGACTCAGACGCGGACTAAATACGTAACACGGGACCAAAACGGGTGATCAGACGCATTGACAACAGGTGGTTTCCATCAGGATTGAACACAGGGAGCAAGGGGGCGTGGCACACAGGAGTCTCTGACAGGCGGATCATGACAGTTAGGGTAGAGAAGGACCTAAGGCATCCATTGGAAGCTCAGTCTAGCTGCACGTATGCCTAGCATACTCCTTAATAGCCATATGTGAGTAATGTGCTATTTGCCTCACTTGGATGTTGCTTTGGACAAAAGCATCTGATAAATATGTAAATGTATACATAAGTTTATATGATGAACAGCAGTCTGTTTTTTTTCCAATTTAGTGATTTTGTTGTTGAATGACTTGTACCACCAGCTGTCTGCCTAAGTTGTATTCATCCTCAGGGACTTTGATGCAGATGTATAACTAATATCCCATCCCATATTATTCTTTACACATCTATTTTCAGTTGGTGGTCATAGCAATGCAAGAACTATCTAAAAAACTGCAGAAATCTGCAGACACTATATACACACTACTACCACAAATAGGCAGGAAACTAAACAAGATACGAGATACTTGATGACCACGTGAGTGTTAGCACACAAGTGCTCCTATACCTGCTAAGTGTTTGAGCCTGAAGAAGTGTCTCTTTCCAAAGCTGTGGCTTGATCTTCACAGGGGTCAAAGCGACAGTCAGACGGAGGAATAAAATGCAAGATCTCGCAACGCGGAACTTCAGCACAAATTCCACACAGAGACAACGTCCGCAGTAGCTCACTTACTAAGAAATTCTCGAAGAGCCGACCGAATAACATGGTGATTAATCACTTTCTGGTGATCCTGCTACTCTCCTTCCCCCACCTGATGTCCACGGTGCCTCTATCGAGTGGGAGTAACAGAAATGTGTTCAACAAGTTTGCCTCACCAGCGGAGAAAGAGGGGAAGGTGTTGCAACGCACCAAGAGAGGCTGGATGTGGAATCATTTCTTTCTCCTGGAGGAGTATGCAGGCTCAGACTTCCAATATGTCGGCAAGGTAAGACCATCAAGGGTTATAATTATTTTCCTGCATGTCTAACAGAATACTCTACCCACATTTCATTTACTTCTTAAATTTTGTATTTCTATAAATTCCTATAAGGTCTTTTTCATTTTCCCTGTAATGTTTTACGCTGTGTCTTTGTTGTTGTTTATTGATGCTACTGTTAGGAGTGAACCAAACAGTTTTTGTGGTACTACTTTACCATAAGGCTACCTTTTGCCACTTGTAAATGGCAGTAACATATTAATAAAAAGAAAAGTGTTATAACTTAAACTAATTAATAACCAGATTATAAACCATTCTTTATATGGGTAGTCTTATTGTAAAGTGGCACCGTTTTCGTTGTATGTGCAATCATGCTATGACAATAACATACTCTGATTCTATTTAATTAGCAAGGGTACAAGTCAAGGGATACATTTCTTAGGGCTGTCTGCAACTGTCTTTCAAATGGTGCCCTGAGTTGGCACCCCTGGCCCATTATTGATAATTAAATCCCAGCGTTACGGATAGAAGCATAGCAATTCTTTTTTCCAAAACCTTCATCTGTTGGATCTTATGTGTAGATAAGAGTAAAGGATATTGAATGTTTCCTACTAGATGTCCCTGCGGCTGTTTCTGGGAATCCCATAGCTCTTATAAGCATTACCACAGTGAATCTTCTATGTTGTGGCATTTTGATGTCAAAGTGAATGTAGCTAGAAAATGGGAGAGGAATTGTAGTGTAGGTGCTTATGAGTCAGACATGTGAACGGGTTGTTCAAAACCAAAGGCAAAGCACAGTGACGTTTACCTTGGGTCTTGCTTTAGCCTATTTGTTGGAGGAAGTATAGGATTGTCACAGAAAAATAGAGTTTCACAAGAATCTGGCCATATAGTACAGTTTGAAATGACAGTGACAGCTGACAGCCAGTTTTCAGCGAGGAAGTTGACTTTCATCATAAGCTTCTAATTCGCAAGTAAATAAGTGAGTTATGTGTGTGGAAATGCAACTGGCTGTAGGGAATTGCAGTAAAAAAAAAAGTCATAATGGAAGGAAGGAATTAATTAAGAAAATATACACAGTAATATGTTTAACTAATATTAAGTTTAGATTTTAGAGAACAACAGCCTGTCTTGGAATCATAGAGCTTGAGGTAGGGCATGCATTGGGTGCCAGGTCATGTTTGCCTGTTTGTGTTTTGTTGCTGGATTATAAACTGAAATTAAGTTATGAGTCCATGAGCTGTTAACTGTTAACCACCACGGCCACTGACAGCCATTCAGTTTAATCCACCCGCTGTGGAAAATGAGACATGCTGCGTGTGTGTCTCCTCTGTGGGTCCGTGTTCAATCTCAGTCCAAATGAACCTGCCGAGATAGCACAGGGGGTCTTTGTGTTGTGCAAGGAAGGAGAGTATTGGTGCTGGACATCATCACTTCTTGAGATTCCTCTTTGCAGTGTATGAAGACAGCCAGTCAAGGGTCATCTCCGGGAAGATCAAAAGCTTGGGAAGAGACTTTGGAGAAAGCGGCATAGGTTCTTAGCTTTCTCTGTGGAGGGATGAAGTGGAAGTATTGGAGGTCTGACTATTGAGCATTTTCTTCATGATGTAAAATAGCAAAGAACTAGAAGAGGTTCATTCCAATCTTCTGACCACTTATTCAGCTTAAGGTCATTCACTAAATAAAGCCTGTTCTTACGAGCAGACCAGTAGACAGGGGTCTGTCTGAAATATGACCAATGAATTTAAAGCTCATTTTGTATCAGGTTATAACTGCTTTGACAATTTAAAATTTGAAACTAATTTACTTATATTCTTAATCATCTTAGCAATTATTTCTCATAATTAAAGATATAATAAACACTGAAATCTAGATATTTCTTCAAAAGATATGGATGTGGAAATACATATCTTTAATCTCTGACATAATCAAAAAAGCATAGCTTAGTGTGACAGACATTTTTCACCCCTGCTAATATGTACTATCTAATCAAGAGTGAGTACGCATCCTGAAGATGTAACAAAATCAGACAAATTCAGTTGCAAAGTTTAGTATAAAGTTCAGGAGTAACTGTCTATTGATGACAGATGTAAGCTTTTTCTTTTTCTGATGTAAGGGAGGAATGAAGTGGGCCATTGCAAGTAGGAGTAAATGCTATAGAGTTCAAGGTTCCGAGTCAGGTGAAGTTAGAAACTGGTTCTGCCCTTAATGAGAAGACAAGGCTGATCCACAACTTTTACCAAGAGCATCAGAAGAACAATTCAAAGTAATTACAGGACTATAGGACATCTCTATATTTGGTCAAGACTAGAGTAATGGAAGGAAGCAGGCAGAGAGTCGGGGAGTTCCTTTTAGTGCAAGAAAGATAAACTGTAGGGGCAGCTAGAGTGTTCATTGACAAATGAAGGGCTGACGTTAGACTATGTTTCCCCAGACCGCAAGATGTTGCCGCACGGTGTTAAATTGTGGCACGAAAAATGAGCTGTGATGTAGGGCAGGCAGAGAAACTCAAACAGGCCGACAGACTTACAGACCACTTGTATAATCCTGGCTCTGTATGGGATTGCTTAAATAAAACATCTTCTTCAATAATTTCACAGAAGGTGTGGGACAGCTATGCTCTGGATAAAAGGGTCTGTCAGATAACTTAATTAACAGAATCTTAATATCTGAAATAGTCCAAAGATGGCTCTTATGAGATCAACATTTTAATATCCGTTTGTTTATACCCATCTTCCTCCAGGCAGGTGATATCTCACTGCAGTGCCATCTATTGAGAATTGCGCTTAATCCTGGCCGGAGGTGATTAGCAAAAGGAGGGGAGAAGAGACTGATAACTCACCTGTCTAGTCCATTATACTCCGTCAGCACCGATGTCTGCCTCCTACTGGGCAGATGGCAGATGATCGTTTTGACACTAGCTGCAAATCAGGCCAAGGTGAAAATGCACGCTCCGTCAGTTTCAGCTCCATGACCGGCAGGGAGTGCGGGCATTTCTGCCGTCTCGCTTATGGTGTGACAGACAGCGGGGAACCAGGGTGTGTCAACGGTCCCTCCCGGTCACAGAGGCGATAACGAATCACCCGAATAAATGCTTTCTTAGCCAGTATCGGTGACTGCAGACTTCTGCAAAGCGTGATCTGCTTTTCTTTTCAATCCTAGCCCTGGAGGTGGCACAGGAGAACAATATGGACGTCAAGGCAGAGTAAAAAAAAAATGCAGTAGCGTTTTTGAGAGAAACCTTCAAAATAACTACTCCACTCAGCCCTGATTTTTTGTGCAAAAAAAGAAACAAAAAAAAAAACAAATAATTGCTTTTCATCAGGGATTCACTGAGTTTTTATCCCCCAGCTGATTTTCCTTCATCTTTTATTTTATTTCTGCCTAGTGCAAAAAGACTGAAAATGGCATCATTGTGTTTGTATTAGTTCCAAATTCGGACAGATGGGGTTATTTTGTGCGAGGCCAGTTTTCTCTCTCGGAATCAACTGACTGCAGGGATGGAGAGCGAGAGACTGGCTGTCCAATCGGCATACCGCTGCTACCCAGAGGGTGGTCTAGGCTCCAGGCGGCAGTTTACCTCTCCAAAAGACATTTATCAGCACGGAATACCTTAGGTTGCAAGCTGGGCTCCTCAGGGTAGGATGGCGGAGGTATAGCCTGCATTGCAGTTTGTGATTCAGTAAGGTGTAGTATATACCATGGAGGGAGGTTTGAAGAATTGTGACAGCGCGGCTTGAGTCTTCATCATAAACAAGTAAAATTGTCCACTTAGATGGTGAGATTATGGAAATGTTGTTGTTGACACAAACCATTAGAAGTAAACAAGCCTCTTAATAAATGTGTCCAAGCAGCGTGGAACTGAGAGACTTTCATCCACCTGTTTTTGAATAAGGAAGGAAGCGCAACGTTTACCGTGCGGTGGGTGCTGGGCAGCGTGTCAGTGAGTGAACATGAACGTGCATGTGCTCTCAACGGCAAGGATGAAGCCAGGTACCCGGGAACGCTCACCAATTAGGTTAACGGCAGGAAATTTACAGAGGGAACCGTTAAAGCTACTTCCCTGCTGGGATGAGGTGTTGCTGCTCACAAGTCAAGTCAAGTCAAGCTTTACTGTCATCCCAGCCATATACAAATACAAATACGTTCCTCTTGAACCCACAGTGCAACATTCATGACAGGAAAGACATGACAGTTATGGAATAATTGACTTAAGGGGGAAAAAACCTGTACAATTATCTATAATTTAAGTGGCGGGGACCCAGAATGAGGATTACTACATAACATAACGTATCGTAATGTGACATGACATAACATAACGTAGCAGAGCATGATGATATGACATGACACGACACAATATGACGCGACATGACAACATAATATGACATTAGACAGAAACAGGCACACTAGATAACACTGGGAAATTAGTTAATAGAAGTACTATCTGTACTAGGAGGTGCAGCAAATGTAAACGGTATTCACCTCATTCTAAAGTTTCCAGACTATCTCTGCATTCAGTCCTACGATGCTTGTTCATTGGTTGGTTCTCCAGCATCACAGGTATGTAGGGTGATGTAAAGGAACCACATATATGTCCGTTCACAGAAATAAAATAGTAGTTATGGTCCAGAATGAAAAAGGCAGGAAGGGTGGTCATAATCACAACCGTCTGATGTATATTTTATCTGTCCATTTTTTAAAAAATGTATTAATCCCTGTAACATTTGTTGGTGCTGGATGAATAGCACCCAAGTAAAATAGTTGTAGCAGTGCAGACCAGAAGATTCTGGAAGTGGGTGGCAGGTGAGCACACAGGGTCTGAAGCTGCAGATAATAAATATTTTAAGAGCCGCACATTAAAGCGTAAAAAGGCTTCAACTGCGGTGCCGGCATGTAAATAGAGCATCTCGACGGAGAATTAAATCAATGGAAGGGGCGAAGCGGAAACATGGACGTGGAGGAGAGGGCTGGACGAGACAGGGGGTGAGGGGGATGATAATTATTCTGCTGGTGTCTTGGGCTCGATCTTTGTTTTGCTATCGCCGCTGTGCAGCGCCAAGCTGTACTCGCTAAAGACCTGACTGGAATTGCCAATGACACTGGCGGTCCTCTGCCTCTGTGAGTCTGCTCCGATGTCAGAGGCCATTTTTAAAACACAAATTCAAATGGTAAAAAGCAGCAATTGCTGAATAAATATCAGTCCATTTTTTTCACCTCTGTAAAACAACACATCTTTAATATGAATGTACGTTCTTCTCTCAAATAGTCTCCAATCCAGCTTCACCAAACGCATGTTATTCTTCCTTTTTATGTATTTTCATTATCGAAAATAAAATAATTGAATGCATTTTTTTAATGAAATGTCATAAGTGTGTGATGACATTTTCACAAAGTAGGAGTCTGCCAGTACACCCATAAATTTGTTATTGCATGAGCGGTAGAGAGTGCTTAGCCCAATCAGCAGGACAGATTATAATGTGTAATGACCAGATCTGTCACACACGTGTAGGGTACTTTGGACCTCACATGGATCTTTCTGAGATATACCCGCTCAGAGGCATGGCCCAGACTAGTAGTGCGTGGCTCTGTTTTCTAAATGGAGGTACTGGAGAACATGCAGCAGTGAATATCGTTTTTCTGCTCGGGGTCATTGCTGTCAAGCTGAGCTATTGTTATCCTTCCTGATAACACTTAGCTACGGGAACCCGTTGAGAATGCATTGGCGGCTGATGCATTGCACACACTTCATTCTTGTAACGATTTTGCAAGGAGACTTGACATCAGCAATAATAAGCCTGCATTAGTGCCTCGCTTGATGCTCCCCTAGATAGGCAAGCAAGGCGGCTAATATATTAATTTCCTCAATTCCCAAAGAGGCGCCGAGAGTTGATCTGAATGACCACAGACATTCATTTTGCATGAGTCACCGGTAATGATTGTAATTCTGCACCGGATTATTACGCTTTGAAATGTGTTTAAATGTGCTGCCAACACCCATGGGGTAGTCGGGTCAGTAATTAGGCCATGCATGCTTGCCAGAGGGCATCTCCTGAGCAGCAGGAATGGGGACGTGGGATGCTGTCGTCTAAACAGACGCTGCCTAGGAATGAGAAATAGGAGGAGAAGTCTCTGGAACTGATCTGAACTGTTATTTGTGCATCTGCTTTGTGGACTGAAATGCACAGGCACAAGAGAGCACATCCAGTTCAGCAAATTTCAAGTTTTTGGTCTCAGCTGTTTTCTACAGTTTGGGAAAAACTGCTGTTTATAATGTTGATGATGCCACCGCTCACAGACGATAAATGAAAGATGGAGAGAAGAAGGATGGTGCTTGTCATTTCAAAGTCTACTGCGTTTCTCTGGCTGAGGGTCTGGTGTTAAACGTTCCATCAGTCAATCGTTAAATTCAGTCATCCGTTAAGGTCCTGATGCTCAGATGCAGTGATCCAAGTTTCAATGGGTCCACGGCTTATCATGAACCATGAAAGTCACAAGGAGAGGGAAAGCATCCTTCTCCTTTTCATCTCCACCCACCTTTTTATTCATCTCCGCGGAGAGCTTTGGCGGAACTGCAGGCATGACAACCTGATGTCTGAGGTGCCTTTGATAATCAGTAGGTCTCCTGGACCACATCACCTGTCTGCCAACTAACACACAGCACCACCGAGTGAAAGACAAGAACTCGGAGAAGAAAGGGAGAAGCATCACAATAAAAATCAATGAAAAAAGATAAAATGATCTCAGTGCTACATAGAACATACCATAAACAGAAAATTATGGAAGATTATTCAGTATATTTCTTGCCCATTTTAACAATTTCTTTTTTAGCATTTTTTTGAAAGAACTTGCTGGCCTTTAAGCTCAGATATGATTTAGCCTTAAAGTTATCACTACCGTCAGAACTCCTATACTGCTTTCTATCTTATCGTGTGCAACAGCTGCATATAAGCTTGTTAGCATAACGGATACTTTGAATCCGCAATAGAATGCTGTAGCAGAAATGAACTAATTTGCTGTCTTAGTTGTTATGTCCTCTGTTCTCTGGGCAGGTATCCAGCGCTGTACTTTTGACTTTATAAAGGATGCTGTTCTTGATCACTGTTGTTATCATTAAGCGAAACAAAGCTTCCGTTTTAATTTAAAAGGGTTTTAAGCAGCATCACGCTACTCTTCATGCAAACATGTAGCTGGCTAACAGGGTAGCATGCTAACATGTTAGTTAGCTCTACTACATGGAGAGGACTCTGTTTGCACACTGGCCAACTGATTTTGCTAGAAAAACAACGTTGTGTCTGCTGGCTACCTGAAGCACAACTAATCTTTCTGGTGATGTAAATTACTTTTTGTTCACGGCTCCTATCTAGGGACATTGCTGTAGGGAGGATATCAGTGTGAAATATACTGAACTTGATTAGCTGCAAATCTGGGTTGCCAGAGTTCTGGATCTGGGGGATGGGGCAGTCCTTTCTTGAGGAATTACATTCCTGGTAATCTCACGTGGAACCAGGGCACATTTTTTAACATGAAAAGATAAGCTGCACATCTAAATTGTGCGGGAAAATAAATAAATAACACGACAGGCAGACTTCTCACCCACATATTCCTAAAGCCTATTAATCAGCAGCAGACAGGCCTTCGGGTTTTGAGGGATAAGCCAGGGAGGAACTCGGAAACAAAAACTTGAAAAGATCACAGAGTGAGACGCTACCCGTCCTATCCCCCTACTGGCATGGACATCCATGTCTGTCCTTTTCAGACCTGATTCTTATTCGTGGATCTGACTAGTTGCTCCACTGTAGGTCACAAGACGCACCCCGAATCGTTTTCTGCACCAAAGTGAATCTCAGACTTGAGACTGGAACATAATGTTTTACCGCAGTATCATCAGCAGGAGGGTCAATGCTAAGATAAACACTCAGAGCTCAAACGGGCCTCGTTGAAAGCCTTGTGACACATTAATGGAAATTTAACCAAGGTCAGCGAGTGTATTTTTACTCCTACCTTTTACTTTTATCTAAAGAACCTGTCTCTCATTAAGTTAATTTATTTTATTGGAACAATAACATTTAAGCACTTTGCTCCAGGATACAACAGAAAGCCTTTTCTAGGACTTAATGCAACAACCTTTGGGTCATGACCCTTATTTTTAACCTGCCACAGTGAATATATCCATCTGATTATCACATTTTCTTGAAGAATAAGGTTACATCAGATCACAATGAAATGCCGCCATCACGGCTATGGCAGACGATATCAAAGCCCCCTGTACTTTCTTCACCCTCGGCTTAACTGTGGTAGAAATCTGTGACACAATGTGATTGCAGCCCTCTGTAATGTGCAGGTATTTTCAAATTAAGCCCCCTTATCAAAAATGACCTGCTTGCATCTGCCTTTATATGCCATCAAAGTCACCCCAAGGCGCTTCCCACAAAAGGCACTGAAGTACGGTTTGGCCTTGAAAGCGCAAATAATATTTTATGGACCATTTTCAGGTGAGCTTTGATCCCTCACCCAATGCCCTAGACATTGAGTCGCAAAGTTCACACACAATATAAAGTTTTAATCATAGCGGCCAGGGGTGATACTTTACAAATATCTACGCAAGCGTAAAAATTTAGATTTGCACTCACCTCCTGGCGGAACGTGGACTGGCTGATCGGGAACTGGGGAGGGTCTGATTTCATATTATGGGTCCGTCCATATTGTGAGCTGTTTCGCCTAGTTTCAGCAATGACTTTCCCGAGACAACTCAATCAGTGTAAGAATTGGCGCAATCATTTTGAGTGCAATACCGCTGGGTACACGCTCATGTTGCTAAGGAACAGGTGGAAAGTATTTTTCACAGAATATAATAACGTACTTTTTTTTTTAGATGATCTCTCACATCGAATAAAGAATACAGCATTTCTGTTAAGACTATGACATGGCAAAACAGTGATTTTAATTATGCACCTTCTTCTTTTTTATTGAAAATAAGGTTATTTGCATTTTGTTCAAGCAAGCTAGCAGAATGTGCATAATAAGCTTGTGGTGTTAATTAATTGATTCATTTTAATTATATTCTGTGTCAGACATAGCCGGTTAAACATGAGGTTTATGATTTTACACTGTAGCTAAAGAAACAGGTTAAGTACCGTATTAAAAAGACATATCAGATTATTTGAATCTATTCCACGCTTGTTTGTGTCTAATTCTCATTACATCTGAAAGAAAACTTTCAGTGTTTGCAGTCTGTTTTCTAATGTAACATTGGGCTGGAGTAAAAAGGACCGACCCTTAAAGTTTCTGGAATGTTCCGCAGCTTCACTCAGACCAGGACCGCGGCGACGGCACGG
>JABFEB020000079.1:20338211-20354001 GCA_019775895.2 Stomatorhinus ivindoensis
ATCAAGATCCACGACATCAACGACAATGAGCCCAAGTTCGCCAAGGAGACGTACTTGGCCAGCGTCCCCGAGATGTCCGATGTCGGTGAGTGAGCTTGGTTCTGCCGGGCAATCATGCTGGTGGATTCTGACGCCTCATGCATCCATCTGTTTGTAGGATAACCTTCTCAGGAATCGCATCTGCGTGTGGAGGCTGTATCTGAGGCTAAGCTCATATCTATGTCTGTCATGTTTTATTGAAGGTGATGTTTGCAGATTCATTTCTCTGGGGGGCCTTAAGCTGACTGCCCTAACCCAACATTTGAGCTATATTATCATGATTTGAAAGAGAAATGAGAGAATTTAAAATGAGGTAACATCAATAATACACTAATTTGCACATGTGGTGGTGGCAGTGAAACTTACCGAGGGGCTGCTCCAGGGACCCTACCGGTAGGTCCTTCTCGGAAGATTTTTCCAGTTACAGGGGAGGAGGAAATTTCGGTTGAGATTCAAACCTTATTTTATTACGTGGCTACATGTCTGGTAATGATATAAAAATTTAGTGAGCAGATTCTGGTGGTAAAAATTGTCGGGGTGGGGTCTGATAGAGAGCGTGGGTGATTTTGCCAAGGCCCTAGGTTAGCCTACGCATTATTTTGCCCCTAGTAGTGAGGTGGGTGAGCACATATTGGCTCCACACATACTCGATGTACCAGTCTGGGTGGTGGATTTGGGGCTGCTCTGTTTCGCCTCCGATTTTAATTCTACAAAACATAAAAAGGGAACTTCCCCATGCAGAGATTACGGCATTCAAAGGGCCTTCCCTTTGTAAAGCTTTCCAATTTGCAAAACGTATAGAGGGTCCAGCTCTGGCTGGGGGGAGGGGGGGGGGATTTAATTAATGGGCACGTTGGTGTAATGGACGTTTTGTCTTATCTGGCAGAGCAGGGCTTCAGACACAAACACAGTCGCTCACATGCCACTCATCAAGCTGTCCGCTAGGGTTTTTTTTCCCTCCCCTGAAACCTTGCGTCTTGCGTTTACAGTACGCAGGCTTTGCGCATCCGCTTCCTTTAAGGCCGCGCCATTCGCAATCGGCTGCCAGAAAGCGCCGCAAACCTAGGGGCACAGAGCAGGAATGTACGAGACGGCTTATAATGAGGACTGGCTGTTGGAATTACCTGGATTGATGGAATTATTGCTAATTGACAAACCACAAGTAAGACACGTTCGCATCACATACAGGAGTGAAGGTGGGGGAGAGGGGGCATAATTCATACAGAAGAGTCAGTCTTATTATTAGCCAATGGCATGTTTTGAGTTGGTGAGGAATACGGCCCTGTCACGATTCATGTTAGTCATATACAGTTATGTCTCTATATTACTGTGCAATAATATGAGTTTGTGTCAGGTGGGCTGGTTTCATTATCAGGTTGTTCTTATATGATGGGCTCCTAACTCCCCATTATGCATAAGCAGGAGGATGGATTTTTATTTAAAGTTCTCGTTTCACGTTTCGCTATTTTCCTCCCTTAGAGAGCTTGTGCTGTTAGATGTATGCAACAATAGACTACCACGTTGCTCTTGTTTCTGTGGCTGAGATGGGGTTCAGCAACTGACAGTTCCATGACAGAGGGGAAGTTTGGTGTGTAGATTTCCCTGCCTGTCAGGCAGGCGCCCTGCATCCAAAACGACGGCCAGCGATGCCAGGATGCAGAATGTGCTCTTCAAAGTGCCGATCTGTAGCTTTTCCCACCCAGTTACGACCAAAGCGGGAATCTCACTCTGGCCGACAGATGTTTCGGATGTTCATTAGCGTGGCGTGACAAAGCGCGGCTGCTGCCAGCACGGGTCTGTTGAGTGACAGAGACTGTGCTGGGCTCTGGCACACAAAATAGAAATAAAAAAACAAAACCCTCCCAGCCAACTTCTGCTTCTAAAGACCACAAATCTAAGGGAAACTAAGGATAATCTAAGGGAAACCAAAATGATACTGTGAGCCAGTGCATTCACAGCTCACCTGCTGTACCAAGTACACCACCAGCTTAAAAATAACTACTGTAGTCATTTAAGTAGTACATCTACATAAATTTTCCCAGAGTGGAGGGAACGTGCTCTAACCTTCCAGTGTTGAATATCTGCCTATGAGTATGTGTTTAAATGGCTTTCGCTAAAGGAGACATGAAGTACACAATTAGCACAACAGAAGCTGATGAAATTCTCTGTGAATGGGCAAATATAATAAATTACAAATATCATGTATATTCAACGTTTAGCGCAGACACGAGGAGTTGGCCTGGTCGGTTCCGATATCAGATCTGCCGCACTCGAATGTGTCGGTAATCAGTTTTACACCTATGCATCTTCACTTTCCTGTCCGTTTCTACCGGCTTGTGGTGAAATTGAATTAGACCCCGGGTGATGTAATTCTAAATTTATTCTAATTACTTTGCCTCCCTTACTTTACCAAGAAATGTGTCTGTTGTTTAAAATTTAAATAATGAATCTAAGTGCACTAAAAAGGGCATGCACCCGCAGGGTTGGGGGTTCGATTCCCACCATGGCTTAGCATTAGTGTGTGTATCTGTGTGGATAGAGCAAGAAATTATGGAGTAGTCATAGGTTTTATTCTCTGTGCTCTGGTTCCCTCTCAGAGTTACAAACTCACAGCTTGGGTGCCTTTTCTTTGCCTAGGGTGTGTCCGTATCACTTCCAGAATATTCCCCATCTCATGTTCTGTACTTCCTGAAAAAATATCTGAACCCAGTATCAGATGTAGCGCTTATGATTGTAAGCCTGTAATCAGGGGTGGGTTTGTGCCCCCCCCCCCCCCCCTTGTGTTCCCCCAACCTAAGGGGCCTGTACAAATTTGTGTGGCTTGAGTGGTGGTATACATTTCTTCTACAAGTAGTATATCACGATATAAGATCCCCCAGTCTCTTAGGGAATGTGTCCAATTAGAACCATTCTGCAAGGAATTTTAAACAGAGAACAGCTGCTTATGTACTGACAAAAATAGACACAATCGTGTAGCAGGCCTCAGAAATTCCAGTTAGAACTGACAAACAATGAGTGTCTATATAAAGATAATTTAATCAGTGTGACTGGATTGATGTCAAATGGCAGATAATGTTATAATAGTTATGAATTCCCACAGGATACGTTCCAAGAAAACCATCTAGGAATCTGCTTGCGTTTGTGTGTGGATTGTGTTTATACTACATTGTGGGGACCTGTTACTTTGACATTGCCAGGGACCATCTTTCAGCTCCCCCCCCCCCCTTCAAGATCAGTGAATGCAATCAAAAGTTACATTTGCCCAAAGTCTAATATTTTGTTTGGTTACTTTTGTCAAGGTAGGGTTAAGGTCATCATAGGGGTTGAGGATCTGAAATTTGCATGCACTTTTACATATCTAAGGAATTCTAGGAAGCTGATGACTGAATCTAATCTTTACATACATGCTGTGGAGTGTTACATTAACAATGCAAACACTTCGGCATAAACCAGGCAGGATTAGAGGTGTCAACATGATCAAATACAGTACAAATTGCATAACAATTATCCTGCATTCATGTCACTAATTTAAAAGTTTTGCCATTGTGGCTAAAGAAGATTAAGTTTCCGTTGAACATAATTAAGTTCCACTGCTCCACCTTGCCCTTTTATTCTCCTGATTAATCTGTAGTTATCTCTGGATCTTCTGGTAAATTTATTTAAAAATAAGCACAAGGGTGCCCTCTGGCTCACTGTATGTACATATTTAGGTGTACTTTCGTTTGTGCCTGAACTGTTTTTATTTCGTGATTTTCTTTTTCGCCCTATTATATTATAAAATAAATAAATAAAGCGGCACAAAAGAATCAATCTTGCGCACGCATATGCGATTTCATGGTTCAGGGGATTTATTGTGTGGCGGAAAAACAGATATAGTGGCAGTCACGGCGCTTGCCTTGCTTGATGATGCCTGACGGGTGATCTATTGTGCGGGAATTCGGCGGATGCAGAGCTCTCTAGCGCTGTGTCAGTGTGTGACAATCTACATAATGTCTCTGCTCTGAAAAAACCCTTGTTTGTCAGTCTAAGCTTGTCATGTTTTCCCCTTTTTGCTTTTACTTATTTAATTTACATCGATTTTTTTTTGTCACGCCAGCGTTCCATTTCCGAACCTCCTCTCGATTCCCAGGTACCGCGGCTTCCGTGATCCCGTCGTTCCGGAAACCGCCTCCTGTCCGTGGTGCGTAATTTCGCGTCAATCTCTTTTACTTCAGGCAGAATATAGGATGCCGACAACCTCCCATCATATCTCGCATGAGCGAAATGGGAAGAAAGAAACGGCACTGCTTGCATTCTCGGTGGATTAAAGTCATTGCGTGTGACCTACGGCTGTCGTCAGTCCAATTTCAGGCCGGTATGGACATGGGAAATCGGCGTAGAGAGCGGCTCCCGCGCGAGTGGCGCGTGAATTGCGCCAGGTGGCGCGTGTAGGTGGAGTCGCTCCATCACGTCGCAAATCAGCGGCATATGGTAATTACTTTGTTTGCGCCCGCACTGAATATTCAGTTACGCATTCTGTTTTGTGGGGAATGCACGCCTGCAGTAATTTTGACCTCTTCTGATTTGCATTAGTTATTGCCGAGATGCCAACCTTGAGCTGTTGTCCTCAGCGTCAATGACATCTCCCCACCACACACACACACATACACACACACATCCGCCCCCACTCTGACACCCCACCCACCCTCGCCCTGCATCCTGATTAGCTGACATCCCGTCCAGAAGGCCTCGACGTGAAAAGGAAGCAAATCATTATCTGGGGGGACCAGGTGTTTGACGAGGTGTTTTGATCAAAGGTTTCGTAGTGGGGCAAAGGTCTCACCCACATGCTTCATATGTACGCAACTTAGGAAGCTGTTTATTTATAAATACGCAGCTTAATAATTCCAATCTAATTTAAGCACTGAACCATACTGGCACACTAATGTATCCTGTAACCTGGAGTGAACTTTGCGACAGTTCGATCATTTACTGTGGAAAGAAACAAGTGTTCCTATGCACTTTTTATTGCTTGATGCTGTAAATAGCTTTGCTTTTTAGCAAGAAAAATATAGGCAATCATAATGCATAAGTGTACCTGGCAGTGTTTGTTTTAGTTACTGCTGGATTCAATCCGTTCCCTGCTAATATGCAAGTCCGGTCGGTGCAAAATCCCCATAAGGATAAAAATAGTGTTTGTAGCATCTGTTTAATCTGGACTGAAGACAAACACACACACACACCCATGAGGAGAGGGGGGGTGTCTGTAGGAGACCCATTCCCAGGCTATTAGGGGAATATTCCGTGGCAAATAAGTGACAAAAAAAAAGCCAGAAGTGAGAGACCGTTGTGGATGGTGACACATGACGTGAGCTGATTCAGTTTGTTTTAGGGTCTGTCAGTGGAAGGCAATAGCTGGGGATTATAACGTGAAACACGGAGAGCTGCTGTTGGAACAGGTGACGCAACGCTGCCGGTCATGTCAGCGTGAGTCAAGGGTTTCCAGAAAGCCTTTAAACGTAGCTCTCCTTCACCTCCCACCGACTACTGAAAAAGCTCATTATTATTTACCACTAGCAGAGGCAGAACGGCACATGTGTCTTAATGGTTTTGAGGCACACAAGTTTTTTTTTTTATTTGTAATAATAATAATAATCATAAAAATACTAATAAGCTTTATTTATATGTCACCTTTCATACATTCAAGGACAGTTTACGATTCAACAAAAAGCACATATAACAAGACAATACAAGTTACATACATGCAAGAAGATAAGAAGAGATGTGTAACAGGAGCATGAAATGGATAATAGATTTTTCCTCACGGAGACTAAGAGGAAGAACGTTCCAATTTTTAGCTGCTATAACACTAAAAGCTCTGTCACCCATAGCTGATAATCTGTGTTTAGGTACAGTGAGGAAGCTAGCATGCGATGACCTTAGTACGCAGGTTGGAGTATTATAGGAGGCAGTAACTCACACAGATAATGAGGGACTACAGCATGTAGGACTTTAAAGGTGATGAGTATAATTTTATATATGATTCTTGAAGAAACTGGCAGTAAATCATAGCGGGTGGGAGTGATGTGTGCATATTTTTTAGCGTGTGTACATAAGTAAATGAGCAGCAGCATTCTGAACATACTGCAGTCTATTTATATATTTAGTAGGGAGGCTATAAAATAATGCAATGTGATAATCCAGATGGGTGGCCTTCTTCTCAGAACATCCTGTCCACTGGCGTAGAGAGGATGACAGGCAGGTGGCCAGACTGGATAAGGGGAAACAGAAAAACGGAAGCACATTTAACCCTGATTCTCTGAGAAGGTGTTTCTTTTTACCTGTTTGAGGGATCTTAGGGGTTCCTTGTATTTTATTGACTACAGGTTCATATCGGAAGAAGAATATTTGCAATATTACAGCTGTCTGGTAATCCATTTTGTAATAATGGAAATAATTCATATTTCTTATTATTTTAAAAATCTATTTCCATGTGACAGCTGCGACTTTACAGACATTTCACAATCAGCAGTTTTTTGCAGGGAGCCAGTGATTTTATTTTCGCATTGCGCTGAGCAGGATTTTTAAAACCTCCCTCATAACAAATTCTGTAAAACTTTTATAGCTAACAATGGACTTATTGAAGAACTCAGCCCAAGGTCAATGTCAGCCCATTGAAGTTTAGTTAGTGTTTTAGTGTGGCCTGTTCCTTCTTATCACAATGATTCATAATTCTTAGTAATGTGTGCGGATTCTGGAGGTGCTGATTTCACAGACTTCGTAATGCACCGGTAAAACCAGGTCACAGACAATCCTGTAATCTGTAATCTTTCCACGCGTGCATATCGCTGACTCCAGCGGCTGCTTAATGTGCATCTGAGCAGTGCCAGTTTGCCCCTACATAATCCTCCTGTTATCACCCTTCTCCTCTGTTGCAGGTACATTCGTGGTGCAGGTTACCGCCATGGATGCTGACGATGAGCAATACGGCAACAGCGCAAAGCTTGTTTACAGCATCCTCCAGGGACAGCCGTACTTCTCCATTGAGTCAGAAACAGGTACTTCCGTAAAACACACATCACGCAAAAAATAATCCGGAACATTCTAACTTCCGATATACTTGAGCTGTTTGTGTTAATCTGTATTTTTAACTTTGATAAGGGTTGAGGTATTGGAGGTATATAAACCCAAATGTATGGAGTCGCCACTTACGGCATTGGATGTTTTCCTGAGATAAGTTTCTCAGGCATGCGGGAAGATGAGTTGTGGTGAAGTCTGAAAATGTCAGCGACGGAAGTATGCCATATGAAGAGTGCTGTTAAGGAAATGAATAATGCAGAATACATGTTAGCTTGCCAAGCATAAAAATGATAAAAAGCACAGTAGCTCCCAAGGCATTGGAAAAGGATGGATACATACACACACACGCACGCAGACACGCACACACAAACACGTACACACACACACAGACACACATACACACAGACACGCACACACATGCACACACACACACACACACATAGACACATATACACACATAGACACATACACACACACACACACACACACACACACACATATATATATAATGTATGTGTGTATATAAATATAATAAAGTCAATACTTTCAAGTTTATTGATTCTGAAAATCACATACAATATAAAACCTGATACAGACTCCCAGAATGTAATTTCACACTAAGAGGAGGGGAGCAATTTCATTTTATAAACTCCATATCCCAACAGGTTGCACAGAGCTGGGTACTGACATGTAACGAGGCTTCGCCTCCCCCTCATTCTGTTCCTGTTTTTGTTGTTTCAGAAGAAATACTCCAGATATATTCTCTCAAAATACTACATGGAGAATAGCATGAGAAAGTATTTAATAAATGCAAGAATCTGAGTACTCCTTTGGATTGTAATACATTTACGTTTTATTTATTTTGCAAATACTTTTATCCATAGCAACACATATTTTTAAGAAAGCACCGTCAGACAGTCCCTGGCAGAAATGGCAGTTAAGGGCTTTGCTCAGGGACCCAATGGTGACATCACTCTGCGAACCCTGCGATTTGAACTGGCAACATTCTGCTATGATAACGTGTGGTTAATGTAGCGCAAATTTATGGCTAAGAGACTAGTTACATTCGCATGAAGCTGGGACCCTGAATAATCATGTTAATTCTAATGCTAACACACATTTCAATGATAACGCTAATATACATGTTAATGCTAAAGCTAACTCTCATACATCCCTCAGGGAGGCCTAATTGACACTGATTCAGACAGCTGTCATATGACCTTTCTCTGGCTACCATGCTAGTGACTACACTCAGAGATCCCTGGAGAAACTCTGGGGCACTTAGCCAGCACTGATTCAAACAGCTGCGTCAGGTGACCCTTTTGTGTCCATTCCTCGGACAGGCATCATCCGGACAGCTCTGTCAAACATGAACCGGGAGAACAGGGAGAAGTACCAGGTGGTAATCCAGGCCAAGGACATGGCGGGCCAGATGGGGGGGCTCTCAGGAACCACCACCATAAACATCACCCTCACGGACGTCAACGACAGCCCGCCGCGTTTCGCGCATAGTGAGTCATGGCCAGGGGGCCTGTAATCTGTAATGTTAACCCCATCAGGGTGGGGGGGGTGGGCATAAGAGGGGCAATAATTCATACAGAAGAAGCAACCTTATCAGAAGCCAATGGTATGTTTTGAATCTGTGAGTGGCAGAGGAGGGGGCGCTCCGGGGGCCAGTCAGGTTTCAGCTGGGGCCAGTGATCCCTGCACATCAGTAATTAATTTCTAATGCTAGTTTTATCTAGATGTCCTTAAGTGGTTTGCACTAGTGTTTGTTGCTTATTGCTATACTGTTTATACCTGGAACAAAGGAAAAACATAGATTTTCAATCTATTATAGCACTGTTCACAACAGAGTCATCCCAGTCCACTTGTCAAGAGGGTGTTGCAATCCATTACAACACCGTCTATACAAAATGGTGCAAGATTTCAAAAGAACTGGTGCATTTCTTCTGTGCAATTATCTCGGAGAAGGTGCGAGATAAAATACAATAACTGATTTTGACAGGCAGTGAAAATAAAACTTTTAAAATGAAAACTTTTAATTACAGAATGAAGAATGAGAGAAAAAAAATGTAGTAAATATCTCTTGAGTCCATTAAGTGATTCTTCCCCATATGTTTGCACCTCTCATGCCCCCAGTTTTGCATGGCCTGTCTGATTGATAACAGGAGAGAGTTGCCGGACAGTTTCACACATGGCCGCCAGCAGTGATTGCTCATAGGTCGAAACGCAAGTAGCACAATCCCTCATTTTCTCAAAAGACACCCAAAAAAAGGGAAACTTAATAAGCTTGACATTTACCTCACAGGTACGCCACGTTTGCAAGCAGGAGATGCAATACAGAGCATAAACACTTATATTCGTGTGGAATGACAGTATAATTTAGACCCTGGAGCAAATCCTCCATGTGTATCTGTAAAATGAATGAAATCAGTCCTTAGAGAAGACGGGTGTCGCCGTGAAAACTGAGTTACGGTTTCTGAAGGTGTCGGGGATGATAAACTGTCATTATTTCCGCTCGGAGTGGGAGAAGGCAGAGCCAGGCTCTTGGAGAAATGACAGGCTTCCTTTGAGGCAGAATCAGACAATTAATCTCCAAACCAAAACATGTGAATAGTGTCTCTTATAAGGTGTCCTGCTTTTTTATGGAAACCTCCCACTGGGTTTAAAGTACTAACAGTGCTGTCTGATTTTATAATCCCCAGCAGGTTCTTCCTCTCATGCTTCTCTTGTACACTGCATAAAAGAACTGGATAAGAACATGGACATACATGACACATTAGCATGTCACACATTAGCATGTCATCATTTCATAGCCTGCCCTTATGATGCCTGGAAAACGTCACAGTTGTTTGTTGTGTTCGTTTTTCAAAAGGAAAACGAAAACGGCAGTGGTGTATAATCAAGAGCACATGCAATAGCTGAATGAAGCATAAAATTATTTTAGACAATAAACAAAGTAAAACCGTCAAGTTTTCCCAAAGCTTTGGAAAATAATCCCGCTGTTCGCTCATTTCTTAAGGTTCTTACCATCTGTCCGTTTTGGAATCGTTGGAGATCGGGTCAACAGTTGGACGGATAAAAGCTAATGATGCGGACATTGGGGAGAATGCGGAAATTCACTACAGCATCATGGATGGTGATGGGCAGGACATGTTCACCATCGTCACTGACCGAGTAACTCAGGAAGGCATCATCACTGTTAAGAAGGTAGAGTCCCATTGTCATTCATGTGGCTCAAACACGCAATTTTTTTTATTTTTACATAATAATTCTTCTGCAAATCTCTGCAGGGTGTTTTTGTAAGTGGGTCTTGCAGAATCTCACCCATCATGCCCTTATGGTTTAAAGGCCCTTAATTCAGTACTCAGTAGGGGCTTCTTATATCTTGCTTGCTTTCATGTGGTTTTGAAATCAAGCTCTGTGTCATTTTCCTGGTTCCCTCTGAAGTATGACAAAATGTTTTAACGGGATCAACGCATAGTCGTTTCTGTAAAAACTGACAATTTATCAGCTTGCTTGATGTCAGTTATATTATGATTAAATGATAGATGCATTAAGATTACGATTAAAAAGTTTATCATATGTACGGTAAAACAGTCAGTCACACTATACAATTAAATTCTTACTCTGCATGCTCCGACTGAGTACAGTTGACACAGATCAAACATAACACACAATATCAAACACAGAGTGTAATGTAAACGTTTAAGCATATAGTACATAGACAAATATGCATAAAATATACAGTGGTGGAGATGTCAGGTCCAGAGAGTACAAATTCACAAAGATTTTGTTTGACTGTTCAGTACTCTGTGACTGTGCCTTCTAATACTCAACTGGTTGAATGGAACAAAATCTTGGTCTGGATTTGTACTTCCTGGACCTGAAATCACCACCTCTAAAAATATATCAATATCATACAAATGTAAAAAAATGAATTCACCAAGTAGAAGTAGATAGGTTATGCAACGTCTCCAGTATTGTTCAGAAAGTTAAAAATGACAGATTAGTATCATTATCAAAGTGATCTGATGACTGTACATGTGTAGCATCACCGCAGACAGACTCATAGTGAATACACGAGTAGGAAATCGAAGCGGTGCTTCGTTTATTCACTGTCGCAGTGAAACATTAAGGTCAGCCACGGTTAGCGCCCCTAAATCGGTGTCAGGGGGATCGATGATGGCGGTGAAGAGGGACAGCATCAGCTGGTGTTGCAGAAGGTAGTACGGATGTTTGCCGGTACGAGAGCCCTTGTTTCCCTTGAGTGAGGCAGCCAACCTGAATGTCTGCTGCAAAAAAACTGTCCACCTCCTATGGATAAATTCAAGCTGCTTAGGAGAAATGGGTTTTAGCTAAGCAAGAAAATATTAATGATGATGATCAGACTACATAGCACAAAGTGGAAGATGTGGCCAACAATCAACATCGATTCATCATGTTGGTTGCATTTTGTGCTTCTCATGGCCAGCCACTGGACTATGAAAGCAAGAGGATATACACCTTGAAAGTGGAGGCCACCAACACCCATCTGGACCACCGATTCCTCCACCTGGGTCCATTCAAGGACACGGCGACGGTGAAGGTGATGACACAGGACGTGGACGAGCCGCCGGTGTTCAGCAGGAACCCCTACATCATCGAGGTGCATGAGGATACAGCGGCAGGGAGCCTCATTGGCGGTGTGACTGCCTGGGACCCGGACTCGGCCAATCACCCAGTCAAGTGAGTTGTGTAGTTTAAAAGCCCCGCCTCTTGGTCCTTCATTAAGATTCATGTAGTATCTAGCCTGGCATTAGTCGTAATGTCTCACATCAGCACCTATGGTTTGTTTGAATTGCTCTAGGATAAAAGATCTTAGGTAGCTGGTTCTCATATCTCTGGGTTCAGCAGCAGTGTTTACTGCTATTCAAACCACGTGAGGGCCCCTGCGTGGAGCCCCCTGTTGGCCACAAACAGTCACCATACTAAATTTTAAATAAATAGGTGTATTTAGGAGATGCTGCAGCGACTTGTTCTGCCGAGCAGCTAGCTAGCTGCCATCTTGTAACTTGCTAGTTATTTATTTAGTGTTTGAAACATATGGGGACAAGGGGAGGTAGGGACACTGGAAGTGACTTTCTGAGTGAGGCCTTGGGACCAACAAACCTGCCCCTGCTCTGGATGCTAGATTAGCGATGGTTGCACCATGCTCAATGTGTATTATTGTAAGTTTGAATTGCTTTGGACACAGAATCCCTGCTGTGGAAATTAAATGCATCACGATGGAGGTACTTATACAGACTAAAAGTGCATAATAACCACTGAGGTTACTGTGAATGTCCCCCATTGCCAGTGGATTTATCTCAGTCTGTTGCAGAATGCTAGGGAGTTATACATTCATAGGTCATTTATAACATCCCATTTCTGCGGTACCAAAAATTCCACACCGGCAAACAATGATAAGAGTGGTTCTTTATTTTGAAGGTAAGCTCCTAGCTTGGACAGGCGCGGTAATGGCTTTTGTCTTAGTATTTATGAAGCCAGTTCATCACAGATTAAACTCAGAAAGTCATTTGCTATGATATAGTGCTGCGTTTCTTTGATTTTGCAAGCCTATTCTGATGGGATCTAAAAGAAGAATGGAAAATTTCGTTTATGAAAGTCAAAGGAAGAGCAACTTTGAGGAGTATGTCTGTTTCCTGGGGCTTTTTCATGTCAGCTTTTACTTGGAGCATTTCCATCGAATCTATTACGAAGCTCTGAGCTTGGGAATTGTGAGATCGACCTGGCCAATATCTCTAGCGAGGCCCCGGTGAATCGGGATGACTCGGATGCACCCGGGCGCCCGATGTCGATCTCCGCTCCGGGATTAGTGTGGATTCCCCAGACTAAGACCGCATGGTGTGTGTATGTTGTGTAGACACCTGTTTTTTAACAGAAAGATATGGGGACATAAAGAAAAAGCCCAAATGGACATGACGATGTTATCGCATGTGATTTTTCCAGAGGCGGACTTTGATGAAGGTGGTCCTGAGATAAATGAGAGGATTCATATGTCGGTGTAGGTCACAGCAGCCTGAGGGGGCTCGTTCCATCCTCTGGAACCTCAACACGATGAGCTCTGCTCCAGCTTGACCCAACCCACCCAGCCGTCAACGCCGATGAGCCTCCGTTTCGCCGGCCTGACACTTCTCATCTGGCGATTTAACGATCGTGCGTGCGTTGCTTTGCAAATTGTATCCAGCGGAGCATGCCCGGCGATTGTTTTAAATGTCAGAGGAATGCGTAAGCTGACATTGATAAATGGCTCAGAGAAATATGATGCATTCATTAATCTCTGACCAGACGGTAAACAGCGCCATCAGTGTGAATAAAGTCATGTGTCTGCTTATATATCACACTGAGACAGTGCGACGGTAAACGACATTAAACAATGTCCGCGGTACACCGTTGGAAGTAACTGCTGGGGAAAATAATTAGCATACTGCCAGATATCAGATCCTGTTCTGTGTGGTTTATTATTCATGAGAGGAATGGTGATTGAAACCTGCAGGGGGCGGGATCGCCACGTTCTGCCAATCACCCGATGCAAACCAATAAGGAAACCGGTAGGAGGTCGATTCAAACCTACTACTAATTCAAAGCAATCAATCACTGCCACTATGGCTTCTAGAGATTTCTTTCTCTTGTCACTGGTTTCTAAATCTGTTGCCAGCAAATATGATCAATTGTTATATCCACGTGTGTCTCGACAATACCAAATGGTACTTCAGGGCTCCTGTGGAAAATGTCATTTCATATATCACTCAGTGGTTTATATTTGTATGATTATTTTCGTATATGCTATGTGGATCTTAGAATTTTCCATAAGTAATGTCCTGTAAATTCTAATACCAAGTTTTTTCTCAGTAGAAGCCAGATCATTTGCAGAATTATCGTAATAAATAATGCAGCAGGTGTAGAAGTATGTAATCATTCTCCTGGACAGCCAACCAAACAGCCTGTCATTTCATGACCATTATAATAGTCATAACCATTTATGTACAGGGACCTCAGTTATATTACCGATACCACTGCATGAGCATTGTCAGATTTTCAGGAAGTCAATTATCGTTGGCAGGTACTCCATCGACCGGCACACTGATCTGGACCGGCTCTTCAATATCGAATCTAGCAATGGGACTATCACAACGTTACAGGCCCTGGACAGAGAAATGTCAAAATGGCACAATATTTCGGTCGTGGCCACAGAAATAAGTGAGTGTCCTCTTTTCTTTCTTTCCTGTTAACAGATGACCATCATGGTGTGATTAAACAGTTTTGTATGGTGAAATACCCTGTAAAAAAGCAAACACATTCATCCCGCTCTTCATTAATCCATCAAGCCTCCGTATCCAAGTCGCCTGAAGGTCGAATGCCACCCTGGCAACCAAGCTGTCGATCGAGGCATTATCCTTGAGATACGCCTTGAATGCCTGAATGCGATTCTGTTTCAATCAGTAATCGCGTCCCATCATCCCCCAGATAATCCCCGTCAGACCACTCGAGTTCCCGTCTTCATTAAGGTCCTGGACGTCAACGACAATGCTCCGGAGTTCGCCATGTTTTATGAAACCTTTGTGTGTGAAAACGTCAAAGCGGGACAGGTAAGGAATCCACCAAGGACTCTTGTCTTTTTTCCCAAACATCCCACTCCCTGTGCTCATAAATATACACTACATCGTGCATTCCCTCCATCGGTGCCCGCTGCACTAATTATGGAGCTGCGATTCATTCAGTCCTGTGATGAGACTATCATCGTCAGAGCGATGAAGCATGTCAATTTGGCCGAGCCGTTCTTTGCTCTTGTTTACTGATCAGATTTTGATTTGTACAATTAGCATAGGAACTGCCGCGCAGATTTGAGAGCTGTATAATTTCTCCCCGAGCAGCTGATACAGACAATAAGTGCCGTGGACACAGATGAACCTCTCATTGGGCACAAGTTTGCCTTCGGCCTGAGTTCCACCAATCCCAACTTCACGATTTTTGACAACGAAGGTAAGCACACCTGGATACATTTGCCATTCGTTAGTTTTTTTCAAGAATCTCGGAGGATGATGAATGTAGAATGACAGGACTGCACAGCTGGCTCAAGTCATGAGAAGCGTAGATGCATTGTGTAGGTCAGATTTAATGCAACAAAAAAGGAGTATAGTCTGCGAGTACTGACGGTAATAAGGACAGGTGAAATATATTAACATTGTATATATATATATATATATATATATATATTGTTTAATGAAAAACACAGATGACCTCTTTCTGACTATTGTGACGGAATACTCCCATTCTCTTGCCCACTGATACTGCTTGACATGTAATAGGCCAATGAATTGTTTTATAAAGTCATATATTTAACTAGTATTTATGTTTTTCCTAGTTAACAGGTATTCACAATACATTATATTGATAATCATCACTGAACTTCGATAGCTGGATAACTAGCTAACTAATTCCATTGTTAATTATGAATATAAAGCACCATTAGCTAGTTTCTAGGTAATGCCTTCAGCTGTGTTTTAATAGGTCTGTATTTAATAGGTGTTTTTAATAGGTGTGTAATCTTCATTGCATTGTGTTCAATGTGTTTAACACTAGAAAGACTGACTGGGTCAATTGACCCAAATCAAACAAAATCACTGCTATTTCTCATTGAAGTTCT
>JABFEB020000079.1:20356490-20370988 GCA_019775895.2 Stomatorhinus ivindoensis
AACGGGAGATTCATAGCGACGGCCCGTTCTCCTCGAGTGATCCGATCTGTGTTATCGCGGGTGTGTGCGGGCGTCGGCATATGCGGTGGTTAACAGTGTCCAGCACTCCTGTGAAAATATGACCAGGGCTGCTCATCAGTCTGTGGCCTGCCCCAGGCACCCCTGAAGAATTGTCCAATTCTGCCGTATCCAGCAGCGACAAAAGGCAGCCGGGCCGTAACCACGGCACCCGTCCCTCTCGCCTCCGGTTAGAAAGGCCGACACACTGATTTCTAAGGAAGGCTCCCCATCTCGCTCGACCTTGTAATTAACACCTGAGTGGATAGCCGTGGATCCTTCTAGAAGCCATGGACAGGGGTAAACAAGCATTCAGAAATATGGGCGGGGAGCATCTGTGGTCTGTCACAAAACAATACAATGTTATAAAAGATGGAAAGTAAATAGAAAGCTATTTTATCACAAGTGCAAGGTTTGAATGGCTTGAATGCCTGTCTGAATTGAAAGTGCGGACGTGCTGTGATAAAAATATGGAGCAAGCCTCTCGGCTTATACTGTATTTTAAAATTCATGAGCTCAGCCGGCTGGCTGGGAAATGAATTTATCAGTAATAACAGATTAGTCTTTCCTCCATGAATTTGCAATGCTCCTAAACGCAGTGCTGTGTGTTTTTAAAATATGGACTCCAGCATCTTTTCCCCAGCGCGACGTGTCAATGAAGATGCTTGTTGTGTGCTTTGATGAATTTCATTCCCAGGCCTCTAGGGGGTGCTGTGGGTGCTTTAGGAAAATGCAAGTGGGACGTCCCCCATAACTACTGCCCTGTGTCCCCCAGTGATCGTGGTCTTGTTCGCCGCCCTGAGGAGGCAGAAGAAGAAGGAGCCGCTGATCATCTCCAAGGAAGATGTGCGAGACAACGTGGTGAGCTACAACGACGAGGGCGGGGGCGAGGAGGACACGCAGGCCTTTGACATCGGCACGCTGCGCAACCCCGAGGTGATGGAAGCTAACAAACACCGTAGGGACATCATCCCCGAGATGCTGTTCCCCTTCCGCCGGGCGTCGCCCATCAAAGACAACGCGGATGTGCGTGACTTCATCAGCGCGAGGCTGCAGGACAACGACGCTGACCCCACGGCGCCACCCTATGACTCACTGGCCACGTATGCCTATGAGGGCAACGGCTCCCTTGCTGAATCGCTCAGCTCGTTGGAGTCCGCCGCTATGGAGGGCGACCAGGAATATGATTATCTTAGCAGCTGGGGGCCACAGTTTAAAAAGCTAGCAGACATGTATATGGGAAAAGACAGTGACAATGATACTTAGCTACAAGCAGATTTAAGTAAGTTCCGTTCAGCCTATCACTACAAAAAAAAAAAGGATAAAATGGATAGATGGTAGGGGCATCTCTTTTTACTTAATAGAAACCGTGGAGACTTGTACTATCCTGCCAGGATCACGTTTTTTCACATGAGGGTTTTTTACATAATCGCATTTTTTTGTGTTTTTCTTTTATTTAAGCAGTAAAATTGCCTTCAGATTTTAGGGTTGTCTGTGGTGTGGAAAATGTGTTTTGTAACCGAGAAGAGCAAAGGTGGTCTTGTACACTTTCAGTGTTTGTTTATGGAGAAAATGATTAAAAAAGGAAAAAAAAAACAGACCCACACTTTGAGAAACTGGACTTACTATAGATAAATGTATAAAACGTTTTAATATGGGCGACATACGTTATTCATGAAGCGATGTTCATGTGGACAGTGGATAATTTTAATTGTCAATCTCTTGGTCCATTTCATCACATAGATGTAAATTGTAATAAGGTGTAAGTTATAGACTAATTGTCATACACTGAATTCATGTTGTTTGGATGCCTAGTCATATTGTTTTATATTTATATTTTTATATTTATTTTTAATAAAAAAATCTGAACATATTTTGTTGTTCTTGTTCTTAATTAGGCTATACTTGCATAGAGAGTTTAACGTCAGAGGTAAAATGCTAGTTTACCAAGGTAACTGACCTGAAAAAAGAAAAATATTTATAACTCAATGAACCAGAGGAGGCTGTGTTATTAATGTGGCTATTAAATAAATTATTATGTCAATATAAATCAGGATTTAAACAATTAGTGTCTTGAAGGAAAATCAAGACATGCTGCAAGCTTACTTCCTTACTGACCAGGTGCAATTTCTGTGCTGAAATATTGAATATCATTTCATATTCATACACACCATTTCCATAAAACAGCTGCTAAATATCTTTATAGCCCCCGAGTACTGCAGATAAGTACACAATAAGACCCGTAAAAAAGGAATCCATTTATGGTATTTCACTATTGTAATTGTCATGACTTCTTGCTAGCTAGACTTTCCATATTTTGCTGACTTGAGCAAACATTTTACTGCTATAAACTTTACGCCTGGCCCACATTACCCTTTGTGTAAAGAAGTGTTTGACTTTTCTCTGAACTATCCTGGTCCCCAACAAGTTTTCATTTGTAGCTTTCTATTCTTGAATCAGTACCTCCGGCAAAATGGCCTCCATAGGTGACGTTAACTTCACGGTTACATTGTTACACATAGCCAGAATACGTCTACTTCACTGTACTCTAACATTTGCTGAAGACTGATGAAAAGTGGCAGCGTTAACTCATCGACAGAGTCAAATCAGCCTTTCAAGAGGTGCCATTAGCTTTTGTTGTTCTTCAGTCAACGAATCAGAAAGCAGCATCTAACCTCTTTGACGTGCAGTGAATTGTAGCTAATATTTTACCTGTCATATTGTTTACCACTTCATCTTGTATATGAAGTCTCTGGCAAGCTTCAGAGAGATGAAAGCACCTCTTTTAAATTACCGCCAATAGAGAAAACCCGATGTCCATTATTTTATTCATTTGCGTGATGCATTAAAAGAAAAGAATGTGGGGGAAATTAATCAACACTATTGTTTGGAGGGTTCTCAAGTCATCACTCAGAATACCCCCCATTTTAATTATGGTATAGCCTGAGGTCACATGGCTTAGGAAGCCAATGAATAAGGTATTTTGGGAAGAATGTTAGACATTGTTGCGGCAACCAGGGTCGCCGCATAGTCACGGTAGCAGACTAATTGATGGTGTTGAAATTCATTGTGGATCCCATGCCCTAAATGTGTGTGCTTCTGGAACGCTTGGGCACACTTTAATTTTATTCGCACCACATTTAACCCAGAGACATTTCCAGGCTGCCCACTTCAATAAGGTTAGCCTGCATTTAGGTTATACAGATTTGAATGCATACTATGCGGTTTGCATGAGGTTGACAGGCCAGTGGATCAGATTTCAGATGAAATTGCAGGGAAATGTAGTCCCTGACCATGGTGTCTGTGGCATTTCAGCTGAGGAGGAAATCAGGTCTCACCACTGTCTTTGTGAAAAGTAAAATTAGCTAGATGGAGGTGATGTTATCCCGGGCTGATTCTGTGCAGCAAACGCGATCAGCCTCAAACAGAAGAAGCGGCATCCCTTCCGCTCACTGGCACGTTCCCATGGGATGTGAGTCTGTTTTCCATTTGAAACAGATCTTCTTACAGTTGAGCACACAGAACATTGTCTTTTCTGTTGTACCATTTTGTATTCCACATGTAAAATGAAGCTGCAAACCTTTAAATGTTATGAGACAAAAAAGAACTGCAAGTTCACAGTTCTTTGCAAACTGTTTCAAGGTTATGGAGAATCCCTCGTTAATTCCCAATAGGTGCAAATCAGAGAAAATTACTCTGATAAACAACAGGATAAGGGAGCAATGTCTTCACGCTTTCGTAAAGCATTTGAAACATTCTGACATGTTGGCAAACAGAATGGTAAACATGAGAAACTCCAGCTGACAAATAATTGCTTCAGTAAAGCAGGTAATAAGCGTTCAGTACACAAACATGAAGTAGATCTCACTAAATATTTTTAAATATTGAAACATCACAGCTTCTCTTAACTTTGACCTCTTTGGTTGCTTGGGTCCTGTGATGGGTTGCTGCCCGGTCCTCGGTTGTTCATTGCCTTGCACCCATAACCTCCAAGATAGGTTTTGGATGCCCTCCAACTCTGAATGGGACAAACAGTTACAGAAAATGGATTGATGGGTGGATATTGTACAATAAATTCAATTTCATCAGCATGTCTTAGACGCAATTTTAAAAAATCTTTGTAAAAATCTTAAATCAAGCTCTGGTGTTTCCAATCACAGATGGTGGCTTTGAAGAGTTTTCTCATACGCTACATAATTCCTGCTGTTGCTCTGAATGACTTCCAGTTTGATAAACTGTATCCTTGAAAATCCTTTTGGCTTACCATCAAACTCGTTACTATGTGCCTGTGTCAAGTCTGATGTCAGTTAGAGTTGGAGATGTCTCTCACAATGGAGACAGAGTCCGTTTAGAAACAATTGTCATACCAAGAAAACGATGCCCCTGCGACACCCAAAAAGGACAAAAGGATGGAAGATGATGTATAGCTGTATATATTATATACTCTATATAAACAAAAGTATCGGGATACACCTCTTAATCATCAAATTCAGGTGTTTCATTTAGACCCATTGTGACAGATTTAACAAAATCAAGCACCTAGCCATGCAGTCAGGTTTACAAACATTTGTGAAAGAATGAGTCATTCAGTGAATTTATGAGTGCCACCTTGTGTGAAAAAGTTTGGGAAATTTCTTCCCTGCTGGATATCCCATGGTTAATTGTAAGTGATATTATTGCAAAGCGGAAGCATTTAGGAACAACAGAAACTCAGTCAAGAACTGTCATGCTGGAACAGAAAAGGACCTTCCCCAAGCTGTTCACTCAAAGTTGGAAGCATATAATTGCCCGAAATGTGACAAGAGATCCCTTCACTGGATCTAAGGGGCCAAGTCCAACCCCTGAAAAACTGCCCCAGTGCACAAAGCAAGGTCCATAAAAACATGGTTGGGTGAGTTTGGCGTGGAAGAACTTGACTGGCCCACACAGAGCCCTGACCCCAACCCCATCAAACACCTTTGGGATGAACTAGAACGGAGATTGTGAGGCAGGCCTTCTCATCCAACATCAATGCCTGACCTCATAAATGCCACAGATACACTCCAAAATCTTATGGACAGCCTTCCCAGAACAGTAGTGCTGCCTCAACAACTCCATATTGATGCCTATGGATTTATAATGATATTTCATAAACGCCCCTGTAGGTCTAATGGCCATGTGTCCATACAATGTACACATAAAAACAGAAGGAGGATGATGATGATTGATAGATAATAATAATAATAATAATAATAATAATAATAATAATAATAATAATAATAATGAATATTATAATTTTATAAAGAAAATATTCTGGCAATTTATTCAGATATGTGAGTATGTATGTATGTACATATGTATGTATGTTGCCCCAGAAAAAGATGTTTTTTTGTGAAATCAGCTATCAGTGGAGTGGAGCTACCAGGATCCCGTCCTTGGCGGCTTGGCCATGCTGGAAATGAAACGGTCAGCTAAAGCTGGCTAATTCTTAAGGGAACGGAGCCACAGAGTAAATTCCTTGCGGTCGAACCTCATCTGTCTGCAAAACATCGTAATCCCATGAATGGGTAAAAAAATAAAATAAAAAAAAAAACAGTTCACCTCTGCATACGTGTAGGCAGGGGAGGGCGGCAGAGCGATTTACTGTTTAACATTTTAACATTTTCCTGCACTGACAGAATTTGTTGGTCAATACTAAATCCGAGCATAAGGAACACTGGTTAATGTTTTTCATTTTTTTTTCAATAGCTTTTCCAGTGAGAGGTATTTTCATTCCTGGCTCATTTTTTTCCTGGCTGAGTTATTGATTTGCCAATGTAATGCACGAATAGGATATTTATTTAAATCCTAGAGGACACAAGCTGCTTTATTTTAGAATAAATCTGATGTAAGGCGACACCTGGGCTAAACCACCAATATGCTTTCTGTGCTCATGAATTATGGAGTAACATTTTTAGACAGGAAGGCACCACGTAACACGGACAGAAACCAGAAATTGACGTGTAACAGTTAAAGTAGCTACAGCCCTGGGCTCACATTAACTTTGCGATTCCGGGGGCACCGAGTGTCCTCTGTCTGTGAAATGGCCCGATAAATGGCTCTGGGGCCGTGAACATGTGTCATTTTTCCTGCTCGGGTTCCTTTGAATGATTGATGGCTTGATGGTTGTTTAATAGCCTTCTATGACTAACAAGTGCAGTGTGGTCCAGTATACAGACATTACACTGAGACTGATATCAATGGGTGCTAGAAAATAAATAACATGGAAGAGAAACAAACAACCACATTGTCTGTTTGACAGAAGAGGATTTGTATCACAGATATTGATCCCTACAAGGCATGGACCAGACATTTGACCTGTTAATTCCTACAATACATAAACCAGACTTTTGTCCTGTAAACTTTTGTCCTGTAAACTAGCAATTTCCAGTTTTCTCAAAATACACATCGACTTTCCAAGCTAAGCTTGTGAATCATGTATGTATATATATATATATATGGTTTATTTCATAGGCTGTAGATGCTGTACCCTTTTCATTAAACCACAAGTTGACTGTCTCCGACTTTCCTAGAGATGAAGCCTGCTTCCCATTTCCTTAACCACTCTCCTGAGTACGGTCAGGCTGTCCTATTATATTTCAGTTGATAGAGGCACCATCTTAGTATTTCATCATCAGACAGAAACATGCCTAGTCAGGATCGTCAGGATAATCAATGCCTCCTTCCCCCAAAACCTCCTCTTCCTTCTACCAACATTCAGAACCTGAAGAAAAAGACTTCACCAGCAATCTTCTGGGATATTGCAGGCAGCAATTTGCTGACAGAGCAACGGGTTGGTGAAATTGCATGCAAGCTAGCCTTAGAAATTCAGATGTTCAGAAGCTGGAACTACTCACAATAGTCATAGATTGACTCACATCAGTAATAACCCATTGGCACGTGATTGTTCTAGATTCTTGAGCGTTCTGCCATGCATATGTAGCTTCGGGTCAGTACCATCTGTGCATATAAATTCAGTACACAAATTCCACGCAAACACTAAGTCGAAATGCTCAATAGGACTTCATAACCACAGAAAAAGAAAGGTCACCATGTGTAACAGAAAAACTAAGAGATTAACGACTAACACTGTCAAGCTGAGAGCTGAAAAGGTCAGACTGTATTCCCAGTGTAATAGGATGCATATATTCACATATTGCATATGTTTTAGTTCACCTTCCACCATCAGTAGTGAGATTGAAAGAGGCAAGACAACTTACTGTATAGCCTAATTTATTGTCCAAAACAACGTGCAATATAAATCTGCTTTTAGATAATTTATATTTAGACTTGCCCTGCTTGGTGATGCCTACTCTCCATATAATCGCCTATAAAACTTTTGACCTTCTAATCATAGGCCACACCTTTGCCATGCAGTCTTAAAATCTGCACGTATGTCTTTATATCCTTCCCACAGGCTAATTAACAGACACAGGCAGCTTCAAAGGAGATATGAAAGAATAAACACCATCTTCAGATTCTGATTTATACGACTGAGTTCTGATATTTATATTTAGTTATTATTGAAAAATAAAAATACGAACTCAAAAAAACATTTTTTTAAGTGTTGAGGAAATGTGTATCCATGTAGAAACAGCACTGTTCAGGGAAGTCCAGTTCAACAGGGGGAGTCGCACGAGCAAGGTCATGGTTGTCAAGGCCTCATGACCTTTGACCCAACCTGGAAGCGCTGACTATATAAAAAGAGCTTGGCTGCAGCACTTGCTGCTATTGTTCTCCTGTGCTGAACTGCATAACTTGGCTACTGCATTTGCAGTTTGTGTGCGTCTTGGTTTGGTTTCTGTTTGATTTGATCTCTTATTTCCTATCTTTGCACTTTTGATTCTGCTAAAATTGTGAGTGAATCCACAGCCGTAGGCCGTTAAGAATGTTGTGGGGTGAAAGATGACTGATTGAGGCAGATCTTGCTTGAATATGGAGAACACAGCTTAGGATGGCTGGTCGCAGTCCACCATAGCAAGGGGTATGCATCATTTTGATGTCCACATTAGAGCAGATATTAGCTTACAAAATATAAAGGCTGTAATGTTTAGTTTAACTTTGTACTAATGAGATGGTAATTACTCTGCATAGTCGTCTACTGCCAAGTAAAATACCGTAAACATTTTTAGTTTGAGCCGATAATTTCTGCCTAGATAACCAGGGCCTTGTTGGGAAGCATGTTAACAGATAGACATGTGAAGTTTTGAAACGGCAGAACATTCCGCTATGGCAGATGCTGACGAAACGAGCCTGATCAATCATTAATGAGGCAATCAGTTTGGTGCCTTCAGAAGGAGGATGTAATCAAGGGTAATGGCTGCCTGATGCGTGCGTGTGATCCACCTACTCAAGGAGAACAATGGTGGCTTCCATACTCCTGGATCACACGCTCTTTTAAGTACAGGTGTGGGCTATAAACCCTTTCTTTGTTTAATTATTAAAAAGAGTGATGAAATATTTCCATGGTTTGTCAGGTTTTGGAGAATTAAAAGCAATCAGAACTGTGTGAATCGTTTTCTAATCTGGCCATGTTTTACACCTAAAATTCTTCAGAAGTCAAACCATGTCTTAATCGAACTTATTTTTAAGCATTCACGCTTTCATGTTTTCAGGCGGCGCTCCCCTGAAAATCAAACACATGCACGTAGTAAAAGTAATTAGGATGGGAATGTCAATCAATGCCTTAATTTAGAGTAATTATGAAAGTTTGAGTGACTATCAAGATGGCACTGGATCCAACATCTGCCACATATATCAACACTTGTTGCTTGACAGGTGCATGGATTTCAAATCACATGGTGTTTCTCAGTTGTTTAAAAGGCTCCATGTTCAAGTTTGAAAGTGTTACAGCCATTTCACAATATTGGCATGCTTCTGAACAAAGTGGTCAGCCAACGGTATTCAATGTGCTTAAGCAGCTGGATTTTAACAGGACGTGGATCAGTAAAATGTTGCACCATGTGAAGTGTTAAGCTCCTGAAGCCTGATGTCTTTAGTTCGCTTTTGGGGGGGGTGTAACAATTTAATCAGTTAATGAATTTGAAGGAATATTTTGACAACAGAGTTGAAGCATCTCTCCTCTTAGTAAAAAGCAAAAAATGTATATTCTCAACAAGGTATTCTCAACAACGATTAATAAGTACCTCTTTTAGTGAATAAGCCTGTTATGTATGTCAGTGAGTTCATTAAAGACACATTTGAAAGAAAAGAGAAACATTTTGCAAGCGATCATTTAAAATCAGATATGATGAGAGTAAGGCTCATAGGATCATTCCTTTGCATTTCATCATATCTATGGCCGATTTAATTTGATTGAAATAATTAGATTTATGCAAATCATGGCTTAGTTTAATTTTCTATCTAAAATGCAGCTATGATATGAGCTTTCTTTCACAAACAACCGTAATTCATGATGTTTTGTCTGTTTTCAGTTAATAACTTTTCAGTTAATGCTTTACTAAACCCAAAAAAAGACACGAAACAGAAAATTGTTGGTTCTGTCTTTGTAGTATTTCAAGGTGTAGAGTTTTAGTAACGTATGCTGCTGTGACCTGGGGCCTGTATCACAAAGCTAGATAACTGGATTATAGGTACCCCATTTTAAGAGGACCATATCTTTATTCACCTTAATTTAACCCAGATTAAATCCAAACCTCATGCTAAAGTTATATTGCTCACCAAAAACTCTAGCCTCTCGATACAAGCCGCTGAGTAAGGGCTTGTGCTTCATAAAGTTAGCAGACTCCTAACACAACAGCGATTGCTGTCCCCACCCGGGGCTTTCGTTCTTTGACAGCTCTGCCTATTGACAGATGAATGTGCAGAAGCCGCAAGCGGCTTCTAAACTGACTCTCTTAAACCTGTCTTAACATCAACAATGGGAAGTTTCCCTTTGCCAAGCAGGTGGCATTCATTTCCGGCTTTTCGGCTGTCAGACCATTAGCTAGCATCAGTTTTTACCTCCTGCGAAAAACCATTTCTACGTTTCCACCCGGGACTCCCAGACCCATATTTCACCACGATGAACAAGTGACTCCTTCAGCTCCCGCCACCTTGCCCATGACTTGTACGAACTCTGTCACACCGCAAAGCTCATTTTCCTAATGAATGGTTGTATCACATTCCTCGATGGATCTTTTCTCTGAGCCTGTTTTGTGCTCGCCCCAATTTTTAAATCAGGATGCTAATTTTTTGACAGTTTAGTACTGAAGCTTTGAGTGCTCTAAACTGAGCTTCAGCCCCTTGCTTCAGTAAACCATCCATTTTCCATCTGTAGGAAGAGCTCATTAGTCACATGCCAGTTCGCTATGATTGTGATGCCTCATTATATCAGTGGCTTCGTATCCATGAACTGGGACCTTATGACTGTAGATTAGCCTGTTAGACAAAGGACAACGTGATCGTCCCCTATGTGCACAAGGTGGACCAACATACAACACTGTCATTCAGATGATCGTTCAGCCAGTCCGGACCGAAAAGGTAAAGCGAAAGGAGGGAAAATAAGACAATGAGTCAATAAAATGATTGCCTATAGTACTGGAGAGGTGATTATTCTATTAAGGACAGGATTCAAACAGGCGACCTTCCAGTTTCGGGCATTGAGTCCTAACCCACTGAGCACACAGTATCGATGAGGCGAGGTAAAAGAATTTCGAGGCAGGCATTGTTGATCTTGCAACTTACACAATGAGCCCTTTTAAACGGCCACTAATCCAGTTCGTGTCGATCCAGACCCTGGAATCATAAATAATTAAAACCTTCCTGTGGTTGCCTTGAAACAGTGAACTGTGACATTTTGGATAACAGATATCACCGGCCTTGTACAACTAGAAAGTTGTCGGCACTTGTATGGAAGAAGGACGTCAACGGCTTTTACCACAGAGATGGGCGACATCATTTCCATAGCAAGCCTTGTCTGTGAAACTCTCTACAGCCTTCATCAAAGCCGTCCCAGAAAGCAGCTGCCAATGTTAATTCTGTGTGTTTTTTGGGAAGGGTATTTGAGGACAAAATAATACCAGTATCTGAAGGACTAAACTATCTATGTCCAGTAAGTAGGCTTAACTAGTTAAAAAAAACACCATAGTCACAAACACTAATTAGCGAAGCAATTAAAAATTTTGTATTGTCGATGCTTTTTCAAGGTCACGCTACACGCAAAGCTGATTTGCAGAAGTCCCGGCTTCGTATACATGGAAACTAAGGCTGGAGTTACAGAAAAGCACAAATTCCCTGTTATTAAAACCTTAAATGTCACAGAGTCGATCTTTTGTACTGCATCTGTCAAGGTGACACGATAGGGGAGGGATAGGAGTTGCAAACAAAAGGCCGGGCCACCGGTATGGGGACGATGACATGGAGGCAAGAGACAGCCACTAATTAGTGCCTCTATGAAGTGCGTTGCCAAAATATAAAGGAAAGCAGAGATGCCTTCTGCAGAGAACCTGAAATCCCCCCCCCCAATGTCCAAGACCCTCTCTGTGGTCTCCCTCCTGCCTGATGCCCCCTTTCCTATTAATATCCTCTGGCTTCTGCACAGGTTTGAAAGCATCTGGCCATCTGCGATTTCCGGGCTTCCTCCCACCTTGCCTAAAAGCAAACAGTAGTGCAGCGGTTAAGGACCCGGGCCTTACGCCAGTGCTTGCCGGTTCAAGTCCCAGCATGAGTGAATGACTTTACCTGGATCGCACTACTGAGATTCAGCTGTGTAATTGGGCACACATGCAGCATCGAGCATAAAGCTAACAGGATTGTGCAGTTCTGGGAAAATACAGCTTGGATCTTAGTGGATTTATGGGATTTTGCCTTGAAAAGCACGCATCTGTATTTACATTTATCTGAAAGTATAATATGTCTCCTCTGTACGATGGATGCCGACATTCACTGGAACAGTATCTAAGATGGCCTAGTAGATAGATGCTCTGCTCTGTACCTATAGTGCTTTACACTCCATTGACCAGAGTCTCGAATACCTTCATGTCCCTCTGCAGATTTTTTCTTTCTGCTTGTGAGCTGCAGCTTTTTTTAAATAGATGCTCTATGGATTTTTTCTTCTTTGTTTCTTCTCTCCTTTAATCGTAAGCAGGGAAGTGACCGGTTCAAGGTCCAGTAGTTTTTCTTTTAGCAGCTGCTTGTAGGCAGGAAACTGCTGTTCTGCCAGTGGCCAGGAGGGTTTCAAGGTAAAGCGGAGAAAAGGACGAATGTAATTTTAAAATTGCCAAAGATCGAACAGGAACGTCGAACGAGGCCGTCAAAGCCCGTCTCTCATTAGTTCTCGTCATTCCAGCTGGTTTTCACAGTCCAACCCAACTCAGACTCAATTGCAATCAGCTGGGCCTCCATGTTTTGCAATTTCCTATAAATCCCATCATGCAATCATTTATATTTCATCACAGATGCCACATTACACAGAAAGGCTCCAACATGATAGAGAATACCCGCCTGTCGTAAAAGTGCCATGTCTTTCATTATGTGCTTTTAAAAACATAGCTGCAGAGGTAAAGAAATCACTCGCAACACATCATTCATGGCTAGTAAAATAACCCGCTTATAACATGGTTACTATACATTTGGCTCACCATTTTGTACCGAAAACATTATCTTCATTGATATTTTTACGTTCACCCAAATAGCCCCATCAGTTTCATTAATTCTCAGTTCTTGAATTTTAAATAATGCGAATTAAACATTATGCATAGAATAGTGTATTGATCTGCTACTGAGATTTACCTGACTGCCACTATGTATGTGGTAATAGAAAATTAGTCAACACCCTTCTGACCAATCAGATTTGAGAATTCAACAGCAGTGTGGTATAGGTGTATTCTAATAAATGACTGTATGTGTTTTACATTCGAACCTGAGACTCTGGGGTCACAGTACGTGTGAAGGTGCTGGCGTGTACACTACACCAGCAGTTGGCGATATAATATATTATATTATTAATATAATACAATATAGCAATACAAGGAGTTTGAAACAGTCTCTGGGATTCTTTGTCAAGTCAGTTCTTTTAAAATTGGGCTAGATTATGAGAAATGCAATAACACAGCGATTCTAAACGTATCAAGTTTGCTCACATTAACCAGGTAAACTTATCCATGGGATGTCATTTAGCTGATAGTGACATCTGGACCTGTTTCTTTTTAATGAGCATTTTATGATTTATGATGTACTTCTAGTGGGTAAACAAGTTATTAAATGATATTGTGTCATAGTGAGTTACACCAGAGTTACAGTTTAGAGATCAAACTTAATCTTCTGCAGTTCCAGACTTCCAGTACTTTTCATGACACGGGGACTGAACTCTGCTTATGTCGTACAGCATCTCATCTTGTATATAAGAGAACAATCTTGTTACTTCAAAGGCTGCTGCTTGGAGAAGGCCAGCCTACTCTATTTGGACTGCTGGCTTCCTCATTGGGCATTCCGGTCGCGGTGCCGCGTTCAGATGCTGTAGTGGGGCTTCTTCGCAGGCTAACCTTAAAAGTGGGAAGCTCTCCGATTTGGAGTCTCTGTAACGAGCACGGAAAGGAAAGGGCGGGAATGAAGCACGGCCGCTCCTGTCAGCCTAATTGCACGTCACGCGTCACTATGCAGGCGGCGGCTAGGAGAAAAGCCAAAGGAATCAAAGTTTATCATCAATTATTCAGGTGGAATAGCAGCATCTCTTGGCGTCGTGATGAGATGGGCCACCTGAGGCATTTCTCTCCAACGAATAGGCCTGGGTGTGGGATTGGGTTTGGGGGGGGGGGTCTATTTTGTCACCCTGGACCCCCTGAGCAGATCACATGAAACGCAAGCTGCGCCACTGCTCATGGGCTTGTGTATTTCAGTCCGAGAGGCATTGGTGTATCCTAGATCTCCGTGGCAATGCGTTATTAGCAATTACTGTTAGCGAGCTGCTATGAACTATTATAGGCAGTCGCTGTTAAGTATTAGGGAGTCGCTCATTCTCGAGCAGAGGAGGTGCGAGCCTGCTAGTTTGTTTCCGCTGAGTTTCCAGGGTGTGTTTCATAGCCTGCAGCCACACTTCCAATGCACACTGCTGTACTGTATCACACCGTCCTGCGTCTCTCACACCGCATGGAAATAGGCGTCCTTAAGGCGGAGACCTAGCAAAATGGCATGTACAATGCCAGAATAATAGCCAGATTACTCTTAACTTTTGTAATTGCGTCAGTAATTACAATCATTCGAATTGTGCGTTTATATCTTGCAATCAAGCAGAACAACTAATTTGCACTTTTGATTTACCCCCAACCCATTGCTGAGAATACCTAAACCACCACCCCCCCCGAGTGGTACTGGTCAATTCAACCTTGATCTATTCATTCACTCCCACTGTATTTCTTCCTATTTTATACTGCTGTATTTGCGCCCTGTATATAATCCCTGACTGGGGGGGGGGGGGGGGGGGG
>JABFEB020000079.1:20384264-20398544 GCA_019775895.2 Stomatorhinus ivindoensis
CCTGGCGCTCGCGGCTACAATGAGTTGTCGTAGTGATGTTATATACAACCACTGATAAGGCATTTTTGGTTGGGCGCAAGCTAGACACGTGATTGCAAACATCCAGAAATCACTATCCTGCTTGGATCACTATGAAAAAAAGTAGATAGATGTTTGTTTCGGTCCGGATGTCATTGCCTTTGGGTCCGGATCCAGACCGGAGTCCGCCAGTTGAGTACCCCGGCTCCAATGAGACAATTGAGTCATTCAATTGAGTCAACTGTCATTCACTTTCAAGGCAACTATGGGTTTCAGTGGGACATTTAAGGGTCTTGTGAAAAGAACCTTGCATGAGTGTGCATGTTAGCATGTGTGTGTGTGTGTGTGTGTGCTTGTGCATGTGTATGTGTGCATGCACTAGCGACGATGCATTTTCCCCTTGCCTATGCCAAAATGGATCTTGACGTTCCAATAAAATGAGGATGTCTGTCATTCTCCCAGCTCCGTGGCCACATTCATTTTGTCACTTATATCTATGAGGTACAAACGATCATATACTGTATTAGCACAAAATGGAGAAAGTGGAACACAGTTGAAACAAAGTAAACACAGGGGAAAGGGGTCATATACTTACAGAATGAATGCTGAAAAACAATGCGATAGATAGATAGATAGATAGATAGATAGATAGATAGATAGATAGATAGATAGATAGATGAAAGTAAAAATAATAAAAAGACAGGAGAGATCATTTAGACAATGCAGAAGCAAATTTCGGATGGGTGTTCAAACTTGTAATTTTACTACCTAGCCAGGTGCCTTTGATCCTATGATGATGATGATAATGATGATAATGATGATGATGATAATTCCCCTCCCATCATGCAGAATGGCCTTGCTGAAGGTTTACCCAAATCTCTAAGGAGCAGGACAGTCACCGGCCATGCTGTTATTGATTTTGAGATTTCACTCTGAAATCATGTTCGAGTTGCTACCACGATTACACTTCTGGAAGGGAATAATGCATGGCGTTGACACTTTCACACTGAGTTAACTCTATGATATAAGGAAAACATCGCATATTTAAACTTGTCTTTAAAAACGCCACTAGATGGCAGTCAAACCCAGAGACTCTCAGATCAGGAGGATGCGCAAGAAAAGTGTAACACTGTAAAAGTAGCAGACTTTAATGGTTATTCAATTAAATATATGTGTATTAAAGTTTATGGATTTGCACACACCAAAGTAACAATCCAGTTCAATATTTCCCATTTGTTTGTTGCATTTGTTTCGCTTTTGTTTGTCGTGTTTGCTTCCCATTTGTTTGTTATGTCTGGTTCCCTTTTATTTATTTTTGACTTGTTTCATTTTTCTCATTGGCCACTCCTCATCACACAATTCCTGCAGTCATTTTTTTGCCTTTATTTCTTTCCCCAAGGACCCGACTTATAAGTTTGTCTGTTTTGCATGGAAAAGGTAATGACATTTGGGAAGATGATATCACTCGTCAGGAAAAAAAAATGGACAGAAACCAAGTGTTTGACCCCTGAGATTTATCAATGATAATGCCTACAATGTTCCAGAGAGGCATTGGAGCCCCATACTCTGTCAAAACTGACGCAGAAAGGACAGAACAGAGGGTTATGGGGACAGCATTCAACAAAGTCTTAGACAGTATTGGACTATAAGAGGGCACTTGGCAATGTCTAATTTATTTGAGGCAGGATGGGATGCTATGTCTGTGGTCAGAAGGTTGCTCATTCAAATCTCAGGGTTGGCAGAGTGGTTAAACTGTTATACCCTAGAGTAAGGCCCTTAACCCACATGTGGTCCAGGAACTGGCAGACCCTTCATTCTCAAAAAAATGCATGTCACTTTGAATAAAATCATATGTTAAAGAAATCTAAATGTTTATTTCTCTTCTCTCCCCCAACACTACGATGACTTAGAAGAAACGATCCTCAGAGTAATATAGTTCTCAGCTGATGGGATGAGAAAAGTTTCAAAAAGAACAAGCGGAATGGCTTTTTTTGCTTCAGGTCCCGTCCACGCTGTGTGTGAAATCACGTTTGGTGAAGGATGCCAGGACACAGTGGCCCACCTGCTGCCTCACTCACTTAGGCTCTGGAATTTTCTGCAGGCTCCTGTCTCACTGAGTCTATAGGCCGCCATCGGGGTTCATTACTATAGCACAGAACCATGATGCAGAGACCCACACACTAGGCATAATGCACAGTGCATCCCTGATTCTGTCAGAGTTACAGGATCGAAAATCTATATAATTTTACCTATATGTACTACAGGAAGAACATCAAGACACAGAGACAGGCACATTCAGCAAAATACACAATGCATCCCAAAATACACAAGGATCCAATATCTACATCTACATAGCATAGGCACAATTTCTGATCTGGAGATGCAGCCGAATCCAACCTGAATCAGCTTTTAATTCGTGGCACCGGCGCCACCTGTGGTGAATGTGTGCACATGCAGGGACAGGGGGAGGACATCCGTCTGCTGTTTTGTCTGCAGCTCCCATGGCAGATGCAGGTGCCAGTCAGACTGGGGCCCATCAATACGGCTCGTTTTCGTCATATTTATAACCACCCCTATGCTGCTTTCTCAGCGGAGATAGAGAGAGCGAAAGTCCTCTTATTCTGCATTATTTATGTCCAACGTTGTATTACACCCCTCAAGGTGAAAACACAGTGAGTACCAAAGCTCTATATCGGCGTTTTACACGTGTTCTCCATCACTGATTGCCAACCCAGCAAACGTGTGCTCTGTGTTATCTGGCTGAGCACCACGTTTCCATTTAAGCATTTCAATACTCACCACAAGTCTCTGGTTAATTAACAAACTGTAGTCTGTGAGTCCAGCGCATGAATAATGACACAAAACAAGAAGGTCGTTAACTTATCTAGTGTATAATTAAATGATAATTTCGACATAAAAAAGTGAAGGTCATTGAGTCATAAACCATTAAGTTTTGATACCTGAAAACAAATATAAGAGGGAATGGATTAATTTGTAAAATGTCAGGTTTATTGGTATCATTACTAAATTCATGCCTGCTTTGCTGCAACCTGGCTCTGTTCTGTTTAAATTCAGTGTTCAAACAGTGAAATGCCTGTGTAGTAAGAGTATGAATCTGTACCGTTAGACTGTGGACTCTATCTGTTGAATATCAAAGTCTATTCAGAATGAATATGAGGCTTTACCTCAGGACTGTAAAACCTAGAAGTGCAGAATGAGTCTGAGTCTTTACCCATAGATGACAAAGACTACAGAGCAGTGTGACCCTATTCTATCAATACTACAGGTCTGAGTGTGCTCGTCAATATAATATAACAGTAGCTATTCGCAGAGCCGAATCACTGTCAAGTCACCATAGGTGCTGGTGACACACAGTGAGCCTGGTTCCGGTATTATTATGCTGTTATTTCATATTTCCTGTTATCACTCTGTCCATTAAAAGCACGTCTTTTTACGTAAACACCCAGGAGTGCTCCCACCTGTGTTATTTATTTATCTTTACACTTTGTGTAATGCAGAAATCTTATTACTGTCTTTCTTGATTGCACAAAGGAGTGGGAGCAGAGCAGAGTAGCAGGAATGATTGTGACACAGTTTGACGGCATCGACGAGACCCAAGAGACTTCTATCTAGTCACTGTATACCGATCTGCTTGCCTGGTGCGTAATTGCAGCAAAAGTGGATTTTTATCTAGTTAATTGGCATGCGCTCCATGATATTGTTTTATAGAATAGCACCTCCTTAAATCTTGTGGTCATTGTAGGTCATGGCGGTGTTCATCTCTCTGAAACAAATTATGGACTCTTCAGAACTCTGTAGGATTGGGGGGGGGGGATTTTCATTTTGACAAAATTTATCTAGGCTCTGGGCCATAAAATTCAATCTGTTTTCTGAGCAGTAGCTGGTGACGTCGAGGCTCGTGGCATAACTCCCCACTCGCAAGTTCGATAAAGACCCCTCCACCCCCACCCCCTGAATGACAGGTGGAGAGAATGGGGGAGTGAGACCGGGTCTGTGCTAAGTACCTTATATTGAGTTTCTGTGAGTAGATGCCACCAAGGTATGCCAATAACAACCTCGTAGCTTATTATGCCTGTTCCTATCTGGAGATATCACTCTGTGGGGAAATGACTTCATCTAAATATTTGTTTGCAGGAAATTGCGTTTCAGATTGCGATAACATATCTGTCATTGCACCACACACCTCTTCCAAGACAAATGTTCTGCCAGGGTTCGGTCAGTTATTTTCCCCCCTTAATTCTAGTGGAGGTGCTTATTGCCTAGTATTTATATAAGAACGTTGTGTGCATCACCTCTACCTCGCTGGTGCTAATGGCTCTGAAGTCAGTGGGAAGTCAGTATGGATTAAACGCCATACGATGTATGAAAAAAGAGGTGAATTCAGACAGTGCCTCATTCTCTGCTGGTCGTAAAAGGTTTTCTGATTCTGGTGTCTGGATGAAGTCTCGGGTATTAAAATACACACGGAGCACTCGGTCAGCTGCCGGCGACGTTTATTCGGGGTTGTGATGGAGGTCTTTACAAAAATACCTGTATATTATGTGTCTTATTGTGTGCACCTCTTGACAGTGTGGTGTGACAAGTGTGGTCAACAAACATTTAACACACACACACACACACACACACACGATTCATGCAGAAAGTTGTTCTCAGTTTTTACTTATAGGAGGAGAGAACAGGATGCCTTTCTTGTTTTCTTGCTGATCCGGCACTTTTCCCGTTTATGGTTTTAAACATGTAAATAATCAGATATTTCCCTTAGGCACAATGCCTTGCCTGCCACTGTCTGTGGTGCTGAATTCACCTCTTATAGTGGTGGTGCTGGATGGACAGCACTGTCTGAGTTCACTTCTTATAGCAATGGTGCTGGACGGACAGCACTATCTGAATTCACCTCTTATAGTGGTGGTGCTGGACGGACAGCACTGTCTGAATTCACTTCTTATAGTGGTGGTGCTGGATGGACAGCACTGTCTGTATTCACCTCTTATAGTGGTGGTGCTGGACGGACAGCACTGTCTGAATTCACTTCTTATAGTGGTGGTGCTGGACGGACAGCACTGTCTGAATTCACCTCTTATAGTGGTGGTGCTGGACGGACAGCACTGTCTGAATTCATCTCTTATAGCGGTGGAGCTGGATGGACAGCACTGTCTGAATTCACTTATTTTAACCAGGGTTTGAAAACAATTCATTTCAAACAAAGCAATAAGTGAATAATACGGGAGCTTTTGCATATCGTAGGGGATCATAATAAAATTGTAAATGCTTATTCTGGTTATTCAACCATTCAACAAACTTGATTAACAAAAGCAATGGGACGCCCGTCTCCGAAATTCCTCCTCATCAGAATCATCATCTTAATCATCATCATCATCATCTTTGCTGCTCTTTTTAGTTCTGTTGTTGCAGTTGTTCTTGTTGCTGCCATAAAGTGGTAATAATCTTACTCATTCTGAATTACACCCAAAATAACAGTTACATAACACATCTTTTTTTAGGGAGACAGAGTTGTCTGTGCAGAGAGGGGGAATGAAAGAAGCAACGTTCTGCACTTGATTAATCCCACAGACTTTTCACAAGCAAGGCACAACACTATGCCAATCGACAAATCTGCAGTCCAGCAGAAAGACAGAATGGTAGGTATAATGAGTGCTGATGAATATTCGTATCGGATGTGGACAGGGACATTTATGACTGAGCCTTTCTAAAAGCAGATGCCTGTGCAAGTACTCGGTGCAAAAAAAATCACACACTTATTAGTGTATATATCACACAAGCCAGCTCATCCGTTCCTGGGAATTCATGATCCTGGGCAGTAAAGACCATTCTGTCTTCCCCTGGTCTGCTATAACCTTGCAACCGCTGCTGTTACAGGTGAGCAAACACTGATTTGTTCTGGGAAATGATGGGCGTTGTTTAACTGAGGTGAAAAAATAAGAAATAAATGGATTATTGGGGAGACACAGCAATCTAGGCCATAACCGAGTTATTTAGAATAAAGAACCATGTTTATATAGGATCATGGGGTCCTGTTTGCAGCTTGACAACGACGGCACATTACTGTGACATTATTATGAGAATCCGAGTTATGGCCTTGGGGTTCTGACTGATCAGATGATTGAGAGAAGTGTGCGCTGAGGCTAAGGAGTGTATTCCATATCCCATCTGCTGCTGCCGTCTTCCAAGGGACAGTTGGACAGGGTTGCATCTGGGAAAGAAAATTGACTGTGGCTCTGAAACATTTCCCACCAATAGCATCCATTTAGGCTCCAGTAATGAAAACATATAGCAGCAGTTTTAAGAGGATTTTAAGAAAAATCATGCTGAGCTTCACCTGAAAAAGATAAAGGTACAATGACATAGATACTCTCATCTGGTCAGAAAGTTCTTCCTTGGGCTCCTGTGGAGGGGTTACCTTGGCATTAGTTTGTGTAATGGCCACATCACTGAACTAGTTGCAATCCGTCCCTGCTGGCCTCTGTACAATGAGGCTGCTCTATCCAGTCTTGTGCAGCTTTGATTGGTAAAATGGATTAAAAGGCAACAGTGAGCACTCACTGTTCAGAAATGAGGCAAACAGGGGTGTGTATCATTTCAGGAAAAAAATGCTTCTCTTGATAATTAAGCCATATAATTATACTTAGGAAATCTATGGTATATATTGAATGCGTGCATTACATAATATACACTAGGTAATATTTCGAAAGGTAGGCCTACCACCTCACACAGTAAAGAAAATAAAATAAAATGTATAATTCAGCAGAAAGCAAGTCGTGTTGCACCGGGTATATCGAAAACTATTGCCTTCACAATTTCAGTGTTAGCTTACCTGTTCATCATCATAATCATCACCATCATAGTTGTCGTTTTTTTTTTTTGTTGTTGTTGTTAATAAGGAGAACAAAAAGAAAAATGGTATCTGTAAAATATGTTTATTCACGTCGTGCTTATTCTGTCTCCATTATTTCCTATTAAAAACAGAAAACTCTCTCCTTAGGATTCCGCTATCCGTTCGTCACTTTCCCAGCCGGCCGCCCGGCTGCCAGCCCTGACATCGCCGTGTTCCGCGCGGAGTCTCGCGCTCGCCGACCACGCCCCTTCACGTGTCGGCGCAAGCAGAAAGGTCCCGGCTCCCGCCGATGTCACTAGCACCACTTCACGTAACACGTGAGTCACTCGGCCGCAAAGACCGTAAAAACGAGCTAGCGCACCGTAATTGAACAACTGAAACACGGCGGTCAAAAACCGGACACGCTCAGCCTAAATTGCCTCTCTGAAGCACTCTACTGGAGACAGGGGTTTTATCTGCTCTGTGCATCAGCCATTTAGTCACTAGCAAGAAATATATTTATCTGTAAAAGCTTGTCGGGTGAATGTTGGCTAAGAGCCGCCTGCGCTGCGAGATACGTTCTAGTCGGCGCTAACTCTTTTATGACAAAAGGCTTGCAGTTTGCAACAAAGCCACTAGGTGACAGGCGCGCACATCAGAGAAATGTACAGATGGCCGAAGAGTAGGAAGTAACACATTTCCTAATCTTCCATGCACTATTTCTCGTCCAAGCTCTGAGCTGCGGCACTGAGCACTGAGTCTCCATAACCTAAACGTGAAAACTGTCAAGCTTCTGGTACAGATCTACTGCAGGAGAAACAGAATTTTAAGTTGAAGTAGCCAGCTGTATTTGTAAATAAAAGTAGGACAATTCTTTGGATGAAATGACTGAAGCTACTGGATAAATTGTTTCTGGGAAAGTGATGAAAACAGAGTGGCCTTTTCATGTTTCTGTTCACTGGTTGAAAGGGTACAGTTCGATTTTGGCAATTATTCATGGAGCAGAACACAGAGAAATTAGGCTGTTTGGCTCTAATTGTCCTCCAGTTCTGTTGTGTAAATCCTGTCACCCTGTTAATGCTCCTTCCTCAAACCGAAATCAAACCATTTGTTCATTTCATTCAAAGCTGCTCACAACCAATGCGCTGCTTTGCATATCAGTACAAAAACACTTAGGTACCAAATACAAATGAAACACATTTCAAAGACTGGTACAAAACCAGACCAGCACATTGCCCATATTGCAATGACAGGTCTGTTTAAACACCTTAATAAAATTCGTTTGAGTATTAAATAGTGCTGTCTTTTTTTCTTTTTTTTATCCAGAAAAAATAACAAAAAACTGTTTCAGAAATTTGTGTCTGACACTGATCGATTTAGTGTTGCAGCATCTATAAAATCTTCAAAAGAAGAGAGTTTGTAAATTTAAAATCTGAAATATACCAAAAACATTTGAAAACTGCACTTTCTAACCTGCTAGTGAAAGAATCAATATGCACCATAAAAACTCACAATAAGAAGAGGGTGCACAAGAAACAGAGCAATAAACGAAAGGAAAAATGGAAAGAGAATAAATTAAACTCAGAATTAACACATCAAAGTCATTTCAAAATAACATAAAAACCATTGTGATCAGAGGTGCCAGCAATTTAAATCAAACTAACACAACAGCGCCCAGTCTTGACAGACTTTTATAAATTACATTTTCCATCCGTGGCGCTTCAATGTACACAATGCGGAGGAAGCAGTCTTCTCCATAGTGAAGGTTTCATTGTTCTTCATTTTCATGATTTTCCTATTTTGTTGTGTCAAGGCTCTGACATAAGCTTTAGAACCCAAAGAAACTTATTTTGGAGCTCTGTCGTTCATATGCTGTCCAATAAGCCAGCCTAACTTTTAATATTTTGTCTGGAGGTCAGGGGCACTGCTGCAGATTTTGGGCTCAATGAAAGGATATTGCACTGGGCCCCTAAACCAGATCAATGCAATCATGGTCCAAATGTTTTAGGGTCCTTGCCACTCAGGGGCCATTGGAATCATCCTAACTCCCCCCAGCCCCCTTAGAGCACCCCTGCTGGAGGTTACTGGCATATATCCAAACTCACACACACCAGCACACCTGTACTGTTACTAATGTCAGAGGGAGAGTGGGTGCATTCTGGGATAGCAGTCAGCCTCTCTCAATCACCTTTATTTTCTGGCTGACTGGCATGTACGCACCTACTGCATACCACATCTAGGAAGGACGGACAATTCATTTTGGGACTCACAAAGCAGGACTTTACTACAACTCAAAACAGACACAGGAAACAAATGGACCACGAAGGGTCAAAAACAAAGTAGGTAAAATGATAAAATTAAGGAAGGGAGCAACACAGGAACAGCCATCGCGGAACAGCCATCGCGGAACAGCCATCGCGGAACAGCCATCGCGGAACAGCCATCGCGGAACAGCAGCAAACACAGGGCAACAAAAGCGACGCACAATAAGCAACTGAGGGCAAAGGCAGGCACATATATACAGAGATAATGAGGGTCAGACAAGGGACAGGTGTGGGCCAGTTACAATCTAACACTAGGGCTGGGAACAACAAGACACAGGTGAGGGCTATAATCACAAAAGATTCAAATACTAGGAAAGAGCAGTGACACCTGCTGGCCAGGCAGGGACTGATCCTCACAGGCTTGGCACATGCGCTAATCCAGTTTCCGTTTTTATCCTGTAGCTTCTCATTGCACTGCATTTATAGAATTACTTCAGATGCTATTACTTTAAATATTTGTTCTGTATCTCCTACAGTGACTATGTCCTCATTAGGCAACAATTATGCACACAAGCTTTACATTTTGTTTGTTCTACCCATAAACTCCATCGTTCGTATGCACATCTTTACCAGTACAGTAGCTACAGCATGAACAAATAACGATATAGCTGGATTATGGATATAGCTAAAGACGGTTTGAGTTGGGGCTTAATCTCAGCACCTTGGTGCTACTTACGATAGCTTGTTCCTGGCCAGAGTACTGGCTCATGGTGTATTTGAGAGGCCATTTAGGCTAATTCACGTTTATGCTATCCAGTGTCATGGTACCTTGACCTTAATCGATCTAAAGGTCACGCTCATTAGCTGCCCCATCGCCTCTGACACCCAAATCGCCAAAATCATGCTATAGCTCCCTCCGGCGCCATTCAGCTCCTTCAGCGACATGACCCATCACTTTGCCACAAAAAAATCACTGTTGCAAACAGAAGACTTTTTAGGCAATTAAGCTGAGGATGGGGGAGGATGGTGTTTTACAACCAGCTTGCAGGCCTGGGTGATGGGGATCAACTCGTCAGCCTGGCAACCAAGATAATTGCCAATTTCAGCTGAGGAGATGTGATGAAATAGACAGTCATATGTACCAGGCTGGGTCCTGTGAGCATTGTTTAAAAATAAACAAATAAATAATGATGATAAGAAGACAACAATAATAATTGTATTGTTATTATTTTTATTGTTATTACTAATAAATTAGTGCTATTATTATTATTATTATTATTATTATTATTATTATTATTATTATTATTATTATTATTATTATTATTATTATTATTAGGAATATTGTGATAGTGGAGCATCCTTCCTAAATTCTGGAAGCTTCTTGGATCATCTTGCCGGTCACCAGTGTCCAGGCATGTTAATTGTCCCAAATGTTAAAAGGGGACAAAGACAGTGGAGGGCACCTCAACTGCAAATAACCCGGGCTCCGAAATGGAGTTCGTTACTCCTGTGACTCCCTGCTTCCTTTGGGGGGTCCTACACATGAACTAAAAACTTTCTACCCATATCAACACATGGTCCACTCCGACTGGCATGAGAAGGGTCCTCAATCTCATACTTGCTTTCACAGGCTTTATAACATGTTAGCTTCTGTGCTAATATAGATTTACACCTCGCAGTATGAAATCGTGGTATGGAATTGCTGGCATTTAGGTGAACTACATTTCCTATGACCACCAGTTTTGATCATGTGACCTGGCCACCCGATACCCACCTCCTCTGGGCCGCTTCTGTTCATCATGACTGAGCTCCTGATACGCACATTTTCCGATTGAATCATTTACACCAAGTGTGGTTGGGCCCTGTCTCCAGTGAGAGCGCCATCTCCGAGGAATTGGTGTGACGGGCACAGATAATAATCAGAATAATAGCAGGCGACACTGGAGGGTGGTGTGTTCATCATGCTGCTGATGCTCCGCATAGGATCCCCAGGGCTGCAGCAAAGGTCACAAACACACAGCAAAGTGGGGATACCGTGCACCCCACTAAACAGGATATTTTTATTGATTTAATTTATTGCAATATTTGCAGAAGACATGTACGTGTATCTAAAGACTTTGGATAGCTGAGAGCCAGTTTTGGATACTTCCTGTCATTGCGTTCAGCTTGAGTTTCCTTTTCAGGGAAGTAATCGGACTGGAAAATGAAATTAAAACACATCAGCTGGTTTTGAGCAAAACAAGCCACCTGCTGAATATGCGGCATGACGTTTACTTGCTGTTTACGCTGTTGTGAGTCTGTGATTTTTAAGCTACCTTAGGATGCCTTAGCTAAGGTGGGATAGACTTAAATTTCACATGCACAGCTCCACAAAAACGTCAGTGTAATACGATCCATCACAGAACGACATTTAAAGATTTAGAACTTGCATGCGTGTGTTCCTGCCTTGTACACTGATTGGCCATAACTATATTTTCAGACTGACGTTTATAATATGTTTTTGTCCTGGAGAATGACGTTTTTGCAGGATCTGGTCTTATTTGAATGTCTTGCTTCTGGCGTTGGCCATTTTTGTCCTAAAATTCACAGTCTTCTGCAAAAAAAAGAGTTGCTGCCACAGCCTTAAATTGAATACATGTAATCATTCTTTCTTGTCCTTCAGGCCCTGCCACATTCATCTTTGCAATCTGTTGGCCATAATCTGTCATGCCCAAGGTCCGAGAAACAAAGTGGGCAGAACAAAAAGGTTGGGATGAGGATGTGGCTTCAGGTGTCTTCAGGGTGAAATACAAGAAGGCTCATCCTGGCTGATCAGGTTAGAGAGCCAGGAGATGGAATTTTCAACTTAATCAAGTGCATTTATTAACCATCTGATTGGTTTTAGTTTAACCTAACTACCATTCAACAAGTGACTGAGGGAGAGTAATTGAGCTGTAGGTTGTAAAGGGGGACAGGCAGTGGTGAGGGGACAGATTGCTCAGACAGTGCCCCCTTCTGTCAGGGCACGAGGTTTTGGGGACGGTACGTCTTCCTAACGTTCATGAAATCATTCATTGTTACGCCCCATCCATCATCTGCGCCGCTATGCGGGGACGACGTGACCCATTCGTGTTTCCGCTGGAAGAAAAAGTCGGAATGGGGGGGTTGGAAGTGAGATTGATGGCATGCGATCCTGAACGAAAGATTTGTGGGAAAAAAAATGGGAGCAACAAAAGAAAGTTTTCAAGATCTAACAAGAGACATTACAAGAAAGATGTTTTCACAGTTACCTGGTTCTTTATCCCCTAAGTACGGAAATCTCGTTAAGTACCTATCAATTTACTAATTGGAGAATATGGCAGAATATATCAAGGACCCTGCTACTGAGGTGTGGCTGGATAGACTTCCGCAAGGGAGCGTCGCAAAAACGGTGTTAACTAAAAATTAAATCACCTCCAGTTTGGGGTGTAAAAATGAATTAGCTACGCATGATATGGGTTATTTTTATTTTTATTTTATTAGTTAGCATGACTGCCGTATGAAAGGGGAGACGGACGGATCGTACACGATTACGGCCTACTTGGAAGCTGAAAAGCTGCATGAAGAATCGCCCCCTGAATCCGGCAGCTTCATCTGCATTTTGCAGAGATGAAAAGCAAGATAAAACGAGTTTTAAGTCGCATTAATGCACAAGCATGCAGTATACTACAGAAGAGTGATTACGGAGTTCCACATCTCAGCAAGCTGAATATGCTCTTAATCTCAGATTTACACTTTTTATTATGGCTTTGAATAACTGGATATTTATCGAGGTGGTTCAGGGCCAGTTTTGAACTGTACAATAACGCATATTCTTGTGTTAATGGCCACGGCCAGAACGTTGAGTTAGTCAGATGGCTCGCCACCATCCCAAGGGGGGGGGGGGGGGGGGGGGGGTGGCACTTTGATTAACTGGGATTTCCTCCATCGAAGCCGGACCCACTCCCCAGTTCTCCTGTGGACAGCTGAACGAAAGGAAACGCTCGAGGGGTCAGAGACAGATGCTGGGATGATACGCTCCACACGCCGCCAATATTGGAAGAGCGTCTCCAACCTAAGTGCCCCCCCCCCCGGGGGCTTTCCAACTGCCTGATAGGGATGATTCCCCAGCACCAGGTGTCCGGGCCTTTTGTTCCCTCCGCAAGGTCTCACTACATCTCATTAGCCTGGGCCTGGCGTCCGGCTCGCGTCCATGGCCCAAAACCGTCTTGTCAGCGGGAGCTGGCCTGCTTTCTGAAAAAACCCGGCTTGATCATTTACAGCCCGCTCTGGTGAGGGGGAGGTGAAATCTGGATAATCTACCCGGGATGCCGTTTGCTTTGCTGGTCTGCTCGCATTTTGCAGTGCAGATGTAGTGAACAGGCGCCATCCGACTTGGCCCGAAGGGCCTACTCTAAAGCTCTAAAACCTCTTTTTGCGTTATAAGCCGTAGCGTGTCTGTATAAACGCTAACACATCGACAGGTACTGTAGGTAATATGGGAGAAATTAAAAAAAAAGGCATAAATCCACAATATGTGTCAGTAAATCATGGAATTATAGTGTTTATATGTGGCGCTCTGGGATGGGTTATATGTTTGCGCCTGTGTCCATGACAATACATGGTTTTGCATGTAATGACCATGCAGGCATGTGAGTCCCACTGGAGAATACACAAGCAGTGCTTACGTTCTCCTACAGCGGCATGACCGGCAGAGACTGTTGTGATTATCGGAGACAGGTCAAAGGTCAGCAGAACATAATTACCCAGGAGGCTTACATGCGGAGGTGGCTAACTGAGACCCATCTTTCACCTGCCGAAATTGTCACTACTGCTCGTGTCCAATTCTTCTGGGATGCTGTTACCTTTCAGCCCACAAATATATTGGTTATACATCATCATATTTATATATTAAAACCATAATTATCTTTGACTTCTCTTCTCTGTGGTCTATCCCAGGCAGCATAGAGCAGAAGGCTAGGGCTAGTCTAGTATCTGGGTTTGTAGGGGCAAAACACAGGTACAGGAACTCTCCTTCATAATCTCCATTTTGCCGTTTATGATGGCCAGTCAAACTCATGTCCCGAATCCTGCCGTTGCCTCTATAGTTTATCATGGGCAGCTAGAAAGGAGCCCCCATCTTGAACC
>JABFEB020000079.1:20398644-20410961 GCA_019775895.2 Stomatorhinus ivindoensis
CCCCCCCCCCCCCCCCCCCCCACAGTTGAACAGAACAGATTAGCTGGGGTGCCTCCGTTCAATCTTCTGGGCGAGCTGGTCAGTCTTAATTTCTACTGTTCCACTTCATCCCTCAGTATGTGACAGTGCCGTCGGAATTCATCCCCGGGAATGTCAGGGAGTGGGGCGACATGGGGGAATTGTGCCTTTTCACGTGCCGATATTGTAAGGAAATTACATTATTGGTGCGGCGAATGCACGGCCTAGGTGCGTCGTCACAGACACGCAGGACGGCGTGCAGATGAGTTATGATGGGATGAAGTCTCGGAATACATGCATAGGAAATGTGTTTACTTTCATTAGCAGGTAAACAGGAGTCGAGATGAATCAATACTGGGAAATGGATACATACATATTAATAAAATATGAATGACTATAATAACATATCCTGGGGGAAATATTTCTGTCGCATGGAATGCAGGCACGACAGCAAATATTACAGACATAGCACATCTTTCATAATCATTCTGCACAATGCAAATAAACTTTAGAAAGAGCCAAAGCTAAAACACGTTTTTCAAGTTTACCCCTACGACTGCTCCTCAAGATTCAGTTTAAAACATCAAAAGGTAGTTTTTGATAATATGCGTGGAATTTCAACGATTATAAGTTAAAATGTTGGCTTGTCAGTTGCTCTGGACGAACGCGGCCAAGCCTGTAAGTAGTCAGATAACTGCCATTTTCACCCAGAGGCTGATTCAGTAAGCTCAGGCACCAGCAAGGACACCTTTGAATTCGATGTCAGGACCTCACAGGCTGTTACACATAAACACTGAGAAAGGGCAAGAGCCCCGCTTAAGTGGAACCTAGACCAGACTCAGGCCCTCGGCACCAGAGACTCCAGGTGAGTTAATTAAATTAAAATCTGCATATTTTATGTCCCATGATTGGCCAACCAACCATTTGCTCGCCAAGTCTGACGAAGGAGTTCATTCAGTTCTCAAAAATGTCACATTTCTGTCAACATTTGTTGGACTTTCGATGGTTTATGTGCCTATATATTTCTTTATATATTATTTTTAAATTATTTAACAGTGAAGAAAAAAACCTAGAAAATCAAATACTTCATTATTAATAAACATTCTCCTGATTTCAGCGGCAGGTAATTGAGTATAAGAGTGTGTGTGAGCTGCAAAGATTTTATTTTTTTTGCTGGTTGTGATTTATTATTTTTTGACAGGTTATATTCATCACACAGACATCTGCCAAAGGAAGTTATTTCCTTCCTCAGTGTCTATAATAGCATTAGCTATACTCATGTTCTCCACCTAATGCATTATTTCACATCAGTCCATGCGTTCAGCGCACGTCCCAAATGAATCTGACAAAGGTTATCGTTGCACCTCTGGCTGGGGGTGGCTGAGAGAGATGACATGTTCTTTGAACTGTTGTAAAAGTCTGTAAAACGCTAAAGTACTTTGCTACTGGATTCAAATCCACACCGAGACTCCTTGACTCACTTGAGTTGGACTCTGTAGCTGACTTTCCATTTTAGTTGTATGACTCAATGCTCCAAAAATAAAATAACCATCTACAAGACAGGCAGCATAAATGTAAAATGAGGATTAGAGATACTATACCTCATGTTCATCCTGCCAAGTAGGCTGAGATGATGTAACGCACATTCTTGAAGGGTGACATGGGTCTGTGCTGTAGACTTGCAAAGTGACATCAAGGGCAGTGTTGCTCTCAGACCAGTCCTGTGTTACTATTAACATAGCGATTGACTGTATGCTGTCTGTTGCTTTGTGGACATCGCGGGCTTATGGTTTGGTAGGTTCATGTCTGGGTTATTTTCTTATTTTTTTCTTCTAAAAACAAAGTACGTATGAGGTGTCTTTCAGAAGATCAAGGGCTCCTCATCACCCCACTACTCTGCAGAAAGAGAAGAGTCAAAGGCAGGTTATTCCACTGAAACGCTGAAAGGATCATCTGGAGCAGATGCTGCTTGCAAGTGGCAGTCAGGAGGAATGTTACGAATATCAATTTATAAAATACAGGAAGCTGGGGCAGATTAACACTGCAGTGACAGTCAGAGGGCTTTGCGTAGGGTTCTGGACCTCTGTGTAGGGTACAGGGGTTCTGTGTAGGATACTGGAGCTCTGTGTAGGGTACTGGGCCTCTGTGTAGGGTAAAGGGGCTCTGTGTGGGATACTGGAGCTCTGTGTAGGGTACTGGGCCTCTGTGTAGGGTACAGAGGCTCTGTGTAGGGTACTGGGCCTCTGTGTGGGATACTGGAGCTCTGTGTAGGGTACTGGGCCTCTGTGTAGGGTAAAGGGGCTCTGTGTGGGATACTGGAGCTCTGTGTAGGGTACTGGGCCTCTGTGTAGGGTACAGGGGCTCTGTGTAGGGTACTGGGCCTCTGTGTGGGATACTGGAGCTCTGTGTAGGGTACTGGGCCTCTGTGTAGGGTACTGGAGCTCTTTGTAGGGTACAGGGGCTCTGTGTGGGATACTGGAGCTCTGTGTAGGATATTGGGATTCTGTGTGGGATACTGGAGCTTTGTGTGGGATACTGGAGTGTTCAAACCCACTTTCAATCCTTACTGACTCCCTACCACACTTTAGCACCATGCTGTTCCATCTCAGGCCTCATTTTCCACGTGTGTGTGTCCAAATGATCACCTGTCTTGCCCACCAAGCAGAAAGCATCAGCGATGCTCCCCGTCTCTGCCTCAGGGGATGGAGGAGGGGGGTGTCGACCTGTCCCCCAGTGCTGCCAAGAGAAGCATGACTGCTGGAGGGGGCGGTGGGATGGGGGGGGGAGGTCTTTTTCGGTCGACCGATTCCGAAACTCACGCCAGATTATTTACAATGGGAGCTGCATGTCACATCAGCGCTGAGAATGATGGTGAGGCAGGGCCCCTAAATGTCAGCCTGACAGGATGTGGACGGCAATGTGACACGTCTGAAGCGTTTTCACAGGGATAGTACTGTCACCGCAAGACACGCTGAAGGATGGAGAGCTGCTGGTCATTTGCAGGCGTATTCATACCTATAAATATATCCCCGCAAATTGCATTAAATATATATATAGGGCCATATTTACACTCATATTCATCAACAAAACGATTGCTTCATTACATAACTGCTACACATTCCCATTGAATTCTGGGACGTATCTCACAGTGAATTAATGCACTTTCAATAAAGGGGGAAAAAAGGGTGATGGAGATAATGGCATAAACTGTTCGTCGTTCATCTTATCGCCAGTGTGTCCTGCCTAGTAATTCATTTTTAAATAGCTTATTATGGTCGACAACGAGAACACTCTACGCCATCGGTTTGAATTAGCTGAGCGACAGCCCGGACCATAATAGATAATTAAATGGCCTCTTGTGCACTTAGTTAAACGGAACGTTAGAGGTATTGTTACATTCACGATCGATTATCGCCTCACGGGCCAGGATATTTGCCAAAACGGAGTGACGGCAGTTTTTGATGAGGTGAGGAATGATGCAGTCGATGTGCAACCACCGTCTGGACATAGGAACGGATCATCTTAATAGGTTAAATAAACCTGAAAGTGTCTTGGTGCCATTGCTACAGCCCCAAGGCATTCAGCCGGAGGCGGGAAGCGGGAAGCGGCGAAAGTCCTCGCTCGCATCTGCAGGGTCAAAACAAGCCACAATTACCCCGAGAGCGCGTACTTCCATCGGAAAGATATTTCGACTTATGGGTGACATATCCTGGGGTAGTCCAAAGCGCCAGGATTCAGTTTATAATGGGTTGTTTTGTAAACTGTACTTTTTAACAAGGCAGGTGAACTGAACACATGGATTGTCTGTGGGTATATGGACAACACGCACAAACCTCACATTTTCAAGTAAAGTAAAATGTAATTAGAGGAATGGAGAAAGCTCTTTGGGTGAGCTGGATTTTATTCCGTAACTGTATGTAGTTTCAAGGTGTGTAGTCACATGACCTTGTTCAGGTGAAATGGGCATGGCCTAAAACGTGACCCACACACACCTTGAGAGAGAGTTTGCTCTTTAAGAATTAGTTTACCAGACTGTTCCCCATGGCTGATTCTAGGGCTGTTTTAACATGTGGCGAATAAAAGGGACAATAATTTATACAGAGGGGTCTACCTAATCATAATGATATGTTTTGAATCACTGAGTGACATGGAAAGGGGCCAGTCTGCTTTCAGGTGGGGCCCAGTGTTCTGCTACTCTATGCACCCCTGCATCCTGATCGTTAGAGCTTTGCAGGATTGAAAAAACCTTTCGTATGGGTCAGAGGGTACTGTGAAGCCCCTACATAAGGGTGCCCACTGTGTGCCAGATTTCACGTATGACATCAATCTCCTAAAGCCAGCGTCTTACACCCTCGTAGAGGTGTTTCGGCAAGGCACAAACTTATCCGAACTTATCTGAGAAGCACAGCACAGGGGCCTCATTTATTTCTTTATTTTGTCAAATTCACCTCTTGGGGACATTCTGCTGATAGCGTGCCTGCTTCGCTTCCCACAAGGAATGAAGGGTAGGTCACAGCATTGCCAAAGAATGCGGAAAAAAATCCAAAAAGCCCTGATGTATGTAAGCTTGGAGGCACAGTCAGTTCATAGAGGCGTGCTTCTCTAGATTGAGGTATTGGAAAACCCAGGCAGATCAGAGCCTGGACCATTGCACTGCTCCGGGCTTATATAAGGCGACTCAAGGTTGCTAATTACTAAACGAAAGCATCTTTCCTGTGCTTGATTATCTGTACGGACAAGCAAATCAATTTTCTTTAACTCGACTTGTTTTAGATGATAAATTAAGCTGTCATGGATATCTGCGAGGTCTGTGAACCTCTAACTAAAATTAAGGGCAGAAGAGGTCTTCAGGATTCACCTGATTGAGTTTGTGGCAGGTTACAGAACCCTCACTGAAGATTCACGTTCAGGTCTTCACAGGTTACTAGCGTGAAACAATCAAACTGCCATTGACCGTAGAGGCTCTTTATATGTCAATTTCCCATGATTAGTTTTGTTTGTTTCTCTGTCTGTATGATGAGCCATTTCACTTTGAGCTACTTCAGGTTTTACAAACTACTTTAAAATTGAAGGGCTTCTATGCCTGGCTAAATATTTCAATTCTTATTGTGCTTCGATTTGTCTCTTTCCTTGATTGAAAGACTCATCATATTAACATTAGTGACACATGCATGATTATAGGAGACTGATCAATCACACAGCAAGAGTTCAGTGCTTAAGTGAAATCCAGGTCCTTTTATCTGAAAAATTAGTTTAAAACGATGTCCTTTGTCCTTTGTGAAACACAATTGTCCTGCTTGAAGGTGACCAGCACTGTCCACCACTTTGTGAATCTGTCTCATAACCCACAGATTCCAGAACCTTACAGAATATCAGACGTGATTCTCGCTAGTGTCTGACCCATAGTGTAATTACATAATCATTCTTCTTTAATAGGGCTTGGCTGACAGGTACATAATAACCCCAGCTGGGGGGTTTCAGCAGTCTCGTGAGGAAAGCATATTTCAGATATTGAGCAACATCTATATTTGTGTGTGGAAATCATTCAACCCTTATCATGTGACGGCGTACTGGTGCCTGAAAGTTAGTACAATCCACAATATTCCAATACACTGATATATACTTGTCAACATAATATGTCTACATTGTTTATGTAGCAAATACAGTATCAGTCAAAAGTTCAACACACCAAGCCTCCTACAATAGAGAGATTGAGATAAAGATATTGTTGCATCACATGACCAGACCACCTGAACTAAACACTGTATAAATGGTTTTGGAAGAGTATGATCAGAGTGATGGAAAAGTGGCCAATGAGAGTTCAGCATATATGTGGGACCTCCTTCAGGACGGCTGGAAATGCATCCCAGGAGGCCTCCTCATGAGACTGGTGTAGAGGAGACAGTAGGTCAGTCAGTTCCTGGGGAAACTGGGGCTAAGGACCTCGCTCAAGGACCCAATGGTGGGATCACTTTGTCAACCCAGGGATTTGAACCGGCATCCTCCTCAATAATTCTTTCCCAATCAATTCTCACACACAGAGCTCCCCGCCCCCCAAAACATATATTTTTTTTAATGCTCATTGGTTGGTAAATAATCCATGTTATTTTATGGTTTTGATGTCTTTTGTAATTATTCTAACATGTACAGAGTAACACAAATAAACATTTCTATGGGTAGGCATTTCCAAACTTTTGACTGGTACTGTATCTGGAATCAAAAGAATTTTTGAGAATATTAAATCACATTGTATGCTTGCTCCTTCTGTCCATATCGTATAGATTAAACACTATGACTGAGGTCATGTGACTTCTGAGTGAATGACTTGAGGACCAAAAGACTGAATACACGTAGAAATGACAAATTTTTGTCCAGAAAGCATCCTGGCATGCAATGGGGATCATCTCAGGATTTAATTCCCCAGGAAGCATGGTAAATTTCTGATTGGCCACCAGAGTATCCTCTCCCCTGTCACTCACTAATTCTAAACATATCATTGGCTAATAAGGTAGGCCCTTCCTTATGAATTATGACCCCCCCTTATGCCCCCACCTTTCAAAATCCTTGAACTTTCCAGTGGCCTGTGACTTATTTTATAACGACTCAAACTGTACCCATCATCCACTGGGATATTTTGGAGCTTGACAGAGGTACATAGTGTGATCATCTAGTTGTTTTTGTTTCCTGGGGTGTGCTTTGTGAAGACAGACTCTTCACTTCGGATGAAGTCTCGGATGAAATAAAGCGAAAAATACAGATTTTTATTATTCTTAGAAAATGTATTTCAGATGCCAAAAAGTTATAAATTAATGCATTCAATTTCCTTTTATTGGTCAAATTATTAAGTTATTGCTTATACCCCAATTAAAAGCTGCATGCTGGCATATGCTCAAACATAAAGGGTATTTTATGGTGGCTCCAGGTGTTCAGGAGCTTTGCATTTTCTCCAAAAATCATTAAACGAATAACTGCGGGTGTGTATAAATTAAATTACATTTTGAAAGTTCTGCTAATTAAAACACTGCATTACTCTGTCTCCAGTGTTCTGTGGACCTGTAACAAAAATACAGTTTTTTTTTTTTCATACAGCGGTTGGCTAGGAAATCCAGTGCTAATTGCATCATTGGTCATCAGAGCTTCATGTGGTCCTTCCGTGACGCCTGCTCTTCCTGCCTCTCTGCTCTTACCTTGGGGCAATTCGCAACTCCTACATGTAAACACAATGAAGTGCTACAACGTTGGTTTGTTGTTTGAGGCTAATTAGCACTTCTTTAAGTATAACAAAATAGCCACATGTTAGTGCTATGGAAAGTCATAGATTATGAATACAGGTTAGTTAAAAAGGTCCTAGTATCTAGGCTTAAGACCCAACCACAATCAAAAACACATCAGGAAGCAGTCGATCTTTGTTGTAAGTACTGACTGCCTCCATTCGTTTGAACATGTAAATTGCACATATACCTTCCATTAATTAAGTTTTTATTAATATTTACTTCTGTCCTTAACCCCTAGAACCCAACAAACATAAAATTGATTTCCACACCAATTAATCTCAGGCACGTAGCTCTGGATAGGTATAACACACAGACATGAATTGCATATCGTTGGAATCGAGATAACTTACTTGATCCGCTCATCTAAGTTTGAAATATTGTGCGCTAAAGAATTCCAGAGTAATCCTGTGTGCAATGAGGCATATATTTTAAACGTTTCCCACCAAGATGCACCCCTAATAATCCATAAAACATCGTCATTATTCACGTTAGACTGAAATGAAAGCACATGTTTGCTTCAGCAGTGATCCACAAAATTCTGGAGAAAAATATTTATTTTGTAACTCATTTATTATATGCCTATAAATTAAGGGATGGAACAACACTCAAACTTGGCTGGAATTCTACTAGAAATTCCAACAGAATGCAGCATTCTATTTATTAGGAAGACAATTACTAGATATTTGTATAATATTTATTCATAAAAGTTTGTATATGCATGTTTGATGTTGAGCTCCGTCAAAACAGCTGAAACAGAATGCACTTTTGCGTATCTGGAACACCTCCTACATGTAATCACGATGAAGTGCTACAACGTTGCTTTGTTGTTTGAGGCTAAAATGCGACAAAGATTCATTCTTAAACTTCACTTTACCAATCATAGTGTACTTTATACATAGCATTTTAGCCACAAACAAGCCAACGGTAGAATGATACAATAAACATTCATTATGAGACTTTAAAATTGTTTTATGTGGCATGGTGGTGCAGTGGTTAGCACTGTTGTCTCACATCTCTGGGATCTGGCATTGAGTCTTTGCAGGGGATCTATGTGTATGGCGTTTGTATGTTCTCCCTGTGTTCTGGGGTTTCCTCCAGGTACTCTATCCCCCTGCAGTCTAAAAACATACTGAGGCAAATTAGAATTACTGAGGAATTTGAATATGTGACATTGTATTTCTTATGAATTGGATGATATCAAATCTGTCAGCATTTTTGTATCAAATTATGACATATCTGAGTAGCCCAGAATGTGCTGAAAACAAAAACATACAGCATATATGTCATGTACATACCATGGAACATACAGCATATATGTCATGTACATACCATGGAACATACAGCATATATCTCATTTACATACCATGGAACATACAGCATAAATCTTATGTACATACCATGAAACATACAACATATATCTCATGTACATACTATTAAACATACAGCATATATCTCATGTACATACCATGGAACATACAGCATATATCTCATGTACATAGCATGGATCATACAGCATATATCTCATGAACATACCATGAAACATACAGCATATATCTAATGTTCATACCATGAAACATACAGCATATATCTAATGTTCATACCATGAAACATACAGCATATATCTCATGTACATACCATGAAACATACAGCATATATCTCATGTACATACCATGTTATGAGCCTGATATCAAAGGGATAGAAAAACACTTTAAAATGGATATGGTTCAAAGGGTTAATATTGCTTTTCATAATGTTCTGTTGGTGTATTTTTTAACATTTTCTGGCATAAAATTACCTACCATGCTGCTGTATCAGAATGCCCCCCCCCCCCGATCAATAAAATAAGATCATTGTATTACCCTATACAGATAAATGTTAGATCTACAGTTTTCTAAAGTACGAGGTCAGAGGGAGCATGGGGGCACACCTGCTTCGATGGTAATATGGGGGGCAGCTTGCAGCACTTTATCAAGCAGTCTCCTGGACAGCAGCCAGCAGATCCCAGCGTGATTGCTGTCTCAAATTCTTCACAGTCTTCAAGTTTCCAGAACATTCTGAATTGCATTTAGCTACATCTTTTGACTTTGGTATGAAAATAATATATATTTTCCTGAAACTCAATGTCAGATGCATAGATCAAAGCTCCTCAAGTACTTGCCCTCATTGAACTAACAACCATCTGGTTGAGGGTCGATACACCATAAAAGCTGCAAAAACAAAAACCTACCTAGTCCTGTTTAACCTACGTAGTTATACATCCACTTCCATGCTTTCTGCATGCCTTTGATTTGGTTTTGCGCTGTCTTTATTCTGTTATGTGTTGCGTTACTGACTGGAAACACCCTCTCCGCATTTAGGGCCTACCTCGAATAGCCAGCACTCGCAAATATGACAGTAATAATAATTTTTAAAGAAAAAAGGATTTTCGGACCTAAGAGTCAGAGGGATCTTTGAGGCAGAATGTTTAAAAAAGTCCACTTTAGGAAGGATAAAAGAACATGAGTGTTATTGATTATTTCCCCTGAGAGGGAGGGGGCAACGAGGCGAAGAGAAGGAGCAGATTTCCTGTGTATTATTCAGATGAGCAGGATTAGCAGATAACGGCAGCTTCAGCTGATTTGTCTTGGCTCAGTTCCTCAGTCACGGCAGACTGTGAAATAAACAGATATATTTGGACACTGAGGGAAATCTGTGGCAAGTGAAGACAGTTATCACTATGGACGGGCAGGGGAATTTTAGCCCTGCGTTGGAGCGATACCCTCCAAGACCCGTTACCAAATGGCTGTGCCCATTACATTAAATATTTGCGAGTTTATACTGTAGAGTACAGAGGTACTGGGGTCACACTACAGGGGGGATTCACTTATCTGGGGGCCCTAGGCTGACGCCAGCATGACCACTTGGCTGTTGCCGATTATCTAACCTGGGGGTCCGAAACTCAAATTTGCTGGGGGTCACTGGCTAGGAGCTCTTCTCCTAGGCGGCCACTTCAGCTGTTTTTGGATACTCTGGTGGCCAAAAGAGAGATGAGCGAGAATAATCTGCTAATCAGTGTGCAGGAATATGCTGGTAAAGCTTTGCCGAGGGCGGGGATACCGGCTAATCGATCCGAGGGCCAGATTTAATAAGGTTCACCGCAGCATTTTTCCAGAGGCAGGATGGGGCCATGATACTTGCCGGGTCCCTATGGGCTGTATACCCTAGGACAGACTATGCGTTAATATGCCCCTAGGCCCTGCATTTTAACAAACGCTTACAGCTGTTTATGGGCCCTCCAGCAGCAGCTAAAATGTGATCGAAGGTTTTTTTTGGTCAATGCCTTCAGTTCTCTTGAATTTCTGAGGAGATCAAGGGCAGTCATTGATTGGTTAGACTGAAGGCGAGCAGCGTGAGCGCTTAAAGAAACAGACACCAGTTTCTCAGTCCTTTCACAGAGATTCCAAATGAAACATTTAAAATTACATTGACCAAGGTGGCCTGTGACCCTGCAGCCATCATTGTTTTCAGTTGTCATCAGTTTCATTTTCATTTTGTTTAATGGTGGTCTTTTTTTCCCAAACTGTTTTTAAGACAAATTATGGGGTGGCGCAGTGTGCTCTGGTTAGCACACCTCTGAGATCACGTTTTGAGCTTCTGTCAGGATTCTCTGTGTGTGGCCTTTGCATGTTCTCCCCGAGCCGTCATGGGGTTTCCTCTAGGTACTCCGATCCCCCACCCCAGTACAAAAACATGTGAGGTTAATTGGAGTTGCCAAATTGCCCATAAGTGTGCATGTTTGAGTGAGTGGGATGTGTGTGCATGTGACCTACCATGGGCAACCCATCATGGTTAGAATTTACAATTAGGTGATCAGTGGTCATTGTTAACACACCACAGCACACAGTGCCCAACAATGAAATGTGTCCTCTGCATTTAACCCAAATGTGACTTCCGTGACATAGCAGGGGGCAGCTAATTCAGCGCCCAGGGAGTAGTGTTTGGGGGCGGTACCTTGTTCAGGGTACCTCAGTGGTGCCTTGCTGGTCGGGGATTCGAACCACCAATCTTTCAATTACAAGTGCGCTTCCCTGCTTTGCAGGTTGCAAGTGTTATTCCCTACTTTGCACCCATAGGTTCCAGACCCCCCGCAATTCCAAATAGGACAGAGGATTTCAGAAGATGAATGGATGAGTTACACCAGGGCTATTCAATTCAGGCCCTTGATTCCAAATCCAGGCCTTGTTTTCAGTTCTCCCAGGTAGTTAGTTTAATAATTACCGATTCTGATTGGTCAGAGGCTTCACACCTGGCTCACAGGTGAAGGAAGGCTGGAAAATCAGCTGATTGAATAGCCCTGGGTTACAATATTACAGCACGTAGTTCCTACATTTCCTATAATCCCGTGCATACATGTCACTGGTAGTATCCATCTGTTCATTTTGTTTGGTTCTTTGTTTGATCAGACTAGACCCCCCTTGACTGAAAAACTACAAGCAAGTCTATATTTTCCTCTGGTTAATAACAGCTAATCATCATATAATCATCAAAGATCAGGACTAAGAGAGCAAAAATACATAAATTGACAAAGAAACTTAGTGACAATAAAAAAAGCTATATATTATATATAGAAGTTATGGCCCAATGGAGATACTTAAATTACTTGCATGAAATATTTATGAGAACTTGAAGTATTCCTCTCGGTTGTTTCCAGGCTCCTGAAAAATAAAATTAAAATATAAGGTAGAAGTAAATGTTTTATGCCCAAGCCCTAAAGTTACCGTTATGCCCTATGCAGGTGCTTCCAACGTCATGAGTAAGATACGGCACGGAATAAAAGTGAGAAGACAGTGTGGCATTACACCGCACTGAGCGGGATGTCGGCACGCGCGTCTTATACTTATAAAGGATCTATCCCATTCCTTTTCTTGAGTCCTTTGTGCTTGTTAATTGTTTATAACGCTCAACTGTTCTATCCAGTGCCCGACTAACTCCCTAGCCGTTGCCTATCCAGTGCCCGACTAACTCCCTAGCCGTTGCCTATCCAGT
>JABFEB020000079.1:20411061-20424429 GCA_019775895.2 Stomatorhinus ivindoensis
GCCCGACTAACTCCCTAGCCGTTGCCTATCCAGTGCCCGACTAACTCCCTAGCCGTTGCCTATCCAGTGCCCGACTACCTGCCTAGCCGTTGCCTATCCAGTGCCCGACTAACTCCCTAGCCGTTGCCTATCTAGTGTCCGACTAACTCCCTAGCCGTTGCCTATCCAGTGTCCGACTAACTCCCTAGCCGTTGCCTATCCAGTGCCCGAATGACTCCCCAGCAGCTGCCACACCAGTGCCCAACGGATCCCTCAACTGCTACCTCGCCAGTTCCCGACTCCCCAGCCACAGCCTGAGGATCTACAATGGCACTATGTCATCCTTATGCACTATGCTATACTATACTATGCCATGCCATCTCATACTATTCTATTCTACACTGCACTAATACCCGCTGTGCCGTGCTATAATATACCATAATATGCCACACCAAGCAACACTACTGCACAGATATCTCCTGAGTGTAGAATATGATATATTAAAGACAGTTGGGCCAGGTTTTTTTTTTACTTGTGTTTGATTTTGTGTTTTATTGACAGATTACGTCACTAATGTAATAAATACTCTATCATAGTGCCATCTCTGTCAAGGCAGTAAAAGCAGCCCACAGACTAAATCAAGACTTTGTTCCCTTTTTTCATGTTTGGTGTGCCTGAAATGTGAAGTAGCTTATTTTTTTTTCTTTTTTTCTGACTCGGTGGGATGACTGGAAATGTCTCCCTCCCATCACTCCGTAGTGACACCCGCCACTGGCTGGGTCCCCATGGGAGTGTGGCTGAATCTCGCCTGGCTTATTTGGCAAAGCGTCTTGAGCATAGAGTAAGGGGGGGGAGGATGGGTGGCAGGCAGGCTGTTCTTCACCCCCCCCCCCCCAACTCCCCACCCCCCACACTATCGTGGGTGTTAAGTGAAATCCGAGACAAAGTGGATAATTCACTCCCAACTCCAAGAAAGGAAAATGGATAAAAATGTTCCTATACAGTATATCTCACTACAATCATTTTTGGTTGGTAAGGCGTATGGTAAGCTTCCCCATACAAACTATAGAGTTCACTGTTAAATTATTCAGTCAGTAAATTGCCCCCTATGCTGGCTTGATGAACTGTGCATTGCTGAGTACTGACCACCTAACACCCTGACAGTCGTTCGTGGTTTTTCTCTCCGCTGACAGTCTCAGCAGGTACTCATCAGAGATGCTCTGACCCAGTCATCTGCCTATAATAATTTGACACTTGTCAAAGTCACTCAGATCTTTACCGCTGCCATTCTTTCTGCTTTCAGCACATCAGCTATGAGTATTGAGTAGTAGCTTACTGTTTAATATAGCCGTTTAATATAAGCTTTACACTGCTTTTGCGAGATATCCAACATTATTCACTGCACATGGTGCTGGTCTTTATGCTTTCACTCATCATTATCTATGACATCTCTTAGGGTTTAAACACATGCTTTTTATACACATATGTATATGAAGAAATGTTTTAAATACATATAAGTCATAGATAAGCAAAACAACCTTCATTTGTCTGCTGTTTCATCAAGCAAACAAGCCAGCAAACCAAATTCTCTAAGAGGAGTTTGATTTTTAACCCCTTTTATATAAATATGACTGAAAGGACAGGGGCGACACCAAATGACTATGTGCTGGGAATTTGCCAGAAGATTATTTGTTTGGCCCCTTAATCTTGTGTATGATGATTTATTTTGGCTTGGCATTACGGTGCCCCCGCGTGATTGAACGGGGGTGTCATAATTAGGGTGGCCTTTCCAGCCGGTTCATCGATAAAGGAGGGGAGTGTTAAATTATCCATCGGAAAGGGGCCGGATGCAGGGTCGCGGATATGAGACGCATGCCAATATGCAGCTCTTGCGGGGGGGGGGGATGATCTGTAGTTATTGCGGCTGAGTGAGATGCGTTCATCTGATGGCCTAAGTAAATGTGATTTAGCACTTTTTCCACGTCGTTCTGTGCTCGACGGTTCCCAACGCCCACGCCGTGCTGCCTCCGTGTTTAACTTGACCCCCCCCCCATATCTGCATGTCTGTTTCATTCATCTGTCACCTTAGTTCTTCATGACAGAACAGGAGTAACATCTACTACGATAAAAGGAAAAAGGTAGGTAAATCTGCAACGTTTTCATGATGCCGGCGATGAATTTCATAAGATGCTTCTCAGAATGTTTCACCTTTCCTGAACTTAGCCAGTGACTTCCTTACCTGATGCTGAGGATGACGGAGACGTCGCCTTCGGGAGGCACCATACTGCACTGTACTGCACTATACTATGCTATGCTACACTACACCACAGTATATTATTGTGTGCAATGCTATGCTATGCTGATTTAGTGACAGATAATGTCACCAATCTAGTAATACCCTATCATAATGTCATTTCTGGCACACCATAAGCTTCGTCACTTGTCACTGAGGATCATGATGGTATTGCACATGTTACCTCCAAAAAGAAGTTGGAGACAACACTGTAATATAGTAATACTATATTAATGTCACATCAAATACTGTACTATACTATACTTTTCCTTGCTTCATGTTTCATTTCGTCTTTTAGTAACACACATTATATGGATACACTTCTTAATCACTGAATTCATGTGTTTCATTCAGACCCATTGCCACAAGTATATAAAAGCAAACATCTGGCCATGCAGTCAGGTGGATCATTCTAAAGAGCACACTGAATTCAGTTGTGGTACTGTCATAGGATGCTAGCTTTGCTATAAGTCAGTTCATGAAGTTTCTTCTCTGCTATAAATTCCATGGTCAACTGTAAGTAGTGGTATTGCAAAGTGAAAGAGTTTAGGAATAATAGAAACTCAGTCACGGAGTGGCAGACCACGCAAAGTAAGAGTGCGTGGTTGCCAAATGCTGAGGCGCATAGAGTGTAAAAGTCACCAACACTCCTTTGATAATGCCACGCTGCCACTGCCCCAGTGCACAAAGCAAGGCCCATAAATACATGCTTGGGTGAGTTTGGTGTGGAAGCACTTGATTGGTCTGCACAGAGTCCTAATCTCATCCAACATCAGTTAACACTTAACAAATGCTCTTCTGGATGAAAGGGCAAATATTCCCACAGACACACTCCAAAAGCATGCAGAAAGCCTTTATAGAATAGTGGCAGATGATGTATTGATTCCGTATCGATGCCCATTTGGGTTAGACTGGGATGCCCTAAAATTTCCTGTAGGTTTAATGGTCATGTGTCCCCATACTTTTGTCTATGTAATAAATTATGTCATTAATACACCATATGGACAAAGAAAAAAAAACACTGCAGCCCCTTCACATTTCAGGGACATTAAACATTAAAGAGAGAGAGCTAAACTGTGTCATTTCGTTTCCTTGCCTGTTGCTGATGTCACCTCCAAGAGAAAGCTGGAGGTATGATGTTTCGGTGAGGATACCCTTAAAGTACATCCCACCTTTCACACAGGAGTGGTCAGCATCTGTCATGAGGCAGGAAGTAGGATATCAGACCCGGACACTTCACTGAAACAGAAGTTTACATTTACATATTTAATTTTCAACATAATTAGTATTCACTTGAAATATCAAACTGAAAAAACAGGGAAACACCAGCCAGCTTCAATGAGACTAATGGTCAAAATACAGCTTTTCGGGTGAGATAATGATTAGGGACATAACTAGCAAAATTTTTTATAAAACTTGAGCCAAACAATCAAGGAAAATGAACTTTAATCCAAACTTTAATCCATCTTAATAGCTTGTTTTTTCAGCACAGGGCAAGATGGAAAAAACATGAGAAGACCATTTATGTCATCATTGTCTAACATTCGCATTTGTATGAGCAGAACATTGGGAAATACTATAATGTCTGTAATAGCTATATGTAAACTCTTTACGCATTTGAAGTCCACAGGGAGGCATGCATTAATGAAAGGAAGTCTGTAATAATGGCCAGAAGCCAACACTCCCGTACTACACCTGGGATTTTCTCCAAGGTTTGCTGATTGAAGCGTTTGTCTCCCACACCTTTTGGCATCGTAGTGATGGGGCTCTGTGTCCATAGGAAAGCCGAGGTTGCGCTCGGATGAATGTCGGAGATTAAAGACGCCAGCTTGAGTGGGAATCCAAGGCCCGCCTACGCGCGATTTGCCGAGAGGCCAAAACAAGCGAAGACTTCTGTGAGTGCTAAGAGTATTATTACTGCTGCATAAAGAAAAATTAAGTGAAGAGACAGCGGAACACGGATTTGTTATTTCAGCATTTTTTTATACTTATATATATTTAATACACACACACACACACACACCCTTGTGCAAATGAATTGAAACATGTTGCCACATATAGTCATGCATGCAGTGGCCTGAGACCTGCTGGATGGGATTGGCACCCCATCCTGGGTTATTCCCATACAATTTTTATCACTCCACCAGGTCCTAAATCTGAACCCAAGGTGATAGGTATGAACAAATGCGACTGTAATTTTCATCTTACCCGTGGTCAGTCTATCTACACATAGCTTTGGGCAACATTTTTCTGTATATATACTCATCATTTATTATTCATTTCCTTCATTTCCTTATGTTTAAAATTGACAACTTACTCAAAAGTGTTAGAATAAAATGTTTGTGAGACAAGGAATGAATGATTTTCTTGAATGAGTTTAAATTTCTTTTGTGCTTGTTAATGTATTAGGCTATTGGTGAGTATGCTGAACACCTAAATGGGCAGCACATTAAAATGGATTTTATAAACGAAATGCATGTATTTATTCCATAGCATACACCGTTACATATTTATTTTCCGTGAATAATTTGATTAAGTGTTTCTCAGGTTAAGCGTTTCCCCTGCGATGAATCTGTCATGAGCAGCAACTCGGTTGTGGATAATTCTCTTGTTCACTCAAAGCGTAAATAAGAAAATAAATTATTCAGCTAATTTTATTTCCATAATTTATGTTACGCTAATTAGTTATAAGCTCTAATCATTTCTACCACTTTGGCGTGCTAATGTCTAGCATTTTATTCCAAGCCCAGGAGTGCCTTATAAACTTTATCTCGCTGTGATTTTTTGATGATGTTGATTTTTATTTTGAATTACAGCTCTCATCTGTTGGTAGGGAACAATGCTGAGCAATCACAATCAGATGTCTACAAGCTGACACCTTTGACAGTTGTTTTAACGCGGTGTTTGCCGGTGTCGTGTAAATAATCCAGCTGGGGCACCAGAAGAACCAGATGTGGTGATAACGATGAGGATAACCCCATCCAGACAACCTCCCTTGGGGCCAACATACTACCTCTTTCAAGCTGTGCCCCTTAGCATGATACCTGGTACCAGTACTTCAACCAAGGAGATTTCAATAGTTTGACTCGACAAGAGTGAAATTGTTTCAACAAATAAACAATGTGTATGAGAAGTGATTTGGTGAAGCCCATCTCTTGGTCGTTGGCTCCATCGTCTCTGAAGCTGACAGATCTGGCTGGGCGACGAGGCAGGAGGCGAAGGAGCCAACCCCGGACCAGGACAGGGTGACAGATCTGGCTGGGCGACCAGGCAGGAGGCGAAGGAGCCAATCCCAGACCAGGACAGGGATCTGAAGGTGGTGGAGGGGAGGAGGTGGGAGAACGAATAGCTGTAACGGCAGAGAAGCCTGTTAGACTTACTCCTTATATAAAAATCTGGACCAGTGTGATTGTACATGCTGGCATTCCTTAGGTCTCCTTGTTTGAACTTTCGTATTCACATTCATTTGTCAAAGCCGATGTGCCACCATCAGGGGTGCAGCTAGAAATTCAGGCCCTGAAAAAAAGTCACCTTGGGCCTTACAATAAAAATTTCCAGAGATTTGGAGTCCCCCACAATTGCAGAGTGGAGATAAAATATTCTCTGAGTACACAATTGTCAATATAAAAATATGAGTCTGCAAACAAAACAATGTTTCAAATTTATGAGTCCCTGTAAGGTGTTGGGCCCCCTGAATCTGTCTGGGTATCCATGCCCCTCTAACACCCATGGACACCCAACTTGGGCCTTTTCTACCTCCATCATCTACTCCCCACCCCCTCCTCCAAGGCCTCATCTGAGATAAGTGAAATTGTCTTGCTAGTCAGCACTCTGTCACAAGGTGGCGCCCTAGGCAGCTGCCTAGGTTACCTAAAGGGTTGACTGGCACTGCTTTTTGGAAAACAATACCTTAATTTGGAATGCAGTGATTTAGCCAGGGAAACCTATACCTGTCTATAATCCATATAATCCACCTTGACCCATATTGTAGATGTAGCGCAACCTACTGTTAATGCTACTGAACATGTGTCCCATGATAGGGCCAGAGCAGACCTATCGGATCGTTCTTAACAGGAGCGTGCCTCTGAGCCCTACAAAGTTAGCATTCCCGGCAGTGGCAGGTTGTGTGGCTTTCCAGAGTACATTTCTGAAAGTAGATCTACACCATCTGGAAAATTATCTAAAGGGGCTCTGCACTTGTGTGGGACCCAGGCCTTGGTGGTGGGATATCTGTGGTTACCACACCCAGCATTTACCAACCACCACTCAAGCAACCTATTTGCATTATGATGACACCTCCGCCCACTTAGGTTTGGCCCTCTGTTGGCCACAAACAATCACTACATTAAATATGAAATTTACACAGTTGATTTTGGAGATGCTGAAGCAGCGTGCTCTGCAAACTAGCTAGCTAGGTATGGACTGACTCTACTCGCTAGCTTATTTATTTAATTTTCAAAACATCTGAGGGCATCAAAACAACCTTTGATCGTACCAGCGTTTACTTAAATTTAACATCATATGGACAGACAAATGTGTGTTTCAAATTTATGGGGAAGATATCAAGAAAAAGTATTTAATGTGATCTCTAATGCCCATTTCTTCCTTATGAATATAATCATATGTTCAGATATTGACTTTATGGCAGAAAGAAGCCACGGCCAACCTGTCAGAACATTTGTTTTATTTAAGCCTATTCCTACATGGAGATTAATGTGAAACGAATGAGGTGTTTCATTTGCAGAATCCTTTGGGATGATTAATGTGGATCATCTTTATTATAGCCGCTGGTTACATTACAGAAACAACACAATGGGTTAGGAGACTTTGTGAATCGTATGCACATTAAGTGTTGTTAGTTTGACTTGAAAATGGAGCAATGTAATAATTTGAGAAGCAGTGGAAGGCGGACGGGTTTTAGATTATTGCTTGTTTAGCCAAGTTGAGTGATTACCAGGACTGCAGGTAACCAAATTAATGAATTCCAGCTGGGCCTGGTTAGCGTAATTAGCCAAACAGGCTAAACAGTTGCATCCTTGCCAAACAGGAACGATCACATGATTCATTGAGCCCCCCAAGATCATTCTTGGGAGGCAAGTCAGCAAGACTGATCTTGCCAAGACAAAAAGTACGTTCTTTGCATTCTTGGTATTGAGGAACACCTCCACACTAAGCAAACGCTGTCATTCATCATGTTGGTGCACAGTATCCCATCTGCTGCATGATGCTTTGAGCATAGAGTCACCAATAGTGAACTTGGGACACAGCAGTGTGAAGAGTCTGACAGCATCACAGTCATCAAGGGAAATACTTCACCCACACTTGTTCTCTGCAATTTTTCTACTCGGCCATAAATGCAGAAATTATACCTCCAGTCGTTAAGTTGCTTTCATCTGTTTTAGTGTCACCTATGATGTTTAAAAAGACAGATATTCAATTATATCCCCATAAACGACAGCGGGTGGCTTATAACCATTTCACTTTAAATGTGTCTGGGTCACTTTCAATAACATTGGTTTTCTCTTTATATTGTTTGTTTTACTGAGTATGGTTGCATCAAGATGGCAGGAAGGTGGTTGCCTGGTGTAAAGGGTTTGTCCCTGTTTATATATGTTGAAGGTTACTTACTTGGGATTTACTATTTGCCATTTTACCTTGTCATTTTTTGTAAAAGAGTCCTTTTCTGGTACTCAGATTTATCAAGCTGAATGTTTGATCAGGGTGCACTAGCTGGATGCTAATGTAAGGAGAATAGTTCACAGAAAATACACCCACGGGTGTCTTAACTGTGGGTCGTAGTGCTGTTATTTTAGAAGTATTAGCATCACGGTGGCATATGCATGTACCTTCCAGGTTAGTTTTATTTATACTGGATAAATCACAAAGTTGTAAGATCAGAAAACATAAATGTATCAGGAAATGTACCAATGAAAGGAAGGAGTTGGAAGGGAATTGTGAGAAAAATGCAAAGGAGTAAATTGTCGTTAACATGCTTGGGATAAGGGGGGGGCACTTCAAGTTTTCACTTTTTCACATGCCAAATAACAATAGAGGAAATATTACATGCTATTGGCTCTGTAGCTTTACTAGTGTGATTCCATCTATTTTATCCTCTTTCCACATTCAGTCACGTTCAGTCACACCTCATCATCAGTGTTACTCTGGCCTCATTCACGCCTCCAAATTCTGAGGGTGATAATTACGTGGGTACCAGGAGCTGGCTGGATCTTAGGAACACCGAATTCCTGGCCCAAGGAGGGTTATGAACAATGAAAAACATAAACACACAAGAATGTGCTTTGTGCTTTTGCCATCTGTGGGTGAAACTCCTTATATATGTGTTACCCTGTGGCTATTTAATGATATGTGATTGGTTCTTTAGCTGACTGGTCCACACTCACACACACACACACACACACACGCACACACACATCTTGTTTCTTCTGAAAGGAGAAATCAAACTTGGTGGTGGTGGTGGGGGGGGTAAAACAAATTTTGTTTTATTTAACGAGCCTCTGCCCTTGCGGCACTATCTACACAGAGCCATTTGTTTAATCTTTTGCGAGCAAATTTGCCCTGTCAAAATACCTCACTCTTCCATCAGATTACACCCTAATTGGATGATGGAGGGGCAGAAATTGTCCCTAAATAGTGTGATGTGTTTTTAGAGTCAAAACAAATCCTGTTTCTCTCTAGTTTGCTGTGTTCTCACAATTCTGAGCCTAGTAGCTTAAATTTTATATGTAAATATAAGCAGGTTTATAGGTAGGTGTATAAGTCACAGTTTATGCATATATTGATCTATCAATCTCTACCCAACTGTGCCAACGGTGTCGTCCCAGGACATGAGGGTGGCAGTAAACTCCGCGTTGCACATTGTTTAGTCTAGTAAGTAGTCAAAACTCAGAAGCAGTCGATGTCTGTTATATAACATCTCCCCCTGAGATCCTTCCCATGTACGTGCCCTGGGGAGATGATATAGTGGACACCACTGTCCATCACCATCACTCTGACGCACGCACGCCCCGTAAAAACCGCGGTGGCAAGAGACTGGTTCTATCAGCACGACCCCCCCTGCTGTTGCAAAGCGATATCGCGGCAGTGTTTTTCATTCCTCACAGCCCTGACGGCCTAAGAGTGAACCCCATATCATTATGGGATGCGATGATGACTCACGCAGAAACAGTGGGCCGCAATGACATTAGTGTTATTAATGTCGCTCAGAGTCAGCGTGAAGGGCATGGAGCAGATGGGGGTGTTCGGCCACTGAAGCGCGCCGAAGCTCGTGACCTTCATTCTAGAATGAAGATCCTACACTTCCCATCATCCTCCACATCAGTCGTTAACGTGAAGCCGCCATAGATTGTGAGAACACCATGTAATGCATGTTTGTTGCATTATTTGAGGGTATGAGGCAGATTTTAGCATATATTCCCTGGGTGAGGTTAGGCTGCTACCATGATTGATTAATGGAGACGGCCCTCTTCAGAAAGGGCAGGTAGTAATTTAGGGCAGAGAATGACTGGGAGGGGGGTTCTCCGACTTTAGTGACTGTTCCTTTAGATGCCATTAATGGTTATCCTACTGGGATAATTCCAGAACTGGGGTAATTATCCACTCTGTCCAGCAGTCAAATCGCGACTAGACCATGATGGGACACAACCACATCACGACAATGGGTAGAAAAGGGCCCTCTTGTGGTCTGGGGTTTTATCTGACCCAGGGCTCATTAACGGCTCCAAACTGGCACGGCCCCTAGAGGGCGCTGGTGTGCTCTGTGAGATGGGGAGGAGGATGATTAAAATGGCAGGTAGATGTTGCTTTTCACTGTAGCGAGAAAAGGAATGCCAGGGCCGGTAAGCTCAAGTCAACCTGTAGGGAGTGAGAGCCGGGAATCCTGGGAGAAGCTGCAATGCTGGTTACTTTCGTTAGCAGTTAGAGCTTAGCGCAGTTGCAATTGTGTTTATGTGCTTTAAATCCATGAATAAGCTGAGTGCATTCTGTTATCTATGGGGGATGCTGTTAGGCTAGGGAAATAGGTATATGTTGCAGGGTGACTTTTCTGCCAAGACTCACAGTTAATTTTTTTACTTTTATTTGAACATTATTTTGTTGAATAGGCTGCAATGGTCATATTGAGTATGGATGGAGAGAGGGGACAAAATGCCTGGTCCTGAAGCAGTTTGGTGGTCCCCCACGGAGATCTGCACACAGGAAGTCCACAGGAAACTCTTCTGTAATCTGTTGTGTGGCGTGAAGCCCAGTCATCCAGGTCGAGAGGTGCAAATATAAAATCAGAGAAGGGCGCTACCCTGCGAGGCGACCTTTTGATTAATATCCTGGGCCGTTCCGAACCCCCGGCGCGTAAACTCACACCACATTTGTTCTGGTATAATAGCCCAAGGCGTTTCATGACTGAATCAGCATGGAGTTCTGGGTCCCCATCTGGACCCAACAACCTTCTTGCTCTACACTGTTCATAGGGTGTCAGTCAGGACCCAGGCTGTGTGATAGGGGGTTTTGGGGTCTGGTTGTGCCACTTCCTAAATCGATTTTCTGTCAACCAGGATCCCTCGATCTTGGGTGGTGGCAGAGTGATGCTGGGTTTGGGAGGGAGAAATGGGGGGGTTATTTTGAGAGTGAAGACGGATTTTAACAAACTGAGGGGGGCATCGGGACCAGGACATGCTGGGGGGGATGCCAGTGGCAAAGCTTTCCAATTGGGGGTGGGCAGGCAAGCCAAATTTAATAATTTTAACCATCTCATCCTGGGGCCAATGGAGCTGTGTCATGCATGGTCCAAAATTCAGAAGCCTTTGATTAACAATAATGTGATATCCTTTTGCCAAACTACACCCCAGGTGACCTTCTCAGGGTGTAGACCCACCTTATCCAAGGCTGTGCTCTCATTTGACTGATTATCAGTTAAATTAGACAGAACACCCAACTTTGCTTCACTATAATAGCTGGGGAAGATTACATTATGCATTGACAGTCTTTTTTTGAACCCTGATTCCATTATTGCAACTCAGCAACTGAATCATCAGTAAGAAATAGATCTTAAATGCTTTAATTCTGTCACCCCCATATATCCGTCCATCCATTTTCTATACCTGCTTATCCTACTGGGTCATGGGGGGTCCAGAGCCTACCCAGAAGCAATGGGCACGTTGGTAGGGAACAACCCTGGATGGGGGATGGGGGGGGGGGCAGCCTATCACAGGGCACACCCACAAACTGTTCATTCACACAGGCACACCTATGGGCAATTTAGCAACTCCAATAAACCTCAGCATGTCTTTGGACCGTGGGGGGAAACCTGGAGGAAACCCCACGACGACACAGGGAGAACATGCAAACTCCACACACAAGAAACCCCGGCAGAGACTCGAACCCAGGTCCCAGAGGTGTGAGGCAACAGTGCTAACCACTGCACCACCATGCCGCCCACCCCGCATATATGAGAATTATAAATATTGGTACAATTCCCTTGAAGGTGTAGGTTCACTCGGGAAGAGTGAACGTCAACATTAACGAGATTTCGTAATGATTATTTCTTTATTTTCTTTCCTAAACATTTACACTCAGCTCTGGGACACCACATCAAAGGTAATGAAATGCTAGTCCTCTTACTTGTGATGTCTATAATGTTGTAGAACCCTTCCAAAAGGGCCGTATGAAAGACATGACTCTTTCTCCAAATGTCAACATATAAACACAGCTTACAGTAGCGACTAGTCCGCTCTAAACCCAGCAGACAGCAACGCTCCCACCGATCCGGTGCTCTGCTTGAGGTACATTAGGGGTACATTTCTGCCCTCCCCCTACCTTTGAATTTACACAGAGGATGTGAACAGTTTCTTTTGCATTTTTTTTCTTTTGCGAGAAAAACAAAAATAGGTGCAGTGCTAATTGCTTCCAGTGGACCTCGTTACAGCTTCCTGCAAAGCTGGATGAAATTTGGTAGGAGTCTAGGAGGACACTGGTGCCTTCACAGACATCATTTACTTACTTACTTATTGATTTATTTATTTATTCTGGCAATAGGCACCAGGACAACATAAAATATTTTGCCACCAGCTTATGAGCTGTTGATGAGGTCCTACCTGCATTTAAGTACCCCAGCCGTGGGGCATTCACTCGTCACTGGCCCTGTTTGTTTATCAACTGGCTTATTTAATCTGCCCCGGAGCTCAATGAGCTAAGATTCCAAGCAAACGGACCAGCCAGATTTCATGCGCTCCTCAAAAAATTCTGGAAATAAACGGGATGCCAGCAAGGCCAGATTTAATCATTTGAATCTGCCCACTGATGATAGACAGCCCTTTATTATGTTTGTGAAATCTGAAGGCAATGACCCTCAATTTCGTGCCCATCGATAGTATCTATTAGTGGCATTAGCAGATGGCTCTATTAATGGCCTGTTGTGTGCTGGTGTCCAGAGGACTGATGGAATACATTTATGCCGGTCGACCTCCATGCCTGCAGTTACATTGGTTTTTCTTGGACGCGCTTTTTGCGTTAAAACTTTTGTGCTAAAAGTATAAAAGCCAGCGAGATGGCATTGGTGTCAGGAGTGGGATGTCAGGAGCAGCCGCACTGATGCCGCTGGAGCGGGTTCTCCTCAACATCTCTCTGCAACTCCTCTCCAGCGTGACTGGCCTGCAGGCAGCTGTGGAGTGGCAAACTGGGAGAGCTGGTGGTTTCACAGTGAAGACCAAATGTAACCATAGGCTTTGAAAGAAGAATCTTGTTTGCCGGTGCAGCAGAAAGAAGGGCCACAAGGTACGCTTTTGCCCAGAGGCTCGCACTACAGTCAGCAGCAGATGAGCTGATAGAGTCACAGTGAGGGAGGTCCCGTCCCATCCTTCTGAAGCACCCCAAACCCATACTGTGCATCCTCAAGCTGCCCCTGACAGCCCACCGCTCCCTTGTCCCAGATGACGTTAGTGATCAATGAAGGCGGGTGCTACTCTGGGGTACGTTTCCCGAAACCATCGTTGCTAACTGTGTTAGCATCTTGCATGGTTCGAACTATGTAGGGCCTAAGTACGACGCAGGTGTTTCCCGAAACCATAGTTCGAACTACAGAGGTA